>CM049399.1:62500-390000 GCA_026929865.2 Hyperoplus lanceolatus | reverse complement strand
CGAAGCTCTGGAACGACCTGCCTGAGGAAATTAGGTTGGCTGAGTCACTGCCCATTTTTAAACCTCTCCTAACCCACTATTATAGGAGAGCCTTTCCAGATTTTATTTGAGCCTGCCTTTTGTTTTACATTCCTGTCTTTTATCCTTTTGTTGTCACATTGCTAATTATTGTCTCTGCATTATAAGTGTTTTATGCACTTTGTTTTGAAAAGTGCTATATAAATAAAGTTTATTATTATTATTATTATTATTATTATTATTATTATTATTATTATTATTATTATTATTATTATTATTATTATTATTATTATTATTATTATTATTATTATATGTATGTAGGCCTCTATGTGTGTTGTGTTGTGTTGTGTGTATATATGTATGCTGGCTGCTGTAACACCTAAATTTCTCTGCTGGGATGAATAAAGTATATCTTATCTTATCTTATCTTATCTTATGGTCTGACTCTTGTGTGTACTGTTACTATATGTGTATGGTCATTTGAGGATGGGACATTAGCCTCTGGAAACGTACGATATTACATAAATATACATAAATCGTTCATTTGAAATGAGCAAAATGGTTGTAACTTAAAGGTCAGCGATTCGTTTTTTTTTTCTTCAAAATCCATGAATATCTCCTTACGATCCACTACCTATCTGCACTTTGTGTGTGCGCCTAGACTCTGTAAACAAGCATGCAAAAAACTTAGGCTATTGACATGCTCATTTACAGAGCCTAGGCTGTGTATTTACCCTGTATTGTGAGGAGATATTCACTGATTTTGACAAAAGTGATTTTGAACACAAGCATTCTCCAGACTCGCTGACTTCCACCTTGAACCAAAAAAAAGTGTGTGTTCATCTAAGAGCTGTAGGAGCTAATTGATTTTCAGAGCAATTGACTCTCTCATTTAATAATATTAATTACATCCTTAAAAAAAACCTGTGTTAATGTACCTATCCTCCATCATTCTCTCTCTCTTAGGTTGCCTAGCCGCGTGGACGGTACGGGCTTCGTGGTCTACGACGGCGCCGTGTTCTACAACAAAGAGCGAACGCGCAACCTTGTCAAGTATGACCTGCGCACACGCATCAAGAGCGGCGAGGCGGTGGTGGTCAACGCCAACTACCACGACACCTCGCCGTACCGCTGGGGAGGGAAGTCAGACATCGACCTGGCTGTGGACGAGAATGGCCTCTGGGTCATCTATTCTACCGAGGCCAATAACGGACGCATCGTGGTCAGCCAGGTGCGGTCAAATGAAAAAAAAAAAAAAAAAAACAGAATCAGAAACACTTATTGATCCCTGGGGCGGAAATTCAGTTGGTTACGCAGTTGCTCCAATTTAGAATAGAAAGAAGGTGAAATAAACAAGTGTAAAGAATGTGTGCTTAAGGTGACAAGGGTAAACCAATAATAACAATATAATATAAGAATAAGAGGTAAATAAGTAAGTAAGTTAGTATGATCATTATTATACAATATGTACACACTAAATCTAAGTTCTTCATACAATATGTGAGAATGTAAGTACTTCATACAATATGTAAGAATTTCATTTATTGTTTATTTAGCAGGGACAGTGCACAATATACAATTGAGCCAGATTATAGCCACATGGCTAATTTTCGTCTGTAGTCCCTGGACAGGAATTGGTGTTAAGCTAAAAACAAAAAGGATTAAAATGAATAATAATACAAGAATTTGATAATACAATTAAAAGGTGCCCAATGTGCAAATATAGGCTCACAATATTGCATGACCAAGAAGGCATATCTAGTTAAAAGAATACAACAAAACAAGATGTATAATAAAGTAAACATAAAACACCAAACATGAGATAAATGACTAAAAATGTTCACATCGCTGCCCTGATTTTGTGAATGTAAACTTTATACAATATGTAAGGCAAGGCAAGGCAAGTTTATTTATATAGCACAATTCAGACACAAGGCCATTCAAAGTGCTTTACAGGGGCAAGATTAGAATACATAAAACACATTAGAAAAGCAAATGAATATAAATAAAACATTTAAAAGCTAATGTGTAGAAATAGAACATTAAAATAAAATTAAAATTGCAGGTTAAAATGGAGACAGAAAAGTCTTCAGACTTGATTTAAAAGAGCTGAGAGTTGCAGCAGACCTCAAGTTTTCTGGAAGTTTGTTCCAGATATGTTGAGCATAAAAACTGAAAGCTGCTTCTCCTTGTTGTACATAAGTAAATGTAAGTAGAAAGAAAACAGATCCATGATTAAAGTAGAATAAAGGAGGAAGGAGGAGTTGGTGTGCTGGGCCTCTCTCATCTTCCCATGACAATTTTGTATTTTGTTAGCCTCATAGCATCATTGCCTAAATCATATTTACTCTACTCTACTTTTACTTTACAACTGCTTTACTCTACTCTATAACCCTTAAAATAAGAATTATGCTATTAGGCTAACGAAAAGTAGAGTAGAGTAGAGTAGAGTAGAGTAGAGTAGAGTAGAGTAGAGTAGAGTAGAGTAGAGTAGAGTAGAGCAAAGTAATAATAATAATAATAATAATAATAATTAATTTTATTTGAGGGCGCCTTTCAAAGCACCCAAGGTCACCTTACAGGGCAGAGTTAAAAAATCAAAATCAACAATGATAAAAAACACAAAAACAAGACACATTAAAACAATTTACACAAGGGTGGTGAGATGGGTGGTAGACAATGAATTATATGGAATATGACAGTTTAAAAAGATGGGTTTTTAGATGGGTCTTGAATGTGGAAAGAGTGTCGGAGTTACGGATGACAGGTGTGAGGGCGTTCCAGAGGTGGGGGGCAGATCGGCTGAATGCCCTGGACCCCATGGTAACCAGACGGGCGGGTGGAACAGTGAGTTGAATGGAAGAGGAGGACCGGAGAGTGCGTGTGGGTGTGTTGATGTGTAGGAGTTCACAGATGTATGGAGGGGCGAGGTTGTGGAGGTCCCTGAAGGTGAGGAGCAGAATCTTGAAGTGGATGCGGGTTTTGACCGGGAGCCAGTGAAGCTGCTGAAGGACAGGGGTGATGTGATTAATGGAGGGGGTTCTGGTGATGATACGGGCGGCAGAGTTCTGGACCAGTTGGAGTTTACGGA
This sequence comes from Hyperoplus lanceolatus, assembly GCA_026929865.2. Lineage (NCBI taxonomy): Eukaryota > Metazoa > Chordata > Actinopteri > Uranoscopiformes > Ammodytidae > Hyperoplus > Hyperoplus lanceolatus. Next base: position 386,891 of record CM049399.1, on the reverse strand, counting down.
TGGACTTGAGGGGGAGACCGAAGAGGAGGGAGTTACAGTAATCAATGCGGGAAGTGACCAGGGTGTGAACCAAGATGGCTGTGCTATGGGGTGTGAGGGATGGGCGGAGGCGGTTGATGTTGCGGAGATGGTAATAGGCAGACCTGGTGATGTTATTGATGTGTGCTTGGAATGACAGTGTGCTGTCGAGGATGACACCCAGACTCTTAACCTGAGGGGAGGGGGAGACTGAGGTGTTGTCGATAGTGATGGAAAAGCTGTCAGGTTTTGTGAGGGTTGATTTGGTGCCGATGAGGAGAACTTCTGTTTTATTGCTGTTGAGTTTGAGAAAGTTGCAGGTGAACCAGGATTTTATTTCTTGTAGGCAATCGGAGAGGGAGGTGGGAGGAAGGGTAGAAGTGGGTTTGGTGGATATGTAGAGCTGGGTGTCATCCGCATAGCAGTGAAAATGGATGTTGAATTTACGGAGTAGAATAGAGTAGAGTAGAGTAGCGTAGCGTAGAGTAGAGTAGAGTAGAGTAGCGTAGCGTAGATGTAGAATAGAGTAGATGTAGAGTAAAAGTAGAGTAGAGTTTATATGATTTAGGCTATGCTGATGCTATTAGGCTAACGATACGATTCTTTGCACCAGGTGAACCCGTACACCCTGCGCTTCGAGGGAACCTGGGCCACCGGCTTTGACAAGCGTGGAGCCAGCAATGCCTTCATGGCGTGCGGCGTGCTCTACGCAGTGCGCTCTGTCTTCCAGGATGACGAGGGGCAGGCGGAGGGCCGGGCGGGTAGCGACATGGTCATCTACGCCTACGACACCAGCCGGGGACAGGAGCTGCCCATCCAGATCCCCTTCCCCAACCCCTACCAGTACATCTCCTCCATAGACTACAACCCCAGAGACAACCAGCTCTACGTGTGGAACAACTACTACGTGCTGAGATACCCGCTGCAGTTCACACCGCCACCACCCACTAAAGGTTTGAACAACAGGAATCACAATCAGAAAAACTTTATTGATTACCCCGGGGGGAAATTTAGTTTTGTTACAGTTTTCTTCAATTAACCCATTGATGACTATGGCAATCTAGGATGCATGTCCTTAATGCCTGAGGGTTTTCTGAAAAATATACGAATTGTCAAGTCTACCAAAACCTTAATATCTAACCTGTGTAGCACATAGAAACATGAAATAAAATACATTTAAAGTTAAGTTCACAGGTTTTATTTAAACATGCTCCCTTACACTTACAAACCAACAAATATTTCTAAAATCGTCAAAATTAGATGAATTAGAAAATTATTAAATATTGTTAATAAATAGATCAATTGTTGTGTGATTTTCTCAGTAGTCTATATAACCTGATTCTGCCACCAACCCACTAACTGTTCCGTCGCCGCATTTTTCTATTATTTTGTTTTATTTTATTATTTTTTATTTTTTTGATTGAGTGATTTTCGGCACCCCACAACTTTTGGGTGGTCACGTGGTCTTAAAAATCAACAAAACCCACCTCATGTGTATTTGAACCAATGACAGCATTCTATCTGGAATCCATGAAAATTGATAAAGTAATGCACACCACAGAGACCAGTGACCACACAGCACAATGTAAGAATAGAAACATGTCAAAGTGTAAGAATATGTGCTTAATGCAACAAGGTGTAACCTAACAATAAAATATGACAAATTAAACATAAGAATGAGTTAACACGTAGGAACCATTATTTACACAATTTAAGGATTGGAAATAACTTGTGAATGAGGTATGTAATATGAACAGATATTGAAAGGAGACGGATATGTATATATAATCACACACGTTTGGTCTTATTGTTCCTATGAAGATAAATAAGGGGCTCTTCCTATAAGGGAAGAAAAGGGAAAATAAGCATGAGGATGATTGTAAAGGTAGGAAGGAAGGAAGGAAGGAAGGAAGGAAGGAAGGAAGGAAGGAAGGAAGGAAGGAAGGAAGGAAGGAAGGAAGGAAGGAAGGAAAGAAAGAAAGAAAGAAAGAAAGAAAGAAAGAAAGAAAGAAAGAAAGAAAGAAAGAAAGAAAGAAAGAAAGAAAGAAGTGTTGTCAGGAAAAGGTGCACTTGTGTATCTGGATCTAAAGTGATGCAACTAGAGAATCAGCAGTGTGTGTCTCCCCCTGCAGGTCCCCTCTCCTCTCTGATGACCACTGTCCGCTCCTACACGGCCACTGTGGCTCTGACCCCGGTGCGCCCGTCGGCCTCTCACCCCATCGGTGTGATCAACAGAGGACCCTTTGACCAGCGGCCGATCACAGCGATGGTCCCTCTGACCCCACGCCCGCCTCTGCGGGTCCCCTTGGCGCCCGGGGGATCACCCGGGCAGGTGGGAGGATGTGAGGGCCGGGTGGCAAGAGGGGTGCAGTGGCCGCCCACCCTGAAGGGTGAGACAGTGGAGAGGCCCTGCCCTAAAGGGTCACTGGGTAGGTGTGGTGTGTGTGTGTGTGTGTGTGTGTGTGTGTGTGTGTGTGTGTGTGTTTGGTGTGTGTGTGCGTGTTTGGTGTGGGTGTGAGTGTTCGGTGTGTGTGTGTGTGTGTGTGTGTGTGTGTGTGTGTGTGTGTGTGTGTGTGTGTGTGTGTGTGCGTGTGTGCGCGTGTGTGTGTGTGTGTGTGTACAGATGTGAGCATGTCAGTCCGTGTGTTGCACAGCGTGTGCGTGGTATTTGCATGTGTGCGTCTGTATCTCGTTTCCCTTTGAAATGTAGTCGGATGTCCTCTGTTTGAACCGGGCTTCAGATGATAGGGAAGAAGAAGAGAGAGGGGTGTAGTGTTGAGACTGGGCTGGGGTTAGTCAACTTTCCCTCTCGCTGAGCAGCTGTCTATGGCCAAACGCTCCCCTTCTGAGGACAAGATGTTATGCAGATTATGTAGATGAACATGTGGACATGGTTTGACCACAGAGGTGATGACTAAACCAGCGGATAATTGAATCAATTTTGTAATTGAAAACAGGGGTGGCGGTTTTTCTTGTACTTGAAATTAAATACCTTGTAAACAGACTATTCTTGTAATGTTTTTTCATGTAATGTATGCAGCAGTTAAACAGTTTAGGTAAAGTGCTTTGATATTGCCCTATAAAGCCCGTTAGCCTCTTTAGCTCATTGTTTTATTTTTGGTGCAGCAAAGTATCCTGCCCTTTGTTATTTCTTTACAAGCCAATGGGACATTATGGTGTGCAAGAACTATTTTTAAATGGCTACACAAAACCTTAGAATACCTTTCTGTATTTTACCCATATTTTTATGAATATTTTTGTTCTGGCATTACAATTTATTTCATGAATATATTCAAATAAACTTCAGTCAGACGCATTTTGTAAAGCCTAGTCTTTCATCTTAACCAATATTTAATCAAACCGCAGTTTTCCTAGACGACACACAACTCCTATCTGCTATTTAAAAAAATGGCATACTGAAAGAAAAACAGTTGTGCGTGCACTCGGGCTCCATGCACGGTTAAAAGACACATTTGAAAACACGTGCAAAGACAATTAGAAAAGTGACAAACCACCTCAGGGTCTGCTTTAAAACAGGAGTTGTCCTTTTCTCTTTCTGACAGTCCGTGTCACCCTGCCTGTCTCCACAGGTATAGCTTCCTATCAGTGTGTGCAGTCTCCAGTGGCTTGGAGCTCCCGAGGGCCTGACCTTTCCAACTGCACCTCTCCCTGGGTCAGCCAAATTGCACAGAAGGTTAGTCAGACACACACACACATAAAACAAACACACACACACACACACACACACACACACACACACACACACACACACACACACACACACACACACACACACCTGTGCAAACACCCTTAAGCCTGGCAGCAAGCACTTCTCTCTTTAAATGTCAAAATATTCAACATTATAAACACAACCCCCACTTCACTCCAGATCAAGAGCGGAGAGAACGCAGCCAACATCGCCGGGGAGTTGGTTAACCTGACCCGGGGGCGGATCTATGCCGGTGATGTCAGCATGTCCGTCAGGCTCATTGAACAGTTATTGGACATCCTGGACTCCCAGCTGCAGGCCCTGAGACCAGCCAATAAAGAGTCGGCCGCTCGCAATTACAACAAGGTAAAGCAGCACAGATGTGTACTTGACCTTTTTCTGGTGGAAATGAAAGCCCAAATGTCAAGCGATGATGATTCCAACAATACATGTTTTTCTTCTTTACAGCTGCAGAAGAGGGAACGCACGTGCAGAGCTTACGTTCAGGTAAGACAGACGGATAGATAGATAGATAGATAGATAGATAGATAGATAGATAGACAGACAGACAGACAGACAGACAGACAGACAGACAGACAGACAGACAGACAGACAGGCAGGCAGGCAGGCAGGCAGGCAGGCAGGCAGGCAGGCAGGCAGACAGACAGACAGACAGACAGACAGACAGACAGACAGATAGATAGATAGATAGATAGATAGATAGATCTACACTATACACATTTTGTCCTCCTCTCTGTCAGGCGGTCGTTCAGACGGTTGATAACCTGTTGGGTCCTGAGGCTCTGGTGTCCTGGGCAGACATGGGCAGCATTGACCAGTCCCGCTCAGCATCGCTGCTGTTAGACGCAGTAGAAAAAGGAGCATTTCTATTGGCTAACAATCTCTACGAAGGACGTTTTAGTGACAGGGCACCGAATGCTGGTATGTGGTCTCTCTCTCTTTCTCTTAGCTTTTTTGCTCTACACATTGTGGAAATGCCAGTTATTTTAAGCTTCTTGTGTATATCTGACCATACACAGATCTGGAGGTGTACGTGCTAAACACAGAGGCGGACATCCAGGACCTGACCTTCCCTCACACCTATGACAGCGACAGCATCTTGCAGATATCAGCCACCGCTCTGCAGCAGTACAGCAACAATGGTTTGTGGCACACAGCAGTTTGTTACAGTGGAAATTATGTATTTTGGGTGTCTCATTTTGAATGCGATAAATCAAAGTAAAGGAAAAACATGGTAGAAATGTGGATATTTTCTCTTCATTATGTGTCCTTGTCATTATTCCTCTTTGCAGGTCAGGTAAAGCTGGTCCTCACTCTCTATAAGAACCTCGGCTCCTTCCTGACCACGCAGAACTCCACTCTGCGCCTGGGTCTGGGGCTGAACCAGGGCTCCGAGGCCAGGCGGAGGAGCCTGGTGGTCAACTCACACGTCATCTCTGCCTCTGTGCACAGAGGATCCAACAGGGTGTACCTCTCCGAGCCGGTGATCTTCACTTTGAGGCACCTGCAGGTTTGTTGGGAAAGCCTATTTATCTGGAGCTATCTCAAAATGAATGTTTTAGAGGGAGCAAAGTTCCTTAGCAAGTTCCCTGCAAGTTCTGGTCTCAGAGTGTTCTGTACAGGCGCTTATATGATGTGGTGTGTGTGTGTGTGTGTGTGTGTGTGTGTGTGTGTGTGTGTGTGTGTGTGTGTGTGTGTGTGTGTGTGTGTGTGTGTGTGTGTGTGTGTGTGTGTGTGTGTTTGTCTACACAGCTGGAGAACCACTTTGGCCCCAACTGCTCTTTCTGGAACGCATCAGGGGTTTCTGGGAGTGGCAGGTGGTCTACGCAGGGCTGCCGCTTGTTGCACACCAACAACACACACACGACCTGCGCCTGCAACCACCTGTCCAGCTATGCGGTCCTCATGACGTATCAGCAGCCCCCTGTAAGCAACGACACACACACACACACACACACACACACACACACACACACACACACAAACACACAAAAACAACACGCTACACTTTTTATATTCGCCTTCAGGGCAGACAGTGAGCAGATTTAAGGCTACAGCATTTTTTTTTTACAACACTGTTTATGTGAGGCTTCCGTAGGACAGAGTAGCAAAATATAACTATATCAACAGTCACCGGATACACCTTTGTTTTTTCAGTATCTTTTACGTTTTTTAAGCCACTATTTACACAGCACTGAAAACAGCCTTGCAGAGTTCTGGTCTTAAATGTGCATTTGTAGCTATACAGTATGTGCTGATCATTAAGTGTTTGAACCGACTATGAGACACATTCATACTTCAATGGTTTTCTTTTTGGATGGTCAGGTGGCCAAACATGAACTTCATAAAACCAGCCTCTTCTTTCGACCACCAAAGGCTTCCCTACACCACCCATTAGCTGTAGCACAGTTGGACAACATCCCCCGCTGTGCTTCCCTCAATCTTGTTTAAAAATCCAGCACAGAGGGAGGGTGATAATCGTAGGCTGTTAAGGGAGAGCGGGAGTGATAAATGCAAGCGGGGTGCTTTGCCTGCCATGAAATTGAATTAAGTGTTTTTTTCTCTGTAAGATGTTCTCTTTGTTGTGTTTGATTTTATGCATTTGAGTGGACGTTATGTAACACATGGGGACACACAACCAGAGGCAAAGACGCAAAAGCACTACACACACACACCACAAAATACATTGACGTTGAATAGATGATCACAAAACTGCATCACACGTAGCCTACACATGCTATTTATGATCAGATACATAATCCACCTTAATCTCTCCTTTTTTTATTTCCTCCCCTCTCTTTATCAGTTTGGGGTGGGTGTTGAAGAGCTTCTCGTCTACGTGGTTTCCTGGGTTGGCATCTCCGTAGCACTGGTGTGTTTGGCTACCTGCCTCACCACCCTGTGCTGCCAGGGGGCGCCATGGCACACTGACCACAGCACCATCCACTGCAACCTGTGGGCCAACCTGCTCATCACTGAACTCCTCTTCCTCGTTGGTGCCAAAAAGACTCAATACACAGTGAGTGCTTTGACCTTGGACAGATACCCAAACCAAGGTTGAGTAGGTGGAAATGTCAGCAATGTATGATACGGTGGATGTTACTGTATTTTTAAACCCCCCCTCTCTTCCCAAATGTCCAGGTTGTGTGCTCCATCATTGCTGGCCTGCTGCACTTCTCGCTCCTCTCAGTGTTTTGCTGGTTGTGTCTGGAGGCGGTGGAGCTGTACCTGCTGCAGCGGGAAGTGTTTGAGGGACGTAACTCCAGGAGGAAGTATTTCTACCTGTGTGGCTACTCTATTCCCGGGCTGGTGGTGGCCGTGTCAGCAGCCATTGACTTTAGGGGCTACGGCTCCAAAACTGCGTAAGTTGACTTGTGTGTGTGGTGTGTGTGTGTGTGTGTGTGTGTGTGTGTGTGTGTGTGTGTGTGTGTGTGTGTGTGTGTGTGTGTGTGTGTGTTTGTGTGTGTGTTTGTTTGCGCGTCTGCATGCACAGCTTTGAATGGGAACAGTTAGTTGACTAGAGCCCCTTTTACACAGCCAGTGAAAGCCGGGAATATGCCGGCCTTTCGGCCCTCCGCCCTGCTGTTTAAATGCGACAGTTGCGGAACGAGGGAAGAAAGGTGCGAGAGATTATTCTCTTACTACCCCTCGGGGGGTAGAGAGAGAGGAGGTAGTAAGATTCCCGACACAATCAGTTCCGCCTCTCTGTTTAAATGCTCCAGCTTGTTGTTGCGGAACAGGGGGGCGTTTGACGTTCCATAGCCTACGTTCTAAACATGCGACCATGTTAGCAGTTGAAGGACGTGTGTTTAACATTAATCACGGCGGCCTGATGTCCCGTAAAAATCTCCAAATAAAAGGAACGGCGTATAATCTAGCTGATCATAAGGTCCGTTGCTCAATCCAAACCCCCGCGCTTCATTTTGCAGAGTGTATGAGTCTATTTCTGCCCAGGAGAAGTTGTACAATGGGAAAGCTAGGCTAGGCTAAGTAAGGGATAAAGTATAGCGAACGGGTCACTTGCTAGAAATAAAGACCGACAAGCTGAAGCAGGAGCCTGACGCGCAGCTGACCGGCGCGGCGCTAAATGTTTACGTCACACCTGACGCTGTTTACAAGCACCTCTTTCCTTCCGGAACGCTGTGTAAAAGGGGCTACTGATGTGCCAGCAGGCCGGCGTTGCTTGGTTCTGTGTAAATAACACAGAACCAAGCAAAGCCGGCATGTTGGAGTGATGTTGTTCCGTCAATATGCTGCAATCTCTGTGTAAAAGGGGCTTAGATCTATATTTCCCTGTGTACACTCCAAGAATGACTTTGTTATTTTGGAGGTTTTTATTTTACTGTGATTTGTTTGTGTTGCTATGGATGCGTGTGTGTATGTGTGTGTATGTGTGTGTGTGTGTGTGTGTGTGTGTGTGTGTGTGTGTGTGTGTGTGTGTGTGTGTGTGTGTGTGTGTGTGTGTGTGTGCATGCGTGTGTGTTTGTGTGTGTGTGCAGATGCTGGCTGCGAACAGACAACTACTTCATATGGAGTTTCCTGGGACCTGTCGGTGTCGTCATTGCGGTGAGATTTCCAACCATTTTCAGATGTATCGTGTGAATTGTTATTAAAGAATAAACCATAACCAGTGTTTGACCGTTTGTTCTTTTTGGCCGCAGTTAAACCTGGTTGTCTTAGTGATGACCTTACATAAGATGCACAGCACGGCTGCTTTGAAGCCAGACTCCAGTCGCCATGACAACCTGAGGTAAGTATAGTGTCTCACTGTAGGTGATTATATGTAGAGCCCATTGTGTTATGCTGGCTTTGGCTCCAATCATGCAGTCATTAGAAAAAGACAGCAGCGCTGAATTAAGGAACTGAACGAGGGGGCTGGATTGATAAAAATAAGCTTTAAGGCTTAATTTAGTTTACCGTCCTGTTGCATGTTCATCTGCAATATATATATATATATATATATATATATATATATTTTTTTTTTTTTTTGCTTCCATAGTTCTCGTTCAATGCCATGGCCCCAAACCTGATTACAGTTTTTTTCGATCGCTAAACCACAGTGGGCACAACTGGAGCGACATGTGCAAAACTCTAACAACAGTATGCAGAGCAGCGGTTCATTCAGAACTGTAGCTCGTTTTTCATTGATTAAACACAATTTTCAAAACTCTACACACCTATCTCATGGCTTAACCACAGCCTGCACAACACTGTGGATTTCCAGCACTTTTTTTCAAACACTAACACACTGCTGCCACAACTGTAAACCACACAATCAAAACAGAATGAATGCCTAGTGCATTTCAAACACTGCAGATTGCAATTTCAACTGAAACACTACTGTAAGATGTCTTGTTTTAGACTTGTTAGTGAACATATATACAGTATAAAGGGAAAGCTCAAAAATATATATTTTTTGGGAAATGACAGGTTGAAGACAGGTTGGAGAAGAGTGGCAGTGAGAGAGTGAATGTGTGGAGGAAGACAGAGCTGTAATGTCTGATGAAATACAGCAAGGGCTACACTGATAGACCCTGTTGTGAATCATCTCTCATTGAGAGAGGCAGGGTTGAGAGTGCAACCCAATCTGCAAAAATCTAAAGTTGCATCTGTAATACGAATTTTCCAGCAAACAAACAGCTTAGAGTTGCATCCTTACAGTAAATGACAACATTACAGGAATTGATTTCTCTATTACAATTATAGAATATTTACACAGATAAATACTACATTTGGAAATGTTTTCAATAAAATATACAAAATGTGTATCTATTGAAGCAAACTTCTAATTTTCATTTATTTTTGTTTTCCTAAAAAAACTGGTATGTTATAAAATAAACAATTTCATGTGAAAGAATTTCACCCTTTCATCAAATAAAATATTATGTAATTTGTGTGAAATAACTCAAATTATTCAAACTGTAAAGATTAACAGTTTGTAATTTATGTATTGGGGTTTGATGCTAGTGTTTGTACTCTGCACATATTCTGAGTGACAGTGTGTGTTATCTCAATGAGGCTGGTTCATAGTGTTTGCTGCACTGAGCCTATTTTGCAGGTGAAGTGAACTGTTCAGCTCCAGTGACTGTTGGTAGTGCAGACTGTAGTTAGAGTTTTGCACATTGAGCTACAGTTGTGCCCACTGTGGGTTAGCGATCGAAAAAAACTGTAAACCAGACGAAAAATTATAAAATCTGATCGAAAGTGAACGATTCTCAAGCTGGAGACAGTCTGTTATTTGTGAAGAATCTATCCATTCAGAGAGTTCAAGTTAATTTAAAATATTCAAAACTCTAACTCTCCTAACTGACAGAGTGAGCCATTGTGAATTACAAAAATAAAACAGATTTAATACGGTCTTTTCGTCGTCTGGGTGAACAGAATTCTGTTGATCAGCAGCGTATTGAATAGTTTCAAGGCCAAGCGTTCACAGCTTTTGTTAGAGCAGAATAAAAAATGCACTCCAGAAGTCTATTGAGTCTTTGGATTCTTTTGAGCTGGTAAAGGTCACATCTTGGCAATGCGCTTTACATGAAAAATAGACGGGGAAAAAACTGCACTCCAAGGAAAAAATCAGAGAGCATGTGCTGTCCAGCTAATTTAAAGAAAAGTTGGTGTGAAAAATTGCTCGCACACCCAGATTTTCAGAATGCTGCTACTTTATTTGTAATGTTTAAGTTTTTTTTATTTTAAGCTATTCATAACTTTGGGATGGTGACATTCTGATCGTAATGGATGTGGGCAAGTCCTCTTTGAATTCCCCAGGCACTGATTATATTATTAGCCCACCCCTTATACACCTGTGGAAGGCCAAATTGTCTGCCATAACATTATGGACACATTTTACAGAATTTTTCGTGAGCATTGAGCTGTTGTGCGGACTAGTATACCTACTTACATACTTTATTATACCCACCCCAATCTATTCATGTGGATGTACTTGTAAAGTAGAAGCACAGCTGCAGCTTTTCTGTGTTAATTGAAGTCCGCCGACCTGACAATTCGAAATTAGAAAATCTATTTGTGAGTGAAAAATCTTATCCAAATGAAAAAAAAACAACCACAACTCTGGTTGATGTTGTGTGGTTGTTCCTGTGGTGTGTGTGTCTGCAGGGCGTGGGCAGTGGGCTCCCTGACGCTGCTCTTCCTCCAGTGTGTCACCTGGTCCTCTGGCCTCATGTTCCTGTCCGCTCCGTCCCTTATTCTGGCTTACCTCTTCTCCTCCCTCAACACGGCCCAGGCCCTCCTCATCACCATACTGCACTGCACACTTGCCCGGAAGGTATGTCTTTTTTTTTTTGCAAGAATTTTTAGTCCACAACATCATGGTTTACCGGCTGAACGGTTTTGTGTGTCCTTGTTTGCGTTTTTTTTAGGGCCAGAAGGACTACGGCCGGTGCTTGCGCCTTTCGCAGTGCTGCACCACCTCCTCGTCCAGCTCTCCGGACTCGGTGAAGGGTGCGGCCCTGCGCTCCAACAGTCGCTACACCAGCAGCCAGAGTAGAAGGGCTACTGCTAACAGACAGGTACGTCACACACACACTGTACCTCTGTGTCTGTTTATCTCTCTCTCTCTCTCTCCTTTCTATCAATCTTTTTTGAGTCACTTTTTGACGTTGTGTGGAATATGTCTGTTGCAGAGTCGTATCAGGAGGATGTGGAACGACACAGTTCGCAGACAGACTGAATCCTCCTTCATAGCGGCAGATGTTAACAATACCCCTACTTTGAACCGTGGTGAATATTTCCTATTTTGTCTAAATCTCAGCATTGCCCCCTTGGTTGGTCAAAATTGTGAAAATAGTTTTTTCAACTCTTTCTCCTCAGCTGCATTGGGGAACCATTTCCTTACTAATCAAGTGTTGCAGACTCATGCTGCAGCCTCTCCTTATGACACCATGCTGGCCCAGGGATACAGCCAACCCTTCTCTTCCACAGGTAAATTTTATTACAGCCTTCTAGGATTCTGTGTTTTTTTTTCCTACATGTCCTACATGCCTACTACTGTCCCCCTCTTTTTGTTGGTTAGTTTTACTTTCCTTTTACTTGTATGTGCAAAACTCTTATGCCACATTGAATACTGTCAATGTAGTAGCTATTTATGAAAAGGGTCACTGACATAAAATGAGTTTATCAGCTTGTTAAACAGCTTGCAGCCACAGTTGCAGTTTTATTACATACAATAAATGAAAAGTCAATTTGAATAATAAGGATTGTTTAACTGTGGTTATTTCTGATTTGTTACCTTGATATATAAAGGGCAGGGCATTGAATTATTAAAAAATAAACTTTTAAGTGCTCTCATAAAAGAGAGCACTGCCGACTTTCCAAAGTGGCTTGTTTGTCATATTTTCTGTTTGAATGTCTGTAATCAAATGCTGATATCATTTATGTCTGTGTCGTTTCCTGTTTATTATTTCTAATGACCTTGAAAGGTTTGTCTTTTAAATGTTTTTTGACTTTGCCTCTCCGTCTCTCTGTCTCAACGTGGACCAGTAGGAACCTTCAGAAACAAGCAGAGTACGAGCCTTTCTTTGTTGTGCTCACTCCAATCATTGAGCGACACTTCCTTGTGCACTGTGGATCAATTCCATAGACCATAAAGACACAACACACACCTCTTCCATGTGGCTACATAACCGAACATTTCATCAAATTACATTGTTATGATCCAAATCTTCTTGGTAGAGCCACACCCTCTGTAAGCACGCAAACCATAGGCTCTCCTCAGTCACTCATACGTTCATTCATGCAAATCTCTACTTGTAGACCTTTTGTGGTGTATCCCTGTTGGCTAATTGATCTCTTCCTGTTTTTTCCAACAGAGGGTGGTGTGTCCCAGAGCCAGGAGTCCTGTGGGCTGGACAGTGTGTGTCTCAACGGAGGCTATACCCCCAACACCTTCACCCTGCACGGTCTGGGAACCACACCCGGGTCCCGAGCTGGAGTGGTGGGCAGCACTGACCTCCTGAGAGAGGGGGGAGTGGGGATGGAAGTGGACGACATCTCCCCCGCCCTCCTCACCCCCCATGGGCCCGATCTGGGAGGAGGTGCTGGCATGCGTCGCAACTTGTCCGACGCGGCGGCCCTGGAAAAGATGATCATCTCAGAGCTGGTGCAGAGCAACCTGAGGCCCTCCGTTGCCATGCCAGTTCCTCCGGAGCGCTACGGGAGCCTGGCCAGGCCTCAACACCACCACGACAGAGCCGCTCTCGCTAACACCGCCACTTTAACTCGACAAGCACAGCCGACCCAAGAGGGCTGGGCTGCCACCATGCAGCCCAACACGCGCCACAACAACGCACAGGAGGGCTGGGCCACTGCCAGGCACCAAGACGCCGAGACGCATTCCTCGGTGCGCGGGCAAGACCACGCCACCACTCCGCGCCTACAAGACGGCTGGTCGCACTCACACGTGTCAGGAGAATCTCAGTCCTGCGAGCTGCTCAAAGACGGGGACAGGTCGCAGCTGCAAGGCACACTGGGCCGACGCGGGCTCCAGGACAGGCAGCAAGCACGTCCCCCGGATGTTCAAGCACGGCCCTACTCCACCCTCAGCCGCACGCCTGGCACTCTGTCCCGCCACCGCAGCACAGTGGAGTCCAGTGGAGGGACGGACAGAGACAGAGATCGCTACCGTGACAGGCCCCTGCCACCTCCTCCTCCCCCTCCACCACAGGACTCAGAGCCCCTGTACAAGGGACTGGAAGAGCCGCTGCTGATGACACAGAGGGAGGAGACATGGAGGAGCGGACAGCAAAGAGAGAAGGACGAGACGTTTCTCTTAAAAAGGGAAGGAATCATTGACGAGTGGAGGGGAGGAACCGAGAGAGGGAGGGACGAGTCCTTTCAGAAGAGAGACGGAGAGATGGACGAATGGCGCGCCGGCAGGGAGGAGTCTCACCTGCTGGAGAAGAGAGGCGGCGGAAGGATTGAGGTGTGGCGGGGAGGGGCGGAGGCCGAGCAACAAGAGACGTTTATAACTCAGAAGAAAGATTTTGATGGATGGAGAGGGGGGATGGAGCGAGAGAAGGTCGAACCCTTGTTTTTGAAGGACAGAGACGGATGGAGAGCGGGGATGGAACGAGAGAATGAGATGCAGAAGGACAGAGCGCTGGATGTGTGGAGGGGAGGGATGGATGTAGACCGGGACGAGTCCTTCCTGTTCGAGAGCAAAGACACAGGTCTGGACCCCAAGAACAGAGGCTCTCTGCGTTACCACGGCGAACGAGAGGATTCTGACTCCAGCTTTGCTCTGCCTCTGACGCCTGACCTGGACCTGGACCCTGACTCATCTCCTCTCTACACCAGAGACTCCAACCCCTCCCCGCTCTACCCGGGGGACAGCCGCTCGCCGCCGCTCGGCATCTTCCCCCGAAGCTCCCCCCCGACTAATATCTTTGTTCCTCGAGACACCAACTCGCCTCCCACCAACCTCTACTCACGTCACTCGCCCCAGGTGTACAGTCGAAGCAGCTCCCCACCTCGCTTCTACACCCGCACCTCCCCTCCGACCCTCTCGTACCCCGACAGCAGCCCTGAAGGTCCTGAAGAGGTCAGCCCGTCCGGTCAGCCTCAGCGGCCCGCCCTGGAGCTGCCCTACAGCCTGGGGAGGCCCCCGCTGGGCCCTCGGCCCAATCACCTGCAGACCTTCTACCAGCCGCCGCAGGTGTCGTCTAATGGAGAGGCAGGATACACACCGGAGCCCACCTCTGACGGAGACGACGGACAGATGCAGCGGGTGACCAGCCTGTGACTAGGGCGGTGGTGATCGGGGCATAGAAAGCAGGCAGGAGAAGGAAGATGGTGGTAACATCCAATAATGATCTAACTGAGGGAAATGTTGATGATGATTGTGACGTCAGTGTTGATGATTAGAATGGTGGGCGATGAAGGTAACGATAATGACAGTGATCGCTCCTCCCTGCTTCTATTTCCCGATCACCACGAGACTCCCCCTTTTCATTTTTTGTTACTTTTCTATGACTGTGATCCATTTCCATATCTTCCCCCTCTCTCTCTTCTCTCTTTCCTGAAACCCTGCTGTCTTCTCATCTCATCGGTGCTTAGCATTATTTGCCCATCGTCTGAGTTTCTATTGGTTCATCAGCTGGGTGTTTTCCCTCCCTGTAGCAAGCAAACAGTGTGTCAAAGAAGCACTTGTGTGTTGCCAAAAAATCCTTTCAAAGAACATGTGCATGACTTTATAGTGGCTTTTCAAGGCTACATACTGTAGGAGGAAAGTGCTGAAGTTTGGTGAGTCCGAGTGTGTGCGTAGCTTGATAAGCATGCGTGTGTGTAAGGACACCAGCGTGTGTGTGTGTGTGTGTGTGTGAATGTGTGCGCACAAGTGCGTGCCTGTATATACATCATTCTTGTATGATTAATGTATCACAGTGAAGCATTTTATCAATATCAACTGGGGGGCCTCTTACTCACATTCCCTCAGACTGGTTTTGAACTCTCGACCAATCCCATTGTCACATCAAGACCAAAACCTCCGACGCCCCGTCCCTCCACCCGCCACTATGATGATGGAACTTGTTGCCATGGAGTTTGTCTTAGCAACAAGAACTCTTGAACTCCAGATCCAGAGATCATATAAAACCTCAGAACTTTTCTGCAACCCCCTGAGATCCTTGTACATATCGACCTCAAGTGTTCTGATTGTCTTGTATTGCTATTGAAGTTCAAGTAAACATGTGAAATAAATGCTTCTGTCTCTCTGTTTGTGTGGATGTGCAGAGAAAAGGGAGGCTTTCAGAGAAAGGACAAAGACAAGCCTATGGCTGTCTTTAAATCTCCTACGAGGAACTTTTAAATGTTTATGAAACAATAAAAAAAATTACTTTGACGATTATAAATGACCTGTAACAGTAAACGACACCATCAGCGAAAACAACACTATTTATATTAAACAACTTTTAATGCCTCTGCAAAGGCCTGATCTCCTGGGAACTTAGACAAAACGATTACTGGCAGGCAGACCGGAACATCCTGTGTTTCCAGAACGGTACTTTACTTTGCTTCCCCATCGTCATGTACTGTCACCAATCTTGTATAGTCACAGATAAATACATTACCTCATCGTGGTACATCCTGCGGTCTCTCTTTCACTTACTCCCTAAACAAATGCAAGTACTGCCGGCATGCGCTAGCATAGGCGCTGGTGTCGTAAAAACATTTCTGCTTTTGTCCAAAGGTGCTGCTAGAATCAACAAAAACTGAAAGTTCCTTGTGGATACTTTAATCATATTTTGCATAGAATTATTCTCTACTGTCACTTTAGTATAATGTTTAAAGCAGGACAGGAGGATTTGTACATTGTTGTATTGTTACTTTTACTTAATAAATAATTAGGAGTTGATGTGTAGTTGTGTGGACTCTACTTTTGTTCATCACATATCTTGAAAAACTTCTCAATTACCAATGGTCACGACTGAAGTTTTTTACTTCCTTACCTATTAAAGCTGCACAAATCAATATTTTAAAATGAATGTTTCGGTAAATCCCTATGTGATCTGTGTGTGACCAAAGACAGAATTATCACCCAATTCTTCTCAGCTCTAGCTTAACATTTGAGAATCCTTCGGTAACACTTGACAATAAGGGTACATTAATTAACTGTTAGTTTTAAGCTTACTGACTGGCTTAGTTAAAGCTCATAAGCAATAATGCTTGGTTAAGCATGAACTATGCTTTGTTAACTTATGCTTATTTAAGCATTAAAGCTGGGGTGGAGGATTTGGGGAGAGAATGGCAGTTAATGGCAGTTGGGATAGAGATTCGAATTCAAATACCTCAACTGCTCCACTTGTTCTCTTTGGTCCCTCCTCTATGGTCCCTCCCTGACACGCTCTACACCAACAAAGTTGTGCCAAAGTGAATGGACAGTCCCAACAGCCAATAAGAACAGAGAGTCGGAGCCTCGCTCTGATTGGTCAAAGTGTACAGCTCATGTTAACTTTGACCAATCAGAAATGATATACCTCAGCTTTAACCAAGCATAACAGTTAGTTAATGTTTATTGGGCATTAAATAAGCAAAAAATCTTTGCGCCAAGGGCATGCAACCTACCTGCCCATATAGAGACAGTCGAGTTTTTAGCAACTGAAGAGCCAAATATTTTTCTCAGATCGGTTGGTAGAGACCGAAAACAAAGATAAAGGAGAGTGGGTATTGTGCTTATGTCAGGTGGCCAGAAACACACACCAAATAAATGCTAACATGACCTAACGTTGTAATTTAATTTGTTATAATTTGTTTGTTTTGTTTAAAGTGTTTTGCTAAAAAAAATATATATATATTATTCTCAAAATGTGAATGCATTGTTAGTATTTCAGAAAGAATGTCACAAAATTAAAAAGACAAGATTTTTTTAAAAAGATCAAATTTTTTTATTTATCTGTGTGCTTTTGGACTGGTTAATAATCTAGAAACATATTTTAGCATTCAACTAACAGGTTGAAACTAACAGGTTCTGTACTTTTCAGACATGGATTATATCTTTTTGTGTAGACTTTTTCACACTCATTTTCTCATTAAAAAAACTATGAATACCACGCACTGCTCACGGAAGGACGGAGAAATCCTACCACATCGAAATATCTTACCTATCAAATCATTACGAAGAGGTTATTAATAACACTAACATGGAAATTCAAAAAAAGTGCTCTCATACAGTATGATTTGAGTGGTATAAAATATGTATATATTTACAGGTGACATTTAGAGTGTAGTGGTGTAGGTGCTTCTGTGTGTTTGAGATTCAGTCGTTTCATCTCACAAGTAAGTATCACATGAAGCTTTAAGTCAGTCACGTGGACAAAGGGTTGAGGCTGCTTACACAACACCCAGACAGAGCTTGGGTTTTCAGAACTCTTCCTCTTTCTTTCAATTCATGTTTCTCTCTTTTGAGCTACAGGCAGTATCTCACAAGCTCTACTCTCTCTCTCTCTCTCTCTCTCTCTCTCTCTCTCTCTCTTGCAGTCTGTCCAAATACTGAGGTATGTGGTTTGACTTCACAGGAAACGGTCTCGCATTCTTCAAATCCCCCCGTCTTAAGGCCCGGACACACCGGCCCGATAATCGCCGTCATAGAGTCTGGAGGGGGCGGGGACATGAATCTGTTTGGTGTGTGCCGTGAAATCGGTCGTCGTAGATGTCGTCGGGCTTCTTTTGAGCCGATTGAACATGCAGTGTTGCCAACTCTTCAGTAAGGAAAGTAGCTATTGGCTGTCCAAAAAGTCGCTAGAAGTCGCCAGATGACGTCATCGCCTAATTTGCATATTTGTAGACAGGGGTTTTATACAGTAATATTTGAATAGATGAGGTTCTAGTGTTATGAACGTGACAATCGAATAAACAACCAACGTGTCTAGCAATCATAGCCTACATGCTCATGGTTTAAAAAAAAATTACACCAGAAAAAAAGCTAGATTTGTCGCTTGTCGGTTTTTGAAAAAAAAGTCGCCAGGGGGGGCTGAAAAGTAGCTAAATATAGCGACAAAATCGCTAAGTTGGCAACACTGTGAACATGTTCAATCGGCGGCGGGCAGTCTTTCAGTTGAAGCAATTTGATTTGTGGAGGGCTAGCGAATCAGTGAAGCCCGGAAGTGAGGCGGGTAGTACAAACAGCTAACAACAGCTAGCCATTGTTTTAATGTGTTTGTTTGTTTCGTTCAGTGAGTACTCACATGCATCAACCCTTGTTGACTGCTCGACACTCTCTGCTAAAAATGGTGCTCTTTATGGTCCATAAATATAAATACGTATTTCTATCTATGTTTATGGTCTAGAGAGCCGTCCCATCATTTCCGGCTTCCGTATTTTTTCGGGCCACAAAACAGATTAGCGCCGCCTGCTGTCATGGAGACATTACGTCCCGTGCAAGAGCAGAGCGTACGGAGAGTCAGCAGTCAGCTTGGTGTGTTCTTTGCACTTTTTTGGCCGCTACGGGAAGACTGGAGCTGCCTGAATCGGCAAACTCCATTTTCGGGTAGTCGGACTGGTGTGTCCTGGCCTTTATCCGTAGCAGACTATACAGGCAAGCAGGTGGATGTTGTCGGAGGTGAGGGGGTTTAGCAGACAGTGTGGTGGGGCGACAGGGGGCTGGCCAGGCTCTCGGTGGGAGACAGATCTGAACCCTGGCTTTTAAACATGGAGGAGATGTGGAAGGCCTGGAAAAAAACACACAAGCACACCTTAAGACTTTAACAGACAGCTGACATGTCGACACGCACTACCGCACATAAAAAAAAACAAGCAGGCCAATGTATACTGACCACCCAGTAAGCAGTGAAGGCTCCCTGTATGTAGCCTGTTATCACGTCAGACGGGTGGTGCCTGTAGTCCGAGATGCGGGTCAGGCCTGTGTAGACAGCCAGCAGAACAAGGAAGAACTGCAGGGCCGGTCTCAGCAGGCGAGCGCCACGCCATGTCAACCGCGCCTGCAGGTAAAACTACAAGACAAAAACAGAAACCTTATCTTAATTGGTGCAGGGAACAGTAGGCTTCCTTGTGTAGATTATGTACATTTCCACATACTGATTGGATCTATTCACAAACTCAAGCATTTTTTTGAAAACATGAATTGGTATAAAGTGAAGAAGGAAGTTTGTGGTAACTGGATTATTTAATGAAATGTACCTAGTGAAAGGTTAAGGGTCCAAAGTGGATTAACAAAAGTTGGTGATTTTGAATCAGGGCCTCTCTCCAAGCCCCCATGGTTAGGTGATAATGTTAATCATGATTTAAAGGGACACTGTGTAACATTTTAAGTGATTTATTAGCTAAAATCAATATCCTCATTCATAAATATGTCCTCATTGGTGTAAAATCACCTCTGCCAATAATCTGAATTATCCTCCTGAGCGGAGAATTACAAATATTAATATTACATTTTGTACATTGAGCAGGCACGTCTTATGGAGGCATCCATGTTTTTGGAATGTCATCAGGTGCATTTTTTAGAATTTAGAATTGTTCTTGTCCACTGTAGCTTCTGTTATTATTCAAAAGGGGTGGGGTTACCCAGGGAGCGTTTCATTCTAGAACTTTCTTGATTATGTCATATTACACAGTGCCCCTTTAAGACCTTGTTATTCTGGTTACCTGGTTATATTGAGATTTAGTAGTGCATATAGTATTCCAAACAACAAAGTTGCATTTCGACGCATAGTGAATTGGGAGCCTCAGGGGGTTAAAGTGCATGGACCCTGAGGCAGTTGTTCCAGCATTGGCTATGGGTCTCTCTTTCTAACAGAAATACACCAAGTTATTTGCAAGTTATCGCAGTCGGTGCATTCATGATTCAATAGATAGCTTTTATACAAGTATTGATGGGAGGCTTAAAAAATTTAAATATGAATATAGACACAATTTTCCTCTATTCATGACATGTGGCGCATGAAATACAGTTCAGTATTCGAGGCACTTCAATGGTTTTTAGATGACCAATCTTGGTTGGTGCTTATTGGTCCAACAGCTGGACGTGCCTTGATTTTCATCTTCCCTTTTCAACCCAGACTAAAAGCAACACCTCACAACCCTAACATAAATAAAAAGCAAGCAAAGGTTTCACACGCAGGATTGCACACACATCAATATGCTGTATGCACACATGTACACACATCCAGACCCTTGCAAAGGGACACACATGAATGACACACATGAACACATATAAATGCTGGAGCTTGCACACACACACACACACACACACACACTCTCTCTCTCTCTCTCTCTCTCTCTCTCTCTCTCTTCTTTCTTTCCTTCTCTCTCTCTCACACACAATAGAGGAGAGCAGTGAGGCGGTGAGGCGAGGTCACACTCCTCCCACAGCAGAACAAAGCTGTCTCTGTTTGTCCCATTTATCCTTTCAGTGCTTCTCTTTCTCCCTCTCCTTTTTCATTCTCTCGCTTTCTGCTGCTAACTGGACTGATGATGGCTCCCTCGCATTCATTCTGCATTTTATAGAGATATGGTAATTGGAAATTGGAGACAGTAAATTGCGTTTGCCGGTTTTTGTGTGTGTGTGTGTGTGTGTGTGTGTGTGTGTGTGTGTGTGTGTGTGTGTGTGTGTGTGTGTGTGTGTGTGTGTGTGTGTGTGAGTGTGTGTGCCTGCGTGCGTGCGTGCGTGTGTAGATAGGTATAGGTAAAAATATACTCACTGCTAAATAGAGCATTGTGTACATGGCAAAGGATGCGTGGCCAGAGAAGAAAGACTTCCTGAAAAAATTGGAGAAGTATTTAGAATAACATAACAGCAGGGGCAAAAGCACAATACATAACACATGTACGTGAAAGCACTTGCGGCCCGCCCCCACACACACACACACACCTGGCCTCCTCTTCCAGCCGGTGGTCAGGCTGGCGGCAGCTCACTGAGGCCACGTAGGTCCCAGGTGTGCAGTTGAGCGAGGCATAGGTGATGCCACACACAGACAGGAAGTGAGGTCGCAGCCGGCCGATGCTCAGCTTGGCCATGTTGGTGAGCGACTGGCCCACGCAGCAGCCGAACATGAAGCAGCCCAGCTCCTTGTACAGACAGGACACGTACAGGTTCCTCACGAAGGCCTTGGAGTCCACGCCTCGGAAACGAACCCGGTAACACTCCCCGAGGGCGATCTGTAGAAAGGTGGACACAGTGAAGTCAAAACCCTCACATTGCATTTCTCCTCACAAGTTGGGGCACGGACTGAAATTAATAGCGCAGAGAAGCCTGGTCCTACCAGACCATCATACTGCATTTCATTTGTACAGAGGTCTGGAATCACGCAATTGACAAACGTTAACTCACTTGAATGTGGTTGTCTGTTGAAGTTTAAAACTATTAAAACTGCCCAGTGACACTCTGGATCTGCCAACCAATCGAGAAGCCCCTGACTGCGGCCCGCAGCCAACGTTGAGGGGGAGGAGACATTGAGGGGGCCGGCACATTGAGGGGGGGGAGCCTAAGACCACATTGAGGGGGACGGCGCTCAGTCTTTCACATTCACTCCTCAAGCAGGCTAATGCCAGCGCTATGTTAAGCTAGCGGGAGCCCACGCTGTTAATTAAATACAAACACATGGCACGGGAGTGTTGTGACCAGGCCCCCAGGATGCTGCCTTCTCCGAGTAGCCAGCATGGACTAGTGGCCAACCCATTGGTACTGCATGCTGTGAATGGGAGCTTATTTTCCATGGAGCCCTGAGGCAGATTTCCCCGTCCACACAATACAAGCGGCGAACAAGATTGTGTCTCCGCAAATTTTTTCTGGATATCAATCATAGGCTCATACTTATCTTTAGACCATGTACTAATAAAACTGAAGTTTTCTCGTTTAAAAACGCCACCTCAAGCGTTTTATTAGCCCAACGGCTTTCAACGTCTTTCAGTTTGTTTTCGCGGGAGAAGGAGGGGTGGGCAGCCGTAGGCAGCTGAATAGAGTCGTAGTGAAACAAATGTTTCGGTTTTCTGCTCCGGCCTCCGAGAGGGCTCAGTGTTTCTTTATAGGTCCATGACTCTTTCAGTGCGAGGCTCCATTAACTTCTCGTGTCTGAGGTTTTTTTTTTTACTTAACATGAAGGACGTTGATGATTTTTAGGCAGGTGACTTTTTAACATTACTGTCGCCGAGGGATTTGTAGACTGGTTCAGCTGTTAGTCGCGTGAGCTCAACTCTCACGTTCCTCTGCTTGCGATCATTGCGATTCACTATATTGATCCATTTATTGAAAAGATCCATAGGCAAAGGATGGGTGCATTACGGGATCATGTACAAAAACTAGTTGCTCATCCAGCGGCAGCTTCACCATCACCTCCAGCTGTGCTGATGAGCTCTAATAATCTCTAATGGGTATATGCCATTTGCGCTACCCATGGTGTGGAAAACACCAAAACACACATCATTGAAATGCCTGTAACAGGCACGGATGTATTGATTACTTGAATGATTATGGGAGACCTACGTAATTTGTATAATATTGTTAGTGTAATATAACCATTTCAGTTACGTTGGTTTTTAATTTTGCAGTTGCTTGTTAAGTTATGTATGACAGTTAACAATGTTGGTGTATTATAATTGATTATGCTGTTATAGGCTACTCCAACTTCGTTGCTGTTCAATATGTAACCATTTATTTTTATATCATATCTGTCTGATTTATTGCACACACACGTTCAAAAGAATCAGGTCAACAAACCAGTGGCTGCGTTTAACAACTCTACAGTGGCTGCACTAACATTTTGCCACTTTTATTTTGGAACTGCTCGTCCCAGAGTTTTAAATCACATTGAAGATTAACTAATTCTGCAATTGCTTTAATCCATGATTATTATTTTATAATCAGGTTATTTAATTTAAAACGTGTTGCTTGCTGGTTTCCATGTCTTTTTATAGTTGTTATAGTTCCATGTGGGTCATTTCAGACTCTTTCGCTTCTTAACAACTTGAATGAATCAGTGAGTTCCCTGAATGAAAATGTAAATAGCCTACAAGGTGTTTTTCTTTATCTGGTGTTATGGAAATATATTTATATATAATCTATATACATGTTAAGCCTGTTGTGGACTTGCAAATGTTTGTGTTTCATGCAACAGGTACAGCAACAGGTACAGTTTACTATATATTTTTGAAAAATTGCTGACATTCTTGATTCTTATTGATAATTGTGCCTTGACTCTTGCTTGAAAGCAATAAACATCTTAATTACTTAACTTGAATGTTGTTTCAACTGGTATTTCGTTGCCAACTCTCATCTGAACCAGACAGCCTGATTTTCAGTTCCAAAACAATAGGTCAAAAAGGGACAAACTAATATTCTTTAAAAAAGGATTGTTTAACTGTAACTGTTTAACTTTACATTGAATTTTTAAGCTTGTGTAATTTGTAATATAACTGATACCCACAGCAGGAAAATAAAACTAATTCTAACCCATTCTGATTAGGCAATTGCTTTGACAACCACACATTCGGTCTTATAATTAAACTTTAAAAAGCTCACTTTGGCATTTGAACATTTGTTTGCTTTATTTCAATAGAGCACTAAGAACTATGCTCACTACCTAACAGCACACGCTACGAAAACAGCGCTAACCCACTATCTGGTTTAGCTTACATTAGCTAATAGTGCTGCCCTGATGGCAGGAGTAGTCTTCGTTTAGAACTTGTGAATCACTATATTACTTAACAACAACGGGGTGTCATTTTAAGATTACATACAGAGAATCATCGGGGATATGTAATTTATTCTTCCATGGTAGATAAACAATACAACTGTGCTCGTCTCCGCTTAGCTTCAGCTTAGTTTACGGCATGGACATATTAGACTGTTACACTGCTTTCTTCATCCAAGAACGTCAGTGAAACGTACACTGCGCGTCACGCTTAAGGGGCGTGTTGGCACCGTGTACGCGGAAGCGAATACTTCCTGTATGGTCGCCCTGCGCCAATGAGCAGCTTTCATAGGAATGAATGGCTTCAACGTTCCAACGGTTTTCAGTCCGCTGTCCATTTCTTTATAGGTCCATGGTTGTGACTGGCTATCTTTCTTGCAGGGTACCTATTATAATGTTAAACGTAGCCTATACTACTTGCTGTAGTTTGGTCTGACTTTGGCAGTTGGCATTGTTACATCCGTAGTAATACCAAAATAAGAGTCCTTGTTACATCCAGTTTAGCAATATCAAAATAAGAGTCCTGCATGGAGCAGTAGCATACAGGGAATGGGCCCTTTTTGTGCCAGCGATCACACCATTTTTGATCAAAGATGTGGTTTTACTTCATATTTTTAACTAAAATCAATATTCTTATGATTGCCATAAATATTTAAGACATAGTTAAACAAACAGTATATATTTTTTATAAGCTTAAAGGAATACATACCATAAAGGTGTGACAGAGTTGAAACTAGGGTAACAGGGTTGAAAATGGTAACGGGGTTGAAGGGGACATATACAAATTAGAGTTTATTTTAGACTCAAATTGCTTTCAACATGCATTAGGTAAAAACAATTCTAATAATTCATTTTAATGAATAGATAACTTCACGATCACAGTACCGGATTGGTGGAATGACTCGAATAAATTTTGTGAAACAACATTTTATCAAGCTGACCTGGCATATTAAATACCCCTTTCTTGTGAAGAGTGAAGACCCATAGCTATTATGGATTGTATCCACAGAATATACATGCTGTTACAGCCATCCTGTTCTTTACCTTGAATATGTGTGTATTAATTATTAGTAATATTAATTGAATTATTCGATGGCAAGGGGCGTGTTTTGGGCCGCAAATTCGCCTGAGAATGGCAGCCGGTGTCAGTCTGGCAATGGCACAATCAAGTGCAGACACTGTGGAAACATAAGTTTGACCGCTTTAATTTAAATGTTTGTTTTCCAGCACCTTAACACCGTATATTAAACACCACAGTTAATGCCCAGGAGGCATCGCTTCGCCTTGCTGTGCATACATGTATCCATGATCAGTTAAAGCCTCAAAGTGTTATATGCCTGGAAAATCCTGTCCTTGTTCAGGAAGGAAATCTTTTCAGTAAGGGTTCACAAGTGTCATCTATAGTCTACTTACAGCAGTGTGTGTCTGGAAATATTGTAAAAAATGCAATTAATCATTTAACAATTCAAACATCTTTATTTTAAGATACTTTTGTTATTGAGTCACATTTTAGGTCAGCCCTGAAACACTACAGCTTGTGAAAATAAACAATATTAACGGTTTTAATAGATTGTGCAATTGTCCCTTTGTTGCTGTTAAAATAGACTCATCCATAGTGAATTATGTGAGGTGACTATGGCAAGAGAGAGTATAAGGTAAAAATAAGGACAATATGTGTTCTTTGATTGTTCTACACTTTATTGATTAGTTATCTTTTCTGTTAATAGTTTACTATGTATTTTTTGTAGTTGTTATTTTTACATTGTTCTGTTGAATAATAAGACTGTTGTTAGGGCTGCTGTGATTGGTGTAACTTAATGTGCGTCACACCTGTAGCATTTAGTTATGTCTAATTGAGGTATATTTTTAAGCCTTGAATGTGGTCATATTGCATCTGTTAAGGTCATACCTTGGGGTCACAGTGACCCCTTCATAGTTCCCCATATCTTATTTTGACTCTTACTTAATTCATAGGCAGCTGGGCCTGCAACCGTCACAGACAGACAGGTACAGGAGTTCTCTTTAGCACATGTCACATTGTTTACAGTGCACACTTAATCATTGTACATACATATATACTTGCTTTTGTAAGTATAGATCTCATTGCTGACCCTTGGGAGACACAACACTAATTTAACACTCACAGGATCATCTATGTCCTCATAAGTGAACTGTTACAAGATAGCAAAAGCAATCAACATAGTAGGAAGGGATGTCCATTGTTAACCTGTTGACCTTTAAGAAGATATTTAACCGGTTAATACTATAGGTTAAACATAAAATTATCTAAATGTTTCTTATATCCGGTTATTATTCCAAGTAGGGCCTATGCTACTGCTGCATGCAGGACTCTTATTTTGATATCACTAAACCGGATGTAAGAATGCGTTCTTCATGCAAATAATTAAACAAGTCGTTTAGGCTATGCTTAACTTTATAATAGGTCGATGGTACGCAGCAAGAAAGATAGCAAGTCATAATACTCCCGTGCCATCTCTCTGTAACATTTAATAAAGAGCGTGGGCTACCGCTAGCTTAACGGCTGCAGCGGACCTCTACGAGTGAATGTGTGAGAAAGAGACGGACAAGCAGACAGCGAGCGCCTGCTCAAGCTCCCCCCCCTCAATGTGCCGGCCCCCTCAATGTCTCCTCCCCCTCAACGTCTCCTCCCCCTCAACGTCCGTCTGCGGGCTGCAGTCAGGGGTACTTGAACCAATCGCATAATGTTTGTGGCTTGACATTATGTTATGCATCGGCTTCTGAGCCACTCCCTCTGTTCGCTGATTGGACCGCCAAAAATCTGTCCCAAGAAAACCTAAGAATATACCGCAGACCCAGACTGACTACTGAAGGGAAATGAAAATTGAGTGGAAGTATGTAATATAATAATAATGATAATAATAATACATTTTATTTATATAGCGCTCTTCACTCACTCAGAGCGTTTGATGTAGGCGGGCGATGCCAGGCTAACCACAGAGGACAGAGTACTCACAGTGAGGCCGGTGATGACGATGCCACCAGCGATGAGTAGTTCGTCTGATATGGCCTCCCGGGGCAGGTAAGGATAGGTGATGCTGGGGTCCCCGCACATGAAGCCCCTTCGGTAGGGACTCACTGCCTTCAGCTCACACGCAAAGAAAGGGATGGAAGCTGCACGGGGAGGAGGAGGAGGAGGAGGAGAGGGGTTGGTAACACAACAATCCCCAGTGGGAGTATACTGTAGATATATTCTTCTCTGTGATGAGAAACCGGAGATGATAAATGGAAAGAGAAAGAAAAGGGGAAAAAGTAGGAGATAAGGAAGAACTAGTAACTCAACCATGAATGTCTTTCCAGCACTGAGTCAAATGACAGTGTCATCCATAAATACGTGTTTACAGTGACGGTTTTCCTAGAACCTTTGGTACTGTACCAAAACAATACCTTTTTCAAAACATCAGGGCTGAGGAAACTTTTCTTGTACAATATTCTATTTAGCCATGTTAGTGAATTTGGCTGTGAGGGACGGCATTGTCTGTCCATCGGTCAATCTCTTTGGTTACGAACTGAAGTAGCCTATCTCATCAACTATGGGATGGAATGCCATGAATGTTACATTGCATGGTCCCTACAGGGTGAATTCTAATGGCTTTGGCGATCTTCTGACTTTTTCGTCTAGCTAGCGCCACCCTTAGCTAGCTGAACATCTAATCAGATATATCAAATCATATAAAGAAGAGTGAGAGCAAGCACTTTAATGCCAGCCATTAGTCCGTGACCTTTTTTAATGCTACCGACCAAAGTATTGATTTTTAATATACCGGCACAAGTGCAGCTGTGATGCCCTTGACTCTCCTTCACCACAGATGGAATTAATAAGGTCTAACAATGAAACGAAAGAAGGAACAGTTAAAGGGAACTCAAGGCTAAGATACATCTGACGGGGAGTAGGACATGGAGAGGATAGGAGAGAAGGTTAAATGTAGAATTGTCTTACAGGAAAATGAGGGTAGGAACCCAGTGTTTTTTCTCTGGAGAACCCGGCAAGTTTGACAAGCATTAGTAATGTGAGGGTCTGGAAATAGAAGAGTAAAGCAGGCACAGCTCAACAGAGACCCAGTTTGAACTGTGCATGTGTGTGTGTGTGTGTGTGTGTGTGTGTGTGTGTGTGTGTGTGTGTGTGTGTGTGTGTGTGTGTGTGTGTGTGTGTGTGTGTGCATTTCTGTTGATGAAGAGAAAGAAGGGTTGTTGTTTGTGACTTCAGTTCAACTCGTCCCTACAAGACAACAAGCAAATACCGCAGCAGAGCAGAGCCAGGACCAGCCTCACACTGTCTCTATGTGTCTCCGAGTGCCCCCCCCCCCCCCAGTCACCCTTCCCCACACACACACACACCAACCTTTCCTCTCTCTGCCTCTCTCTCTCTCTGTCTTGCATGCCTGCACACACACCAACAGAGGGGAGAGAGATAGAGAGAGAGATAGAGACAGACAGAGAAAGAGAGACTTGCTCCCTTATGTGTAATCTGCTGCTAATACTGACTATACGTCTCCATCCATCCAGCCAAACAATTCCAATTAGCCAAACATTACATAACCAGCCTCCTGTCACATATAGGGACCGTGGGAGGGAAAGGGTCAACAATTACAGGCATGTGATCACACACACACACACACACACACGCACACAGAGTGCAGTGGATCGTGCATTTATTTATTTATACCAAATACAATTCCCCCTGGCCCGGCTCTACCCTGAGAACTGGAGGTTGTCATGGAAACTGTAGAATTCCCTGGGCAATGCGCGAGCCAGCTGGCAAGTGGAAAGAGGAGAACCGGGGATACATAGATGGAGGGAGAACTTGAGAAACTTTTCAACTTTTTTTTCCTCCCTTTCCCTCTCCCTATCCTTTTCCTTTCATTCTTTCTTCTTTCAAACCCGGTGTTACATCTGCTGCTGCACACATTCTGCAGAGCCCACACGCCTGGATCCAGCCAGCCACTGACTGTCTTTTGTTGACAAAATAAAAAAGGCATGAAAAAAAAAACACACTAGCGGAACAGAAGTCAACGCGGTGGAAGTTTAACCCTCACCAGAGCTAGAATAAGGAAGGAAGGCGTAGCGATGATCTAGGGAGTTCACCTGTTAATCTTCAAAGTTAAAAAATGAATGGATATTGTAAGGGAAATCATGCAACATGTTACCATATTTGTTCTCGATTTATTTGGTAATTATTTGGTCTATATATAATGTGAGAGAAAATTGAAAAAAAAAAACATTTTCACAAAGCCAATGATGATGGTATGAGATCGCTTACTGTGTGACCAAACAACACTGCAACATTAAACACATTCAAATGTATCATCATATGGTCGAAAATCCTCAGTTGAAAAGCAGGAACATACAGAGTAATATTTGGCATTTTTGCTCAGACAATTACTTATTTTTTTGATTTCTGCACATTATTCTGTTTCAATTGCATGGGTAAAGATATAAACGAGTAGAAGCATACCTTCTACAGTTAAATCAGTATAAATAGCCCTGCAGTAAATCATTGCAGAGTAGCCTACTGCCTTACTGATGGAAGTGTTTGCACTGTCTACATGCATATAGTTAGCAGAAACAACCTTAGTATATAAGGATTTCAGTTCAAACAATAACCAAACACCACATGGCTTCAACATCGACCACAGAGTTGCATAGGCACCTCATTGACACACTAAAATATAAACCCACAGGTATATTGTGATGGCTCGTGCGTAGGTTTGTTACACAACCCCTGGTTCAAATTATATTTACTTCAACAAAGTAACTACTAACTATTCATAGTAATGTAAACAATTGTAACAGATGAATTGTTGTTTCATAGCGTAATATATTTTTATATTTACCAAGGAAGAGACACAGGAGGTCTAAGCCGACCAGAAGCTTTCTCTTGGACAAAGCCGGTCCAGTTATCTCTATGAATTTCTTCCCCGTGCCGTGGTCCATCATCCCCATCCCTGCTGCTGCGGCCAGGCTGCTCTTGTTGTCGGTCAGTTTGAGCTGGAGGTCGGCGCTGGAGACGGGCACACCGGCGCTGTGCGGCCCAAATGTATCCAACATAACGATAGGCTGCGGCGGGTGGAAGCTCGGAGTAAAGAAGTGGTTGACATCAGAAAAGTTGGGAGCGCCCTTGAACTACTCATATGCAGTGCAGCGCAGCGACTGGAAGTAAAGCCACACGCCGGCCAGAGCAGTATTTAACACGCTAAGCAGTCATAGTGATAAAGTGACTTTTTTTTACTAATTTCATCACATATAGTCTGCAGGGCTCGCCCCGACTCGTTCATCGTTCATCCGTCACCTTGAAGTTATGCACCACGGCGCAGAAACTCCAGACTGGTTGCGAAACAATATCTCTCTCTCTCTCTCTCTCTCTCTCTCTGCCCATGAAGTTGGCATAATGTGATAAGGATGCAGGCCTACAGGCTATATCTTTGATAGACGTCCTTTCATAAAATCCAGAAGTCACCAAGGAACAACTAAAATCAACAAATAAGTTTGTTGATGGAAGGGTAACTCAATAATTAATTATTGTTAAATAAACACATGTAAATGGTAAGGCAAGGTATACAGAACAATTCAGACAATAGGCCATTCAAAGTTCTTTAAGGGGGCATACAATATCAAGATTATCAAGATTAGACATTAGAAATGACAAGAGGAATTGTCATTAATCATCATTGATTCGTAAAAAAAGTTAGAGAAATAGAATTGAGTCCAAATCAGCTACAGCTGTCTTTCAATAGGGTCCAAAGTCCAAATATTCAAAGGAATTCTTCTCACCCATGGCAACTCAAAGGTTTTCTTAATAATGTTAAAATATCTATGAAGCTTTAGTAAATGGTTTATTAACCAATAAAGGAATAGTTTGACACTCTTACCCAGTTAGACAAGAACATCAATAACCCACTTATTTTGGTAGCCTATTTTAAAGTAGCTACGAGGAACTTTGAGTTTCTGTTGATTCCAGCGGCACCTTTGGATAAAAGCGGTATTTTTAGTTTGTTTTTACAATGCAAGCCCCCAAGCGCGTGCCTTCAGGGCGTGCATTTGTTTAGAATAAAGTCTGTGGTTCACCAGCTTAATAGCGGAAGGAATAAAAGACTTTGAGTAAGGATTTGTTCTCATCAGGGGCACATTATAATGTCGGCCTGAAAGCAACAGAGAAAAAAGCCTGTGGAGAGAACAGGGTCTGTTTTTTTTTGTTTGCCTTCTCAGGCAACTTTTAACTGTTAACTAAACAGGCAACTGTTACTCCCAAGTCCTGCTGCTTTACTCCAATAATCTTGGAGCACACTCTGTCCATGCCATTAAGACTCTTCTTTTCCCACAGATTTTGTGTTTTTAAATTACTTTATAGTTATGTTGCCATTACTCAGCATTTTTTGTTCCCCCTTCAAATAAGGTAGAACATCCAGCTGTCAAGTAATAATAATAATAATATATTTAATTTATATAGCGCTTTTCTCGCACTCAAAGCGCTTTACAAGGGAGCACAACAGTAAACCAACAAGAGGAAAATGTAAAGTTGATGGGGCTTGGGTTGGTGGGTGATCTAGGGGTAGGCAGAGAAGAGATGGGTCTTGAGGTGGGATTGGAAGATGATGAGGGACTCAGAGTCACGGATATGTTGGGGAAGGCTGTTCCAGAGCCTGGGAGCTGCCCTAGAGAAGGCTCTGTCGCCAAGGCTGCGAAGGTTTGGAGAGGAGACTGGCTGAGGAGGATCTGAGGGCCCGGGGAGATTGATGGGGGGGAGGGGGGGGGGGTCAGTGAGATATGAGATATGGGGAGGGGGGGCAGATGGTGGAGGGCTTTGTAGGTGAGGACCAGGAGTTTGTAATGGATCCGGTATGAGATGGGGAGCCAGTGGAGTTTTTTGAGGACTGGGGTGATGTGGTGCCACGATTTGGTATGAGTGATCAATCAAATGTCTATTTCACTGTTGTGTTGTACTGCATATCACCACATTCTCAGTTGTACTCAGATGGAGCTAAGACAAACACGGGATGAAGACCAACGTGTGTCCAATAATGGAGGGAGCGCAACATGACCTTATGACACAAAGGGTTGTGCTTGCTGGTTGATTATGATACTTTGGTATATGAAAGTTTTCATCTATTTATAAGGAAACGTGCTTTGTTATATGAACCTGCTGGATAATAACACCGCTTCTTTTTTTCCCCTTTTGTTTTTGTTTTGTTTTACTAGGTGTGAAGTCGAGGCGTTGTCGATTGGCGGTCAAACATCAAGATAAGATTGTTTTTATATTTTTTCATTAACTGTGTGGAAAGTAAAGCACAGCAGTTTCCCACAGTAAAGGAAAAGGACATGTCATATCTGTTCAAGTTCCTTTTATGAGCCCTAGTAGCAAACAATAGTAGGGAAGTCTGGATGTAATTGCACTTGATTTGACAGGGAAATTGCAGTTGCAGCAGCAGAGCATAGCACAGTTTAGCTTCTCTGCTGCAGAGGGCAGAAAAGGCACCGCCAGCCAGCCAGCTAGCCAGCTGTGTTGTTGTGTCTTGATTATGGTCAGACATTTTTGTTTTCTTTACTGGGTGTAGAGAAAAGCAGAGAGAGCACGAGAGAGAGGGAGAGCAAGATAGAGAGAGACAGATGGAGAGAGCGAGAGAGAGAGAGAGGGAGAGAGAGAACATGTACTTGTCAAATTGTGAAGTGAAAACAGAGATAGTTACTTCCCTGTGAGAAAGCCCAGCGCATCACGATGCTGTTTTTCTCTTTTGTCAAAAAGGTCCACATGTAATCCTGACCGCAGAAACTCCAACTATCGATATGGAAAGTGTGTGTGTGCGTGCGTGCGTGCGTGTGTGTGCGTGCGTGCGTGCGTGTGTGTTTGTGTGTGTGTGTAAAGTTGTGTTAAATTGTAGCCTTAGGTGTGATGACATAACTTCTGGATGTGCTCTGGTGTTGAGAGGAAAGTCTGGCATCATTCACGAAACTATTGCGTTCCTCCACATGACACATGGCAGCACTCTCTGAGTCATGTTATAGGTCACTTCCTGTGATGAAAGATGGAAAAATGGAGGCCTGGGAGAACATCTTGAATTGGTTCACAAACCATACTTCAGCAGTCCAATGTATGATACAGTTAATGTTGGAGTTATCCACACACAGTTGGCAAACACCAGTCCTATGTGAGATACTGGTACTGGCAGCAAGATCCAAACAGAAAAAAGTACCGCACACCCAGTGAAGCTCCATACGTTTCCGTTTAATCACCAACGTTTCGAAACGTTGTCTTCCTCAGGTTATCTGAAACGTTGCTGACTAAAACAAATGTATGGAGCTTTTTCAATGTACGGTTCATCATCCACTTACACACACACACACACACACACACACACATACAGATAAAGTGAAAGCATGTCCAGACAGGTTTTGGGTAAGATTAAATTTTCTTGAGGAATTAATGTGTGTGCACTGTATGTGTTTGTGTGTGTGTGTGTGTGTGTGTGTGTGTGTGTGTGTGTGTGTGTGTGTGTGTGTGTGTGTGTGTGTGTGTGTGTGTGTGTCTGATGGAGTGCTTATGTTTGCACAGTTGTGGTGAGTTTCAATGGAGAACACACATTGCACGTTTTTGTTTTTGCAATGCCGGAGCATCTGACCTTCTATAAACTGTATGTCACTCGTGTAAAGCTTCATTTCTCATTTTCTCTGTTTCATGCTGACTTCCTCATCTATGACTATCACTCCCCCACATAAACTGCCCCCAGAAATTTCCCCGTCATACCCATTGCTTTTTCTCAGTTCATGATATTTATTGTATTGTAGATTTTATTTGACATAGACATGACAATATCATTGGATGAACCAGATGCATTGTTTTCAGTGTATTAGCATAATGCTAGTTTTCAACAGCTGTCCACAGGAGGCTTTTTAAAAACAACAAAAATACTAAACAAGATCAAATACTGATGAGGGAAAAACTGATAATTAAAAGAATAAAAGTGCAGTATACAATAGAGTACAGCACAACTATATAATGATAGTCAAATATATATATATATATATATATATATATATATATATATATATATATATACTTTTATTTTTTTTGTTGAAGAAACTTCATTTACACAAGCAGACTTACAAACTACTGCCTCCGCGCACGCACGTGAGTTATATTGTAGTGGAGGAAACTGGTGGCTGTACCAGTACCACGCTGATCTGCTTGTATCACTGGTTTCACTTCAGAGGTGTCGGCCAGAACACCACTTATGGCCAAAGGCTTCAGATTATAAGCATGAGACTAGGAGAGGAGGAGTAGGGTTTTATCCGCTCTTTATTTTCCTTCTTTCACAGACACAGCAGCATAGATCGTGGGAAAAGAACACAGGCTTAAACTCCGCTTGTGAGGAGATCGTTAGAACAGCTGTTGCGACCCGCGAATCGCAGCCGTTAATAACATGCAAACTATATTATAACAGCGATCGGGACTGCATGTACATACTCACACACGGGTGATTCACATTTAAACTCAGATAAACACGTTTCCATGTGGAATGATCGCTTACTGCGGCAACGCTCACACATCTGACCGAGGGAGAAGAGAAAGGAAACTTACTAAACAGGCTCTCTGGCCGACTGACGTCACGGCCCTAACTGACTGCTATCCACACTGAACAAAACACATCTTAACACACTGTAAGAAATAACAACTAACTAACGAAATAACTTATGAACGTTGGGGCCTTTTCTACAATGGTCGCTACTCGCTACTGTCTGCCGTGGAATCAAAACCCTCTAGTTGAGAATGCGCAATACAGAAGCAGACGGCAAATAGACAGGTCTGTCGGACAATCAAATCGTTCGGTCCGAATAATATCATTGGTTGAAGTTTTCACAAAATATTATGAGATTGAAATCATTGTTTGTTTTTACTCCTGGTGGGTCTGTCTTGCATTTTAGAGTGTCATTACCTTATTAATACCATTTTAACCTAATCCAAAAAAAGTGTAAAAATGCAACAAAGGTAAGGGTAATTAACGCGATAATTTTGACAGCCCTATATACATAGAGTAAAGCAGCCCCATATACATAGAGCAGTGGTTTTCAAACTTTGGGGGGGCGCGGGGTTATGGCAGGGGTGGGGGGGGCGCGGATGAATATGTGAAAAAAATAAAAATAAATTTAGTTTGTGTTTTTATATTAAGATCACGGCATAGCTGGACAAGAGTTATTCTGCTTCGTTCCTCTTACTGCATTTAAATGCATTCATTATATTACAGAGAAATAGGTCTTGTTAAAGAAAAAGACCGCCAAGCCCAACCCAGAGGACCCTGCACAATTTTATTAATTTTAAATTAATATTTTTATGGAAAATCCATGTGTCCTTCTTCAATAGCTTCTAATTTATCAGAGCCAGTGTCTCCAAATTATTTGTTCACACAAAATTCCTCATATTTAGCCTCTTAATTTTCCTCTCCAGATTCATGCATTTCACTTTAAAAAGGTTTACCCCCGGACCCCGCTAGGAGGGTCTGGTTCTCTACTGTCTACTATTTTCCTCCAGCTGGACATTGGAGGCACTAGCGAAAAAACACTGGATGTGTGAATAACATTTAACTCGTCAATAATTTGGGCAAGTCTGTCTGTCTATCTTTCTCACTCCGCTGCACACTCAGTCCCTACTATCCATGCTTAAAGGAAGCAGGATTAAAACACTGGATTTAGATGTTAAAATGTATTTAAAAATGTGCTTAAAAACGCACAAAAATGTTTAGAATGTTTCAAAAATATGTTTAAATTTGAAAAATAATTAAAAGATCTTTCAAAACACAGGGATTTAGAAAAAAAAAATTGGGGGGGGGGCTCCGCTGAAATTTGTTCTCTGAGGGGGGGCTCACTCTCTCACACTTTGAAAACCCCTGATCTAGAGAATCATTCTCACCTCAACAACTTGTTCTTTGAAGGTATTGCTGAATCTGAGCATGAGAAATGAGCAACCTCTGAGGAAAAAATCTGAAAAATCATCTCTGAAAAGTTGAAACTGGACCACAAACAAATGGAAATGGAGCGTGCTCACTGCTCTGGGAAGCCACATTGGCCAAGGAGACAAACCAAGGTCCATAGTTGTCAAGTTTCTTAGAAACAAGGACAAGTTGGATGTACTAGAGAAGGCTAAGCTCCTCAAAGGTACAAACATCTTTATTAATGAAGACTATTCTGAAGCAGCACTTTTGTTTTGTTTTTAAGGTGAGATATAAGTTGACAGTGTAGCGGTTACAGGTGGTTCAGATTAATTCTGCTATTAGAAATTAATTTGAAGATTAATAATAATTTAATAATTTATTAAAGTTCAAAGGGGCACCACCATTCATTTAAGAATGGAAAAATAATAGCAAATTGTCTCGTTTATTCAATGATTTATTCTCAAATGTTGATTGGTTTAATGTTCAGTTAAATAAATCAATATTAATAAATCCTAGTCTCAATGATCATTTCCATAAAATAATGTAATCAAATAATTACTATTATAAATTTGGTGATATGATCTTAACACTGAAGGCTACAGAATTCTTGTATTTGTTGGTTGAGGACTTCCCAATAATATTCACACAAATGAATGACAGAAACTTCTAGTTACAAAAGAAAATGCAAGTAATTTATTAACATAAAGTAAATAAAATCGTGTGTGTGTGTGTGTGTGTGTGTGTGTGTGTGTGTGTGTGTGTGTGTGTGTGTGTGTGTGTGTGTGTGTGTGTGTGTGTGTGTGTGTGTGTGATTGTGAGTGTGGGGGTGCAGGTATGTGGATGCAAATTGAGTGTGTGTGTTAACAAAACTTTGTTTCATTATAGTATTATAATATTTAATGCATTACAATACGCAGCCATCTCTTGCTAGTGAACTTTGTCCTAGTGAACTTAGGAGCCTACGAGTTTATGGCTCCAAACATGTAACAGATAATGTGTCTCCAGTGGATGGGACATTGTATTAATTGTAACATCTGCTTTTGGTTAACATTGGACACACAAACCTTGTGTCTTCGCACACACCATGTTCATACATAAAGCCTGTACATTTTGTTCAGTTCATTGTCTCAATCATGATGCCACACACTTGTGACGCATGTTTGATTCCCTTGTAGCTGTTTGCAAGTAAAAACCAACCTGCTTTGAAGAAGCCTTGACTCAGATCTCTTTATTAAAAACACTTGGGTTTTTTGATAAAAGAATTCCTTTAACATAATGATCCTTCGAGTAACGGCCTCCACACACATCCTACCTCTACCTCGTGTCTGCGTTTGACTTTTTGTCACTGACCGTGTAATCAACCTAGAGCGGGCACACATCCAACCTCAGTCTGCAGCGACGCTCCCCTTTACCTCAGGAGGCTCGCCTATTTTTTTCTGAGAGCCGCGCGTCTCTCTTGGGTCTCTCTGCTTTAACTGATAGAGAAATACTCTGCTGAGAGTCATATTGACTTCACACCGGCAGCTTTCGCTGTAGTTTCACCATTTCCTGGTGTGTCCCTTTCAAAATAAAACTTCCAACAAGCGAAAATCATCCAGATATTCTAGGGTGGAATAACTGTAGTGTTTAAGAAATTACACTAGAGAGAAAAAACAGTCTTGCCGTGCACGTAAAATTATCATAAGTTTGGGATTCAGAGTATTCCCTTTGTTCAGACAGATATCATTTGTTTTATAGAACCGTGAATTGGATGCAATTCCAGACTTGGTTTTATAAGACAAGTTGATTTTCAGCTCTGAAAGCCAGGTCTGACAGTTATTTATTGTTTAATAAAACTGAGAAGTTAAATAAAACTGAGAGTTAATTTAATTTGGAAAGGTTTCATGAAAACAATTTGATATTAGGCTGAATGAGAGCCATTGTTAGATACCATATTAGTGTTTAAGAGGTTTCACTGTTTAGGAAGAAAAAATAAGCCAAGCACTAGTTAAAGGCGGGTCACTAGGTAAAGAAACTTGCCACAATGTTTGCTAGTGTTTTGTGGTCTTACACTAGATAAAAACTAAGTCTACTAGTGTTTAAAAGTCACTATATAAAAGATTTGATACAGTTTTGAGGTCTTAACACTAACCAAAAAATAAGTCTCACCATCTTTGTTTTGTATTGTTATGTTTGTTGAAAGTCTACATCTACATAGTAGACTTATTTGTTTTGATTAGGATATCTCACATAGGGTGTTCTAGTTTTAAATTGGTTAATTTTGTAAAACAATTGGAGGGAAGTAAGGGGTATTCACCCTTTTAAATTGATTACCGGGTAATTTAATATTTGATTTTACATTTTTACAGCTCAACTCCTGCTGTAAAATGAGGTCATTTACGAGACAGCTGAGAGAGGCAAAGGAGATGACTTTAATAACATGCAATAGAGAGGCGAGAAACAGAGAAAGGCAAGAGACAGAGAAAGGCAAACTGGGTGTTTCAGTTGCGGCCGGGGTGATCACTGGCTTCGCATGTGCCCCCACCCCAGAGAACGAAAGAACTACCCCAGGGAAGGAGATGAATAAGAGAATATTGGGTAACACTTTATTTGAAGGCGTATACATAACGCTGTCATAAGACTGTCATAAGACTGTCATTACACTGTCATGACACATGTCATGAACATTATGAATGGTTATGAATGGTTATGACTGTTGTCATAAAGTGTCATTCGGTAAATTATGTCACGTTTAATGACACATTGACATTGTATGAGATGTCTTTTTTATGAGAACCTGACATAAGCTAAGACAAAATAACTTGTCGATGTCTTGGTAATGACAACCTGACATAAGCTAAGACAAAATAACTTGGTAATGACAACCTGACATAAGCTAAGACAAAATAACTTGGTAATGACAACCTGACATAAGCTAAGACAAAATAACTTGTCTGTGTCTTAGTAATGACAACCTGACATTAATGAAGACAAAATATCTTGGTTATGTCGACTTGACATTAACCAATAACATGACCTGTCATAAACATGTAATAGTAGGCTTAATAATCAAATGTAAAAAAAACTATTTTGATTTATGTTGTAAGATTACATTAAACTGTCATATGTGGAAGGTTTTGATATTGACTGTCATGAGACCTTTATTATACTGTCATGAATGTTTATGTTGGCCTGAAGTAAAGTGAAACAATTTGGACAGTTCATTAACATGTCATGAAGCGTTATTACACTGTCTAATGCCTTTATAATAGGCTCATGAATGATTCTGTAGGACTAAAGTAAAGTGAAACAATTTGGATATTTCATTAACATGTCATGAAGCGTTATTACACTGTCTAATGCCGTTATAACATGCTCATGAATGATTCTGTTGGCCTAAAGTAAAGTGAAACAATTTGGACAGTTCATTAACATGTCATGAAGCGTTATTACACTGTCTAATGCCTTTATAACATGCTCATGAATGATTATTTTGGCCTCAGGTAAAGTGAAACAATTTGGACAGTTCATTAACATGTCATGAAGCGTTATTACACTGTCTAATGCCTTTATAACAGGCTCATGAATGATTATTTTGGCCTCAGGTAAAGTGAAACAATTTGGACAGTTAATTAACATGTCATGAAGCGTTATTACACTGTCTAATGCCACATGAATGATTATTTTGGCCTGAAGTAAAGTGAAACAATTTGGACAGTTCATTAACATGTCATTAAGCGTTATTACACTGTCTAATTTTGACATTGACTGCCATGAAACCTTTATTATACTGTCATGAAGTATTGACTTTACCTCAAAGTGAAACAATTTGGACTTTTCAGTAAATATTATTACACTTAATTATACACACAACAGTGTTAACTGCAGTAGTATCCCCTTTATAGATGTAACATGAAGCATATCAGTATTACATGTGGAAAATACCTTAACAAAAGCAATATAAGTCAAGACAGTCTGTTTTATTTGCATTGAGACACTAAACAAAAATATATACATACACTTAAAACAGATATAAGAACTACTTTAAAATCAAATGCACTTTCCAGTCCTTAAATTAACAATCCAGAGATTGTATGTTATATAATATATGTTATAATGGCTGCTAAAAATCACCAGGAAGAGATCAGCTTAAACACAAAAGGAGGGCAAATGGCACTCAGCCTTCAAACTGTGTAGGCATGTTAGCTTCAGCATACAACTAGTGCAAACTTGTAAGTGAATACGGTGCTTAAACAGGCAGATTGCAGATCAGCAAATCATAGAGCTATTAGCACACACAATAATAACAGAAATATACATTAGATCAGGTTGAAGTAAATAAAAGATACATAAAATAAAAGAGACTGTGTAGGCCTACTGCCCTGGCAGTGCGTAGTATGGAGCATGACAGCCAGCTAACATTTAAAAGCCCATGTGTATTGGTAGGTTTTTCTTTGTAGAACTGTAAAATAGACATGAAAAAATAAATCAATATACACACAGTACCAGACCTATACAGACAGTAGACAATACACACTAAGTAGTATATGGTAAGTATACACACAGCTATGCTATTCCTATTTAAGTATTAAACAACACATGACTGTAAAAACACAGCTTAGCATGTATGACAAAGTATAGTGAGCTAGCAAACAATTAGCTTCTGTAGTAGTGTACCTGCTAGCTAACAGGGCCACATGTGCAATCAAAAAACATACAAGTATCTTACTTTACATTCTTACACCTGAAAGCTAATGTTAACATTGCACACTATCAACACTTACAGACAAATAGTCTCCAAGGCAAAGGCGTTATAAAGAAATACTCAGCAGCATGTATAGGCCATGATGTCCCGGTAGACTGCATACAACTGGGAAAAAAATTGTAAGCTAGGCAACGACCGGAGATTTGGCGCTAGATCCTGTATGCAACACGTGAGGGCTCACTCTGACGCTTTTTCCAAAAAATGAAAATATTAAAACGTCATATTTACTTTGAAAAACTGCTACACAACAATAATTACTGACTTATAGTTAAGGCAGCACAGACTGTCTTGACATATTGCAATTGCAAGTATTGTTGTATAGCAGTTTTCCTAAGTGAATATGAAGTGTTAATATTTTTATTTTATCTTGGTTTTTGGAAAAAGTGTCAGAGTGAGCCCTCACGTGTTTCATACAGGATCTAGCGCCACATCACCGGTGTTTGATGTAGCCTACATTTTGTTCACAGTTGTATGCAGACTATAGGACCAGCATAGCCTACAGATAAATGCTGCAGGGTATTTCTTTATAACGCCTTTGCCTTGGAGACTATTTGTCTGTAAGTGTTGATAGTGTGCAATGTTAACATTAGCTTTCAGGTGTAAGAATGTAAAGTAAGCTACTTGTATGTTTATTTGATTGCACATGTGGCCCTGTTAGCTAGCAGGTACACTACTACAGAAGCTAATTGTTTGCTAGCTCACTATACTTTGTCATACATGCAAAGCTGTGTTTTTACAGTCATGTGTTGTTTAATACTTAAATAGGAATAGCATAGCTGTGTGTATACTTACCATATACTACTTACTGTGTATTGTCTGCTGTCTGTATAGGTCTGGTACTGTGTGTGTATTGATTTATTTTTTCATGTCTATGTTACAGTTTTACAAAGAAAAACCTACCAATACAAGGTTAACGAAGAAACAAGAGAAGTCAAGCATTGTGTCTTTTATTCTTTATTGGGCTTTTAAATGTTAGCTGGCTGTCATGCTCCATACTACGCACTGCCAGGGCAGTAGGCCTACACAGTCTCTTTTATTTTATGTATCTTTGATTTACTTCAACCTGATCTAATGTATATTTCTGTTATTATTGTGTGTGCTAATAGCTCTATGATTTGCTGATCTGCAATCTGCCTGTTTAAGCACCGTATTCACTTACAAGTTTGCACTAGTTATATGCTGAAGCTAACATGCCTACAAAGTTTGAAGGCTGAGTGCCATTTGCCCTCCTTTTGTGTTTAAGCTGATCTCTTCCTGGTGATTTTTAGCAGCCATTATAACATATATTATATAACATACAATCTCTGGATTGTTAATTTAAGGACTGGAAAGTGCATTTGATTTTAAAGTAGTAGTTCTTATTTCTGTTTTAAGTGTATGTATATATTTTTTGTTAAGTGTCTCAATGCAAATAAAACAGACTGTCTTGACTTATATTGCTTTTGTTAAGGTATTTTCCACATGTAATACTGATATGCTTCATGTTACATCTATAAAGGGGATACTACTGCAGTTAACACTGTTGTGTGTATAATTAAGTGTAATAATATTTACTGAAAAGTCCAAATTGTTTCACTTTGAGGTAAAGTCAATACTTCATGACAGTATAATAAAGGTTTCATGACAGTCAATGTCAAAATTAGACAGTGTAATAACACTTAATGACATGTTAATGAACTGTCCAAATTGTTTCACTTTACTTTAGGCCAAAATAATCATTCATGAGCATGTTATAAAGGCATTAGACAGTGTAATAACGCTTCATGACATGTTAATGAACTGTCCAAATTGTTTCACTTTACTTCAGGCCAACAGAATCATTCATGAGCATATTATAACGGCATTAGACAGTGTAATAACGCTTCATGACATGTTAATGAACTGTCCAAATTGTTTCACTTTACTTTAGTCCTACAGAATCATTCATGAGCCTGTTATAAAGGCATTAGACAGTGTAATAACGCTTCATGACATGTTAATGAACTGTCCAAATTGTTTCACTTTACTTCAGGCCAACAGAAACATTCATGACAGTATAATAAAGGTCTCATGACAGTCAATATCAAAACCTTCCACATATGACAGTTTAATGTAATCTTACAACATAAATCAAAACATTTTTTTTTACATTTGATTATTAAGCCTACTATTACATGTTTATGACAGGTCATGTTATTGGTTAATGTCAAGTCGACATAACCAAGATATTTTGTCTTCATTAATGTCAGGTTGTCATTACAAAGACACGGACAAGTTATTTTGTCTTAGCTTATGTCAGGTTGTCATTACCAAGTTATTTTATCTTAGCTTATGTCAGGTTGTCATTACCAAGTTATTTTGTCTTAGCTTATGTCAGGTTGTCATTACCAAGACATCGACAAGTTATTTTGTCTTAGCTTATGTCAGGTTGTCATAAAAAAGACATCTCATACAATGTCAATGTGTCATTAAACGTGACATAATTTACCGAATGACACTTTATGACAACAGTCATAACCATTCATAACCATTCATAATGTTCATGACATATGTCATGACAGTGTAATGACAGTCTTATGACAGTCTTATGACAGCATTATGTATACGCCTTCAAATAAAGTGTTACCGAATATTGTTAAAAGTCAT
This sequence comes from Hyperoplus lanceolatus, assembly GCA_026929865.2. Classification (NCBI taxonomy): domain Eukaryota; kingdom Metazoa; phylum Chordata; class Actinopteri; order Uranoscopiformes; family Ammodytidae; genus Hyperoplus; species Hyperoplus lanceolatus. The sequence continues at coordinate 343,658 of CM049399.1, read as the reverse complement.
GGGAAAAGAGGAGACTCTTTCCATTGAGACCCAAAACCCCAGCTCCTCAAACGGTCAGAGTGAAAAGACAAACAATTCACAGACAGATGATGATGAAACTGATAATGAGGATGATTGCTGGATATTTATACCTGTGATCGTTTCTGACCTTAAATTTGATCCAAGCCCCATAGTGAACATTAAAGATTAAAGGTGCAGTCATTTGAAGTCCCAGCAGAAACTTACAAAATGAGCGTCCTTTTGTGCTCTTTTTATAGAAAATGTTTACTGAAAAGAATTGTTCAATGCTTTTGATTGGAATTAAAAGTTAAGGGGATTTTTATGCTGAGAATATAATCATAATGTGTATTATTGAGTCTTTTAATGTATAAAAGAGGTATTCTTTCAAGTAAAATGACTCTTTCCAGTTGATATAAATTGATTCAAATCTGGTTAAATGTGAAGATACCTATACTTAACCAAGCTGAGTTAACTTTTGTTATTTGAAATAACAATGTATACACTGTTTCAAATTTGGAGGAGTAGAGAGCCTCTCCTGTCTGAAGGAATGTGTGTGTAAGGTCTGCAGTCCCTGAAGTCCCTGAAGTGAAAAGGGGAGGGCCTGTCTGAAGAATGTGTGTCAAAATGAGACAAAGTCTCTGTCCGAGGAGAAATAGAGAGCCCATATAAAAAATGTGTGTGCGTAATTGCTACCCGACACAGACTACATGTAGAACTCAAGAATTAAATCAATCCTATCCAAAATGTTATGTTGCTATGCGTTAATTGTGACCTCTAGAGCAAGCAATATGTGATGGGATGATATGTTAGAAGCTGTTTACTGTTTTTGGAATAAACAACCCTCACAGAATGCTGAGCATTTGTTTTGAAAAACGTGATACTGCTCCTGCTCATTCTGTTTTCAGATGCAAGAAGAAGACGAAGTTGACATGCTTCCATAAGGACGAATTGAACACTGAGGAACAATCTGGAAAGGTTATGGTAATATTGGATGCCTAACCATTTCCCAGTGACTGTGAAAAGGAGGACACTTTGCGTCAGGATGCCGAAAAGGGACTTGTTGACCATCAAGAAGATCTAAGTTCCTTTTCTCGGACTATGGCAAAGGCTGTCCTCTCTAAAAATGTACAAAGACTTTGTGCACCAGTACGCAGCCATGCATTTTCACGACTGTAATGTTGACTGTACTTGATATACACTCAACAAAAATATAAATGCAACACTTTTGTTTTTGCTCCCATTTTTCATGAGATGGACGTAAAGATCTAAAATTCATTCCAGATACACAATATTACCATTTCTCTCAAACATTGTTAACAAATCTGTCTAAATATGTGATAGTGAGCAATTCTGCTTTGCTGAGATAATCCATCCCACCTCACAGGTGTGCCACATCAAGATGCTGATCTGACATCATGATTAGTGCACAGGTGTGCCTTAAACTGTCCACAATAAAAGGCCACTCTGAAATGTGCATTTTTTGGCTTTATTGGGGGTCTGGGGACTCAGAACCAGTCAGTATCTGGTGTGACCACCATTGGCCTCATGCAGTGCAACACATCTTCTTCGCATAGAGTTTATCAGATTGTCAATTGTGGCCTGTGGAATGTTGGTCCACTCCTCTTCAATGGCTGTGCGAAGTTGCTGGATATTAGTGGGAAGTGGTGCACGCTGTCGTATACGCCGGTCAAGCACATCCCAAACATGCTCAATGGGTGACATGTCCGGTGAGTATGCTGGCCATGCAAGAACTGGGACATTTTCAGCTTCCAAGAATTGTATACAGATCCTTGCAACATGGGGCCGTGCATTATCTTGCTGAAACGTGAGGTGATGTTCATGGATGTATGGCACAACAATGGGCCTCAGGATCTCATCACGGTATCTCTGTGCATTCAAAATGCCATCAATAAAATGCACCTGTATTCTTCGTCCATAACAGATGCCTGCCCATACCATAACCCCACCACCACCATGGGCCACTCGATCCACAACATTGACATCAGCAAAGCGCTCACCCACATGACGCCACACACGCTGTCTGCCATCTGCCCTGAACAATGTAAACCGAGATTCCTCCGTGAAGAGAACACCTCTCCAACGTGCCAGACGCCATCGAATGTGAGCATTTGCCCACTCAAGTCTGTTACGGCGACGAGCTGGAGTCAGGTCAAGACCCCGATGAGGACGACGAGCATGCAGTTGAGCTTCCCTGAGACGGTTTCTGACAGTTTGTGCAGAAATTGTTTGGTTATGCAAACCAATTGTTTCAGCAGCTGTCTCAGTGGCTGGTCTCAGACGATCTTGGAGGTGAACCTGCTGGATGTGGAGGTCCTGGGCTGGTGTAGTTACACGTGGTCTGCGGTTGTGAGCCAATTACACGCTCCCTCAATGCTTGTGGCATCTGTGGCATTTTGCTGTGAGACAAAACTACACATTTCAGGGTGGCCTTTTATTGTGGACAGTCTAAGGCACACCTGTGCACTAATCATGATGTCAGATCAGCATCTTGATGTGGCACACCTGTGAGGTGGGATGGATTATCTCAGCAAAGCAGAAGTGCTCACTATCACACATTTAGACAGATTTGTGAACAATGTTTGAGATAAATGGTAATATTGTGTATCTGGAATGAATTTTAGATCTTTAAGTCCATCTCATGAAAAATGGGAGCAAAAACAAAAGTGTTGCGTTTATATTTTTGTTGAGTGTATATGTTCTGCTTGAATGAAATGTATTCTACTTATATGCTTTACCTTTTTGCTTAGATGTGTTACATGTATGATTCATTAATTATTATAAACAGGAGGGAAATGTTAACGAAACTTTGTTTCATTATAGTATTATAATATTTAATGCATTACAAAACTCTTCTCTTGCTAGTGAACTTTGTCCATGTTTGATTCCCTTGTAGCTATTTGCAAGTAAAAACCAACCTGCTTTGAAGAAGCCTTGACTCAGATTTCTTTATTAAAAACACTTGGGTTTTTTGATAAAAGAATTCCTTTAACAGTGTGTGTGAGTGTGGGGGTGTGAAAAACCTTTGTCTGTGGGGGAGAGCTTGAGGCTTCGGTGTGTCCCCCTAAGGTTAAGATCTCAAAGTATGTAAACCCGATTACCAAAACGACAATGAATAGTTAAAATCAGTACACATACATTTCCAAGTTAACAGTCTTTTAAGCCATGTGTTCTTGCTAAGCTAAGCTAACTGCTCAGAAGTTCATACGATACCAGATGTTTACACAGCGCTCATAGCAGTGTGGAGACTGGTCCTTGTGGCCTGAGACAGGGGTATTGCTTCGCAGGGTCGGTCTTGATTCAGTTCGGATGAACTGGTGCTTTCTGGATCTTCAGTAGCCGCGGGCTAACTGGCGTTGTCCTCCTCTTGAGGGCCTTGCTGCCAGCTTGGTCTGTTCTTTGGTTCTTCTGGTTCCTCTTTAGTTGCTTGGAGCAGCTGGTTGGATCCTGGTTCCTCTTTGGTTGAGAGGGGCTTCACGGCTGTTTGGACAGGCCGTGTTGTAGAGCCTGGATCAGGGAGACCAGAGCTTGTCTGGGTCCAGAAGGTTGAGCTACCCCCGGTCGGGGGTGGTTAGCAAGGCAGGAGAAGAGCGTCCTCCAACCTCTCTCGGTGGAGGCGAGGAGAAGAAGAGCGGGCTGCACCACTCCGTTCGGAGATGCAGAGAAGAAGAGCACTGAGCACCTCGGATGGTGCTTGAAGAAGTGACTGAGCTGTGCTATTATCAAAAACAGCATAAGACTTCTTGACCAATGGCAGAAGAGAAAGGAGTCATGTGGGGCCAGAGTCTTGATGCTAGAACAGAGGGACTGATAGGTGTGAAAACACAGATAAAAGCCTTGGCTCAAGGCAGAGGAATATTGGGGGTTTTGACAAACACAATCCGTATTTTAAAGTCACAAGGCCAGTGAATGAAATACATGTACACATTCACTACAACAGATTTGCCAAGTACTTTTGGTTGTTAGTTTTTTTCAAACTCAGAATTTGATAGTCATTGTACTAGACGGGCTGGCAATCTCCATCTGCTTCTATATAAATATATCCATATAGTTTCTTTGATTGTTTTTTTTTCTCTCGTTTGTGCTTGTGTTTTTGTGTGTGTGCGCGCGCACGCTTGTGTGCTGCTAATCTGCCAATATGCTAATCTGCTAATATTATTATGTAAATGCATTTTGGGTGTGGCTTGTACAGGTTTCAGCCACACCCACACATGTATTTTTTTTATTATTACATGTTTTTTTTTAATAGATTTTGTATTCTATTCTAGTCAGATCAGCCAGAGCATCCGGATATGAAGAGCTATTTTACTGAGAGCAGCGGAGAACTCAGATTCACAGCATTAAAAATCTCTGAAAATCTCTGGAGATGTCCAAAAAAGGAAAAACCACTGATAAGGGAATGGAAGAAGACAAAGTTTTTGCAGAAGAAATGAAAAAACAGTTGGCAGACTTGAAGAAAGGAATGTTGGCAGATTTGAAGAGAGAAATACAAAGTGAGAGGGAGACAGAGCGAGCACTGCGGAAGGCTGAGCTGGCTGGGATTGTTGACGAATTGATTGGGCGTTTTGATGTAAAAATCAAAGAGAAAGTTGCTGCTGGTCTGAAGCCACTGATGATCGAATTGAAGGAACTTCAAGCCGTCAATGTGAAGAAAGATCAGCTCTTGAAAGAGCTTGGAGATAAAATTGATGATCAAGAACAACAAGCAAAAAACAGAGATGTGATAATAACTGGAATGGATATTAAACCAAGGTCGAATGCAGGTGCCGGGAATGGAGAAAAAGAGGGCGATACAGGGAATGTTACGGTGGAAAAACAAGTGGCAATGTTTCTGAGAAGCAAAGCCATTAATCTGGATCTAGAGAACGTGGAGTCCTGTTTTCTTCTCCCGGAGGGGAAATTCGCCAAAAAGCGTGCTGTGATTCTGAAATTTGTGAGTAAAAAGCATAAGATAAACCTGCTCAGTCAAGGCAAGAAGCTTAAAGGTGAACAAATTGGAATGAGTGAAAATTTAACCAAGAGAAAGGCTTATCTGGCCTATCAAGCGAGAGGGTTAAAAAAATGTGGACAAGGTTCAACAAACTTGGACGAGAGATGGAAGAATCTTCATCAAAATGAATGGAGCTACACCCGAAGAAGCTAAAATTGTGCAAATCAAAACGGAGGAGGATTTGGATCAATTCCGGAGGGACGAGGATTAAAGAAGGCAAAAGCATGGACTTTGAACTAAAGGGATTTAAACTGGTTTGTGTCAAAATATAAGGTTTGAAATCGTAAATACAATGTGCTCTGCTATTGATAACCTAATGGAATGTGTGACTATTGAAATTCAAATGAAAGATAAATGTTAATTATCAACTGTGTGTTCAGAACACCCGTTTCAAAAATGGAAGACTTTCTCTGACTGAAGAATTTGTAAATACACTGCATGTTTTGGGACTGTAGCCGAGGTCAGTAGACACACTGACTGCTTTCAATACTTTTGCAGATGTGTTTAGGCTACTAGAGAAGAAATGGACAAGGCCATATCTGCATTGCCACAGGCAGAGAGGAAAATAGAGACCTAAAATTATCTGTGTTTTAGAATGATTCTTCTTAAAAAAAATAAAAATAAAAAAAATGTTCTAACTGTAGTAGCTGTGTATCTGTGTATCTGAATCTTATGGCAGTGGGGGTGGGACCCGATAAGCCTTTGGCTTCTCCTGCTTCCCTTCGGACGATAACACAAAGTAATATGTATGAATATGCAATGAGAAAATTATGTATTGTGTGTAATTGTCCGGAAGAATAATAATAAATAAATAAACAAATAAATATGTGGAATAAAAAATAAACATAAATTATCAAAAAAATAAACCTCAGAAAAGGAAATGCACGGAGACAGATTGCAGTTTGTTGACCAAAAATATATGGCAAAGCCATTTTCAGATCAATTCAATTATTAAAAGGAATATACCGTTGACCCTTAAAATGGAATAGAGGACTGTATGATAATATACAATAGCACCTCCTTATGTTAAGTACATTAAATGAAACTTTACATAACTTGGCATAAGTAAAGGGTAATCTTTTCTCATAGTAGTTAAACGTGCATTATAAAGCGAGGATATTTAACTTCTACAGTGTAGCGTTATGTACATAATACATACATACATAATTAATTACAATAATTGCTTCTGCATGATTAAAAACAAACAAAACATTTACTATTGGCTGGGGCGGGTAGTAATTACCAATTTACTCCAAATTGTTGTAACTGCTTGTTTTATTTGATCTGCCATAACTTACAGGCATATTTCAGTTATGAAATAATTTTCATAAAAACCTATTTACTTTTTATTTACAGCTTTTTCACAATTGTTTAAACACATTAATTGGAACATCAGACACAATGTGCACAACCTGAAACTCATCAACTGTCAAACCAATCCTGCTTAACTCCAAACACATTTCCTGCCTTAGACTCATATTCTCATTCCAAAACACACATTTTTCACAACGCTACACACATTTCTCTATATCGTGCACACTCTTCCTAAATTCTCTCTCTTGGTGTTCACACAGAACACACTGCCAATCAAATTTCTAAACTCAAAAGGCTTTTGTGCAGTTAGCTATAGAAGGGTCAGAGATGAGCTCCTGTTTGCTGTGATTTACAGTAGACTGCACATTTTGGTACAAATACAGTTTTTGCCGAATGCTGTATACACTAAAAGTGACTGCTATGACCACCGCATCACAACCTATTCCTTGTGTTTTATTTTGTTTTGTTTTTTTGCAAAAACCTGAAATGGCAAAATAAACTATTCTGCAACATGTGTGTGTAAACATTTGGCAAAAACTGTAAAGTATTTGTTGTCACTGTAGGTGAAATTTTATGAACATGCAAAGGCATACTAGCCCAAAGCATCACAACCTCTAACTGTGGTGACCATGCTCTAAACACAAGCACCAACCCTACAAACACAATAAGTGCTTTGCACTGAGTTTGAAATTCTCCAACACACTTCTTGCAAAACACTACACACTGTTTTTTACATAAGACACATTGTTCAAAAATGAAATCTCCTGCAATCATTGGAAAAACACATCTATTTAAATTACAAAACACAATCAAACTTGGAAAATCACACAGACTCACACACATGACATATACAAAATAAAACTAATTGAATACCAATCAGTGTAAGCCTTAGCACTACAAATAGACCTCAGGTGAGCTCAGCTGCTTTGTGAGACAGTAAGAGTCAGAGGAAGAGGAGGAGAGAGAGCGGCAGGAGGATGAGGACAAAGAAGGCAACAAATGGAGACAGGGTCACTATAGTGGACCATGTTATAGATCATGGCCTAACAATATAGGAGCCTGGGCAGACAGTCCAGCCCAACTACACAGTAGCTCCACATTTGTACTGGATATCAAGAATATTTTCGCTGTTGGTTCTCAAATGATGACATTGCATGTGATGTCGATGAGGCGATGTGGCCAAACGCAAACGGGAGGAGGTATCCATTATCCAAGGATTCATAATCCCAATTTCTTACAACACTGTTTTATTTTATTTTACTGTAATTGTTTCAGAGTTTATAGTGACAAAATGAATTGCTTTTTGAACTGCAATCCTACCTATTTGTTTTTGTGTTGGCCACAACCATGACATTGCAAAATATTTTTTTTTTCAGAAGCTTTTTTATTTTTGTTTTCATGTGTCTAGATGAACTAGACCACAGTCCACATACAGTACACACGTAGCTAAAATGCATGTACTCTTTTGTGAAAGTTTAATGAATTTCCATAGGGAGAGTGTTTTGTGTGAGCACCGGTGATGTTATTGTCAGCCTTCCTCAGCAGCACAGTGAGTGAACTGCTAGCCTTAGCATGTATCTGAACCATTGCACCAAGTGACGGCCACTTCTCGTCTTAAGTCTGTTTTTTAAATGACCACACACTTCCCTTTCAGTAACAGCCCCGAACATTCCCTTGACATTTCTCTCTTTGCAAACTGTGCAGATCTGAGCAACATGGAGCATTTTGAGTGTGATTACCATAACTCCCTGTGTAAACTCTCCTGTAGGAGGTCTGGGTTTGTTTGGATAGGGTTGTGGATAGTCACCTGAAAGAGGGAAAGCTGTCACCGGTGATTACCCCCCAGTTGATCTGTAACCCTTGTGATCAATTCATGACATAGCACAATTGCTAAGAATAATCACAGCACAGAAGTACAGTCAAAACCGAAATTATTCATACCCCTGGCATAATTTTCATATTAATCATACTTTTTTACCAGATTAATCTTCATATTAACAGAAATAGGTCATAGAAGAGTGTAAACATTCTGATTTGATACATAATGAAAATGGCTAAAAAACAGTCAACCTATTACGTATTGTATGTACGCATATTTAATGAGATATTGCCTAATTTGCATATTTTATTAAATGTTTTAGACAAAGTGTAATACAAAAAGTATTTCTCATAATATGAAGATTAATCTGGTAAAAAAAAGTATGAGGATATTTTTAAAGGAAAAAAAAGTCCCATTCACCACATAGTGTGATACTAGTGTAACCTGTTGTGGTCATTTTCAGGACTTTCGTCCCGGGTAGAGATTTTGGCACACATATTAGTCTATAACAGTTGAGATATTCTCTGCTAAATGAAGCGCATACAAAACTTTCCCCGCACCTACACTAATGCCAGGTTTTGTTCAAATGTTAATAAATGCTTTTTTTTCACAATGATACCTCTTGTACATCGTCTTTATTATCTTTTGGGAGGAGCCTGTGTCATTTCCAATCAAGAAAAAGCTGGTTTCATAAAAGTAACTGTGGTGTATTATGTTACTACACATGTTTCTGATACTGTTTTATAATACCGTCTTCTGAGGAATGACTTGAGTTTTCTCATCCTTCTTTAGAAGTGAGTGGAGATAGGAATGTGAGCTGCTTAGCTGTGGAGCCTTCAGGGAAAACAGTTTGTATATCACACTAGCTTGTATACGTTAAAACAGACGCAGGGATGACTCTTTTACGAGTCTAATTTAGAATAGTCTGGTTTGTATTTACACAAACCTAGGAAAGCGTGTAGAACTAACAGTTAATTTATTGGCGGCTGTCCAAAAGTGTTGCTCTAAAGTTCAGAAGAACACACCCAGGCACCTAGCAGGAAATTCCAGTGAGGTGAGGTATTTAACAGACATTGGCCGCGTTTCTCAGATTCGTTAAGAGCCTCTTTGGGCTAAGTACTTCTTTGGAGCGCTCTTAAGAACGCTGTGAAAGAAGAATGCGTTTCCCAGAGTCGTTCTTAGCGAAAGTAGCTCTTTCACTAAGACGGAACTGTAAGAAGGAGCTGACCCACTCTTACAACCTTCTTAGCGACCAAATCGTCAGTGATCATGCCGCGTCAGGGAAATTTATTTCCTCCACTTTTCGAATAAAATAAAATAATGCTCAATGCGGACCACTGGCGTAATAAACATAGACTAATAGTAGAGAAATCTTTTTTAATGAATTACACGTTTACGTTTTCCACACACAGAGTTTATAGTACTACACATAAAAAGAAATCACCAACCCTGTGGCATTTCACAGATATCAAGGAAACAGATTTAATTGAACTAAGCTGAACCTCATTGAGAGCGGCTCCACCTGCTATAAAGGCGTTGACAAAGTCCGCGCGTGTGTAAAACCATGGCTGTAATACAACACATTCTCGCTGCGAACCAACAGCCTCGCCATGCGCGAAGCCAGACGGTTTACATAAATGCATATGTGCTTCGGCACTTCTCCCCACTGGACGTGCTATCAGACCAGGCCGTCCAGGCAAAGTACTGCCCCGTGCGGAGATCCAACGGCTGATCACTCTGGTGTCTCCACACATCCAGAGCAACCCGCTGCAATTTTCCCTTCAGCCCGGAGATGCAGCACCTGGCTGCGCAGCGTTTTTAGGAACATATCAACCTCTTCTGAGGTCCAACAACCCCAGCCCCTACCTCTTCACCACCAGTCACCAAGCACTGAGCACTAAACCATAAACCCACAACCACCACATCACCCATATCAACTCTCAGGCCTGAAGGCTGAAATAAATAAACAGAACCAGCAGATGAAGGCTACATATAACGTCCTGCACACTATGATTATTGCTGCAGTGTCCGGGTGCTTTACCTGAAAGTCTGGCACTGGAATGTTAAGGAAGTATTGTTGCATACAGTATGTGGGAGTATAGTGTCCACGTTTCTGAGGTGACCATGTAACAAGTGGGAAATTAGCGGCAAAACATGCTGTGTTGAAAGGGCGCACAATACGCACACGTCATTAACCTACGCTTAGATAAATTACAAATTGCCTGGGACTTTTTGTTGCTAGGTTTGACACCCTCATTTCAATGTAAAATGATCCACACAATACATGGTTGAAAAGCAAACCAAAGTAGTTTATTGAAACCATAAGGGGGAGGGGTTACTCAGCGCTGTCTTTACTGGGCGTCTGCATCACCTGCAATGAAGGGAGATTGATTAGTGAAACCTTCGCACTCTTCCTTTTTGTTTGGTTCTGGAACTCCTGCCATTTCTTCCTCACAGCACGCCTGTCACGCAGGCCACATGGGCTGGAGGGGGACATATTTTCGGCTATGGCCTGCCTAACACGGTTCTTCACCCTGATGTTCTTTTTGCCCCTTGTTCCCCGGCGCTGCCAGACCTCATCCACTAAGACGCCCATCTCCTCCGCGGTAAATGACGGTGCCCGCTTGTTTCTTTTGCTGCCGCTTTCTTCCATTCTCACGTGTGCCTATATCCACGGGGTAGGCCTACATATGCACTAATGGGCTTGATTACTACTTGGATACACTTGTTGCCACACACACACCCGCACCCCCCCCTCACACACACACACACACACACACACACAATACATGCGTAGCCTAATTCCACCAGTGTGGGGGAGACCACGGGGCGCTGTGTGTGACTTATGCGCTGATAAAGAGGTGGGTGATCGATTCGCCTGGCTTCGTTTTATTCAGTTCCAGCACCACCGCGGTGGACAGCTCCCACTAAAGAGCTTCTTTCGCTTCATCTTACGGCTTCTCCAAAGATGGCACTTAAGAAGCCATCTGGGAAACACCCGTATCTTAGCGCTCCGTCTTAGGCGAACCCTTCTTTCGACCCTTCTTTGGTCCCAAAGAACGATTGAATCTGGGAAACGCGGCCATTATGTGTAAAGTGGTTTTGAAATCATTAGAGTCCACCAATCAGAGATTAGGAAGGGCAGATCTTAATGAACATAAGGACCAATCAGCTCGCTTAGATTCTGAGGTTAAAAAGAGCAGCAAAGCTAGGAAGGGTAGGTTTTTTCCAGCTGACAGGAACTTTAATTAGTTATTCCCTTATGCATATATACCTCTATTAGTTTTGACTACAATACTTAAGCTTTTTGATTGGCCTTAGTTTACTGCAGTATGAGTTTTGTTGTTTAAATAAAAGAATTGTTCCTGGAACCTCCTCAACTGCCTCCAGCTGTCTCTTCTTCATCACCTTGCCACCAATGCCGTTTTTGAATACAGTTTTTGCCGAATGCTTACACACATGTTGCAGACTTTGGCCCACTGTGTCAAAACTTAACACACAGGCCGAATAGGACAAAGCACATGGAGATAAACTTCTAACTTATACAGCAAAATGAAACTCTTGAAACAAAACCTAACAATCCCATTTCAAAACAGTTTTTAGCATCAAAACAATACACACATGCATCTTTGAATGACTCTTTCCTAGCAGCAACAACACACAGATGTGCTTTACGCAAAACACAGCTGTTTTCAGTACTTTGGATGGTTTTTGACTTTACAAGTTTCATACAGATTTTTTGTGAAAGATTGATTCACTACAGTTCATCTAGACACATGAAAATAAAAATAAAAAAGCTTCTGAAAAAAAGTGTATTTTGCAATGTCATTGTTTGGCCAACAAAAAAACGAATAGGTATTGCAGTTCAACATGCAATTCAGTTTGTCAATATAAACTCTGAAATAATTACAGTAAAATAAAATAAAAACAGTGTTGTAAGGAATGGGGCGAGTGGATTATGAATCCTTTGGATACCGCCTCCCGTTTGCGTCTGGCTACATCGCCTCATCGACATCACATGCAATGCATCCTTTGAGAACCAACAGCGAAAATATTCTCTGGGGCCTATCCGAAAACTTTTTTTTTTGCATAGGAAATTTCCTTTCCTATCGAGATGACCCGGAAGTGCTCGGCAGATAGGTGATCCGAATAACCAAAATGCTTAGGAAAGGCATAGGAAAGGAGCCTCGATTCATCCTTTAACCCTCCTTTAGCATAGGTTACTCCTGGCTAACCTATGCTAAAGGAAAGGAGATAGTGGTATCCCATAATCCTTTACGGCGGCAAGATTTAAAGCAACAGGCCACCGCCGGAGTTTACCGACTCTACACGAATACGAACGAGAGGTAAAACAGAAGAGAGGAGAGGAGAAGAGAAGAGAGGAAGATTTAACTCGGCTAAAACAAAATACTCCCCCCCCCCCCCACACACACACAGGCTAAAGATAATAAAGAACTCATAAAAGACCAACATCATAATAGTTATTTTCGTAGCACATAATTTACACCATAAGAAAATAAAATACCAACTTCACATTTAATGAAGTTACTGGGGGCAGTTCATTTCAACATCAACACGAGTGTAGCCTCTTTTTATTCCACATGTGAATTGGGATATATGGGAGTGATTCTCACTCTGTTGGCGACAACCTGATTAAAATCAATATGAAAAGAACGCATGGATCAGACGAGCGCTTGTTGTAGTCCATTTTCGGAGAATAGTGAAGTTTCACGCTAGTGACTCACGTCAGCAATACTCGCCGTCGCGCAATGACGTCGGTTAGGAAAAGTGGAGTCGAATTCATTTGAAACAGCACTGTCCTTTCCTATGTTCGATAGGAAGCACCTTTCATCTCTCCTTAACCCCGATGACATTTAGGGGTTAAGGTATAGGAAAGGAGGCTTATAGGTTAGGAGATTGGACTTTTCGGATAGGCCCCTGGCTAACCTATGCTAAAGGAAAGGAGATAGTGGTATCCCATAATCCTTTACGGCGGCAAGATTTAAAGCAACAGGCCACCGCCGGAGTTTACCGACTCTACACGAATACGAACGAGAGGTAAAACAGAAGAGAGGAGAAGAGAAGAGAGGAAGATTTAACTCGGCTAAAACAAAATCCTACCCCCCCCTTTCCCCCCCACACACACACAGGCTAAAGATAATAAAGAACTCATAAAAGACCAACATCATAATAGTTATTTTCGTAGCACATAATTTACACCATAAGAAAATAAAATACCAACTTCACATTTAATGAAGTTACTGGGGGGCAGTTCATTTCAACATCAACACAAGTGTAGCCTCTTTTTATTCCACATGTGAATTGGGATATATGGGACTGATTCTCACTCTGTTGGCGACAACCTGATTAAAATCAATATGAAAAGAACGCATGGATCAGACGAGCGCTTGTTGTAGTCCATTTTCGGAGAATAGTGAAGTTTCACGCTAGTGACTCACGTCAGCAATACTTGCCGTCGCGCAATGACGTCGGTTAGGAAAAGTGGAGTCGAATTCATTTGAAACAGCACTGTCCTTTCCTATGTTCGATAGGAAGCACCTTTCATCTCTCCTTAACCCCAATGACGTTTAGGGGTTAAGGTATAGGAAAGGAGGCTTATAGGTTAGGAGATTGGACTTTTCGGATAGGCCCCTGGACTCTCTGCCCAGGCTCCTATATTGTTAGGCCATGATCTACAGTATAACATGGTCCACTATAGTGTCCCTTTTGTATGTGTCTCCGTCTATTGTCTCCTTTGTCATCGTCCTCCTGCCGCTGTCTCTTGTCCTCTTCCCCTGACTCTTACTGTCTCACAAAGAAGCTGAGCTGATTGGTATTCAATTAGCTTTATTTTTTTTTATGTGTGTGAGTCTGTGTGCTTTTCCAATTTTAGTTGTGTTTTGAATTTTAAATAGATCTGGGGCCTATTTCAGGTATCTGGTTTTACATACTCTGAGTTTAATCCTGCGCTCTGAGTTGGTCAACTCAGAGCGCAGGATTGATGAGTAACTCTGGGTTTTTGGTTTCAGAACAGTGGATCAGCGTTGGGTTTATCAACTCTGAGCGTGTTCACTCTTGGTGGAGCGCGTGCATAAAAGCCATCGTCAATGGATCGCTGATAACATGATTCACCATGGAAACAGAAGAAACAAATGCGTGATCCTCCCACTTCTCCACTTCTCAAAAAAAAAAAAAAAAAAAACTTCTCCGCTACTCCCACTGGAGTTACAAATATTAACGAATGAGTTTATGGAGAAGAATTACAGTTTTTCACAATTGCTTAAACACATTTCCTGATAGACTACCTCAATTTTTCAAAACCCTAAACACAATTTTCAAAACTCAAACACAAAATGCACAATCTTTCACTTCTCTTGCAAAAGCACACTTTACCCTCAACACAATGTGAACTCTTCACTAAATGGTGTTTTCTTTTCAAATGACAAACACATACATTATATGACTAGACATTTCTAGCACTCATTGAACACTGGTGTGCAGAAGGGAAAACACTATAGTATGAATGCAAAACACTATATGAATGTTTTACAGTATCAGTAGAATTATGCCTTTGGATGTAAAATATTACCATATACTAATGTTTTTACGTATACCCAAAAATAGAAAACACAATACTTTACAGTAACAAAAAATACTTTATTTGTAACAAAAATATGCAGTCGGGATGAAACCGGATGAAATTAGAGATACAGTAACAGAAAATACTATAAGCAATAAACAAAACTAGGCTGCATCCTGCCTACGGTCCCTGTCTGGCCACAGGACCTCATCTACATCGCAAACGATGTTCTCCCTGGCCAAGCAGCGGGGGAAGAATCGCCTACAATGGCGCATGAAGCCCTGACAGGCCTCAGCAGTCACATCACCACATGCATCCTCCATGGCTTGCAGCAGTGGGATCCTTGTCTGTGGATTCCTCTCGTACACCTTCCATCTCCAGGCGGAGAAAAACTCCTCAATAGGATTGAGGAAGGGAGAGTATGGAGGGAGATGCAGGACGGAAAATTTAACCAATCACGGACCAGAGCAGCCCGGTGGAAACTGACGTTGTCCCACACAACTACAAACCTGATGACTGCATCCTCCATTTGGTCTGGTTGAACAACATTGTTGTACAGAGTGTCCAAAAATGTGATGAGAAGGGCAGTGTTGTAGGGGCCTAGGTTGGCATGGTGATGGAGGACGCCACGGTGGTTGATGGCAGCACACATCTTTATGTTCCCTCCACGCTGGCCAGGGACTTCAATAATAGCACGCTGTCCGATAACATTTCTGCCCCAGCGCCTTCTTTTTTGCAGGTTGAACCCCGCTTCATCAATGAAGATAAATTCATGCAGGTCTTCTTCTGCATCTAGATCCAGAACTCTCTGAAACAGACAGCATGACAATATTACACATCAAGAGTGGTCAATAGAGTATAGCTATTGTGAAACATTGGAAAGGACAACATTGAATTACTGTAGTACAATACAGTAATGTGTATAGGACACAGTTGTGGAATGTATAGGACTTACTTGCACATAGTCATGACGAATCTCCTTGACTCTGTCAGTGTTCCTGTCAAAAGGAACCCTGTATACCTGCTTCATCCTCATCGAATTGCGTTGGAGAACACGGTCCAGTGTAGACAAACTCACTGTTGCAATATTTTGGAAGACATTTTGGTCTGCAATGATTGCTTCTTTGATTTGGCGGAGGGTTATGACATTGTTCGCCAGCACCATATTGACAACTGCAGTCTCCTGCTCATCTGTGAGGAGTCTTCCTCTCCCACCACGGTGTGGTAATCTTGCAGCTCTGCAAAATATACAAATAGATACATTAGTAAAAGTACAGCGAGGTCCTTGCAACACTACTGTAAATGAATACTGTATTGATATGCAGTACTACAGTAAAGCGAGTAGGTTTCTTACCTATTTTCATTTCTGAAAGTCCGAATTATTGAGGCAACCGAGAAGCGACTCAAATTGGGTTGGACCCTCAGGCCAGCCTCCCGCATGGGCAAACCATGGTTGACCACATGATCTATGACAGTGGTCCTAATCTCATCAGAGATTATGGTTCGCCACCTTCCTCCTCCTTGTCCTCTTCCTCCTTGTCTTCCACCTCTTCTTCTTCCTCATCCTCCTCGTCCTCCCACTCCTCTCCTGTTGCCACCATCCATTGTTCTCTAAACAAACCAGATGCTCAACTGTGACCCTTCTATAGCAAATTGCTGAATGCTAATTGCACAACAGCCTTTTGAGTTTAGAAATTTGATTGGCAGTGTGTTCTGTGTGATCACCAAGAGAGAGAATTCAGGAAGAGTGTGCAATGTATAGAACATTGTGTGTAATGTTGTGAAAAGTGTGTGTTCTTGAATGAAAATATGAGTCTAAGGCAGGAAATGTGTTTGGAGTTCAGCAGAATTGGTTAAGCAGTTGGTAAATTAGTTTCAGATTGTGCACATTGTGTCTGATGTTCCAAAAAATGTGTTTAAACAATTGTGAAAAACTGTAACAGGGATATTGTCACATAACTCTGATCTAATCTCCTCTGCAATTCAGAAAAAAACAGAGCAATCATTTCGCTTCCGTATGAGAAGCCATAGTCTATTTAAAAAAGTTACGCATATCAGCAGTAAAGTAATAAAGCTGGCGCGGCACAGCATTTCTGACAGTGTTTTATATTCGCTGTATAATACACTCAACAAAAATATAAACGCAACACTTTTGTTTTTGCTCCCATTTTTCATGAGATGAACTTAAAGATCTAACATTCATTCCAGATACACAATTGTACCATTTATCTCAAACATTGTTCACAAATCTGTCTAAATGTGTGATAGTGAGCACTTCTGCTTTGCTGAGATAATCCATCCCACCTCACAGGTGTGCCACATCATGATGCTGATCTGACATCATGATTAGTGCACAGGTTTGCCTTAGACTGTCCACAATAAAAGGCCACTCTGAAATGTGCAGTTTTGTCTCACAGCAAAATGCCACAGATGCCACAAGCATTGAGGGAGCGTGTAATTGGCATGCTGACAGCAGGAATGTCAACCAGATCTGTTGCTCGTGCATTGAATGTTCATTTCACCACCATAAGCCGTCTCCAAAGGCGTTTCAGAGAATATGGCAGTATATCCAACTGGCCTCACAACCGCAGACCACGTGTAACCACACCAGCCCAGGACCTCCACATCCAGCAGGTTCACCTCCAAGATCGTCTGAGACCAGCCACTGAGACAGCTGCTGAAACAATTGGTTTGCATAACCAAACAATTTCTGCACAAACTGTCAGAAACCGTCTCAGGGAAGCTCAACTGCATGCTCGTCGTCCTCATCGGGGTCTTGACCTGACTCCAGCTCGTCGCCGTAACAGACTTGAGTGGGCAAATGCTCACATTCGATGGCGTCTGGCACGTTGGAGAGGTGTTCTCTTCACGGATGAATCTCGGTTTACATTGTTCAGGGCAGATGGCAGACAGCGTGTGTGGCGTCGTGTGGGTGAGCGCTTTGCTGATGTCAATGTTGTGGATCGAGTGGCCCATGGTGGTGGTGGGGTTATGGTATGGGCAGGCATCTGTTATGGACGAAGAACACAGGTGCATTTTATTGATGGCATTTTGAATGCACAGAGATACCGTGATGAGATCCTGAGGCCCATTGTTGTGCCATACATCCATGAACATCACCTCACGTTTCAGCAAGATAATGCACGGCCCCATGTTGCAAGGATCTGTACACAATTCTTGGAAGCTGCAAATGTCCCAGTTCTTGCATGGCCAGCATACTCACCGGACATGTCACCCATTGAGCATGTTTGGGATGTGCTTGACCGGCGTATACGACAGCGTGCACTACTTCCCGCTAATATCCAGCAACTTCGCACAGCCATTGAAGAGGAGTGGACCAACATTCCACAGGCCACAATTGACAATCTGATGAACTCTATGCGAAGAAGATGTGTTGCACTGCATGAGGCAAATGGTGGTCACACCAGATACTGACTAGTTCTGAGTCCCCAGACCCCCAATAAAGCAAAGGAATGCACATTTCAGAGTGGCCTTTTATTGTGGACAGTCTAAGGCACACCTGTGCACTAATCATGATGTCAGATCAGCATCTTGATGTGGCACACCTGTGAGGTGGGATGGATTATCTCAGCAAAGCAGAAGTGCTCACTATCACACATTTAGACAGATTTGTGAACAATGTTTGAGAGAAATGGTAATATTGTGTATCTGGAATGAATTTTAGATCTTTAAGTCCATCTCATGAAAAATGGGAGCAAAAACAAAAGTGTTGCGTTTATATTTTTGTTGAGTGTATGTTGGGAAGCTATAGCCTAATAGCCCACTGTGCAGTAAACAGACTGTCGCTTCTTTTAAATGGGGAGTGAAAGACATTAACGTCTGACACATAAGGTGACAGTTTCCATTGAAGAGCCTGATTGATTTATTACCAGATCCATTTTCCTCAAGTGATCACAGTTTAAATTATTATATAATTTTTATATTCATATTAGGCTATTTAACGAGGCTCGTCTGTGACTTTAGGATCGCACAAGTGAACAGTAACAATTGCGTGCAGCCGCAGCGTTACATGAATCCACCTGACATAAATCTGTTCAGTGGCACATACGTTAAAAAGCATACAATACAAATAGGTTTATTAATCTGAATGTAGAGCATGTCACGATGTGTAAGGTGGCAGCCTATATGAACGGACCGAGGGCTGAGAACAAGGCTACTGATCAGATAAATGATCGGTCAAACGTAAAATCATCAGGAAATGATAAAAAAAAAATCTCCCGATGGAGATTTCTATGGAGTGATTTTGCTTCAAACTGTACAGGGACGCGTGTGACAGTGACACTCTTTCTTCAGTCGGAGCTGCAGCACAAAGTGAAAACAAACTCAGGGTAGGTCTAACCACCTATCCAGCAGGTTAGACCCACGGCGTATGTTGCCGCAGTAACTGACTCTCGGTTGCGCTGAACCTGCTACCTGAAAAGGAAAACCCAGAGTTTCCACTAACTCAGAGCGAACAAACTCTGGGTTGCCTCAAAACCAGCTACCTGAAATAGGCCCGTGTTTTCCCAAGGATTGCAGGCAATTTCCTTTTTGAACAATGTGTCTTGTGTAAAAAACAGTGTGTAGTGTTTTGCAAGAAGTGTGTTGGAGAATTTCCAACACAGTGTAAAGCCTATTTTGTGTTTGTGGGGTTGGTGCTTGTGTTTAGGGCATGGTCACAAAAGTTAGAGGTTGTGATCCTTTGGGCATAGCAACCACTATTAGTGTTTAAGCATTAGGCAAAAACTGTAAAAGCCCAGGAGATTATAAACTACATACTTTAAGTCAAAATTTGCCAGGGGTATGAATAATTTCGCTTTTGACTGTACATCCGCTCTGCCCACCTGGAACAAATGTACAAAGTCAACATTCATTTATTCGTATTTGCATTTACAGTCCAAATCTTATACGCATTGTGGCTCACCGCATGCTGCCTAAAGTGACCCAAACCGATAACAAGACAAAGGGTCGACAGTCATCATGCTGGCTGCTATTTGAGGATGTATTATAGACACACCTGTTCTTTGAGCTAAATGCTAATGGCATGCTCTCAATCACAAGCATGCTGAGGTTAAGGTGGTGTCATGTCTCCCATATTCACCAAGTTTGTAGTTTTCATTTTAAGCCCCTGCATAGTATCACTAATATCAGGGGGATGTCTGTGTAGAAAAAATCAGCTCCATTCTATGTGGTGGATGTTTATTTATATAAATATTTTTTACCAAATCATTAAAATGTATCTTCTAAGGACCTTTAATATTATATTGGTCCAAATCTCATAGTAATCTTTTTTTTCTGTGTAAAATGGATCTTAAAATGCAGATACATAGAGGAAAATAAACTATCATTGAGGTTGAATTGTGGAGGAGCACATTGTCTTTGTTGACCAGCATTCGCAGCATCATGTTCAAAGGGCCTCACCCAGACACCTGGAAGCATATACTCTTGCCTAAAACATTGAACATTAACAATTCACTCAATTGAGCCAATCCTTGAAAAAACAGCTCCATATACAAAATAATACCATAACAGTATTAACTTGGAATAATTTACGTCCCAGTCCAGTGCAATATTCAGGACTTTGCACTGGGATGCACAGGCCTATTCTAGCCACAATTTTAATAATGTAATCTACTTGTGTTCACGATGAGCGTTCACACAGATACTAAACAATGGAAACAATCTGCATACTCCCAAAATTCCCCAAAACAATCACTGAAGAAATTGACAATGGCAGTCAATAAAACGTTTGAAAATCAGTCCCTCAAGTCCTTTCCCAGCCTTGTTATGTGTCTATCCGGGTTTTGTGCAGCTGCAGAGCATTATTCTATTTTGACTGGTAGCTGACAAGAGGTTGTGGCACAATTGCACCAGATAGGGGTGGGGCCCCTTTTAGCTATTTTTAGGTTGATGATTCTCGGCAAATCCCTACCCAAACCGGGGTAGGGATTCCCCTGGTCTATATATCCAATTATATCCAACGGACAGGAGCGCACACACGCACATTAGTATCCAGAGAACAGCATGTTTCTCTTTGACACGAATTTGCCATACTTTGGCATAACTTTTCCGACCTGGCAATCAAGTCCAAATTTGCATTATGTTTGCATTATGTTTTCAGGTCATCGTCATCTCCATTGTGGCACTTTTACCACCGATGTTTAAAGTGTAGAAGGAAAGGCGAGCTCCTGTGTGTCGGAATATACATTGCGCGTATGTCTTTCGCTTTCAACCGCAGCAGCTGCCTTTAGGGCGCTCTTTGCTCAACAGCAACAAGAGTTTCGGAAAAACTGTTTTGACACCTCTCATGTCAACCCAGTCTCAGCGAAAGAAGGGGGCGTGTGTGTGAAGAGGCGAGAGGGAAATCCATGACTTCCGCGTGTTTCCTCCCTGTGTGACACTTGTGCACAGCGACCTATCTAGAGTATATAAAGCAGTCATGGAGCCCATAGTAGTAACATTACCTCCAGAGAACAACAAGAGGACTATCTTTTTTTTTTGGAACTATACCACCTGGAACTGTTGACGTTTCAAAGCTTGACTTGGCACCCCAATCTTTTCTATTCCCCGAACCTGCTAGACTGGACTGTGTTGACCGTCTCCCCGAAGCAGAGGCACCTTACTCCCGGTTTTGGACAGCAGAATAAGGACATGGACGTAGAGTCTCTCCAGAAGACCGGTCGCCGACGTGGAACCTGTCTGGAAGTTTTTCTCGTCCTGTCAGTCATGTTTCTGTTTGCGGCGCTGACTGTTGTGGCTGTCGGCGGAGCGATAGTTGTGAATGAGCTGCGCGCCAAGCTGGAGTCCCCGCGTCCGTCACCGACTCAGTTTGAGGAATTAATTGAGGCAGCAAAGAGGACAACCTTCAAGGTAAAACAAAACGCTCCAATCCTGAAAGATTAGCAGTTTATTTTCTCCTTATCGAGTGTCGCCCATGTCATCAATACACATTTTAATCCTCTTCCTCTTTTCTGTCAACAGATGCAGAACTTTGTCTATCTGGAAGCCAATGAAAGTAAGTCTTTTTGTATTTGATGAAAAAAAATCAATGCAATAACAATTCAGAGTAGGTAGCCTACAAGAAGATAATCATTTATTCTTCCTTTAGGGCCAAAGCTAGAGTGTAGGCTTATTATAAAGATAATTTTAGTTATACATGGTATTCATTTTGATATCTACAATGACGTAAACAAAAAGAAGACCTAATTGTTTTAGATGGGCCAAATCCATTCAGATTTAGGACAGGAAAACACCAGAAAGGAACGTAGAAGCCAGACGTCACTTGTCAACATCATCCTAATGAGATGTGTTTGTCTCCTCCTGCAGGCAAAGTGCAGACCTCCACCATGCCCCTGACTCCAGTTTCCTATGGCACTGGGAATTCTGTGGGAAGCAACTTCTTGTTTGACAAAAATCAAAATTGGCTGCGGGCCATGCGGAAGGGGACCTACTTCACGTACATCGACCTCAACGTCACCTGCACGGAGGGCGATAGCTGCCCCACAGGCCTCCTCAGCGTGAGCCTGGGCCAGAAGCTCACCTGCGAGGTAGAGCTTCCGGCAAATAAAACTCGCGTGAGCAAGAAGTGCTGGACGGTGACCCAGCTGGAGAAGCAGAAGCTGCTCACTCAGATGACCGTCACAGGAGCCGGGCTGGACACGTGGAAGCTGGAGCAGAGCGGCTCGGGGGTCGGGATGTTCCTCGTGGACTAAAATGGTGTGTGTGTGTGTGTGTGTGTGTGTGTGTGTGTGTGTGTGTGTGTGTGTGTGTGTGTGTGTGTGTGTGTGTGTGTGTGTGTGTGTGTGTGTGTGTGTGTGTGTGTGTGTGTGTGTGTGTGTGTGTGTGTGTGTGTGTGTGTGTCTGTGTGTGTCTGTGTGTGTGTGTGTGTGTGTGTGTGTGTGTGTGTGTGTGTGTGTGTGTTTTTCTTGAAGTCCAAGTTTGTGAAAATGGACATTGTGCCATGCTGCCATGCTTGAGGCTGTAACGAGGTTTCTTGCACCCTGAATGTGTATGGCCATGAAGCTCAGTGGGACTCTAAGGTGGAATCTGAAGAGAAGTTGCATCGATCATGCAGCAAAATGGAAAAGACTATAAAATGTCCTAATTCTGTGTAAATATGTATATATTACTATATATGATATATTTATTTGGTTGTATGGACCTATTTATATGCCTATATTTATTATGGTGTTACTTTTTTTATAAACATTTATTTAAATTAAGATAACACTACATTAGTGTTGATGTAGTGCTGCAGTTTAATCAGCCTTTGTTTGGTTAAAAGTGACTCTATAGCTCTGTATTCATTTTATAAATGGATGGGGGGCATACCGTTGAGGCAAACACACATGGATGATTATAATTCTGCTCCAAAAGCCCAATGAACTCCACAGGGAGCTCATTTAGGTTTACCGGAGTAAACTGGAGCCCTTTAATCTCTTCTCCCAAGAAGAGATTAAAGTAAGAGTAATTAAAAACACTCTGCACTTAAAAATAACTTTTACAGGACCAAGTTCCTTCTGTAATCCAAACATGAGCAGAATTGCTAAAATATCTTTAATATTTGGACTTGTTTTGTTTTTGTAGAAGATGTAAGTCCTATGGACAAACTACACATTGTTGAATGTATTTCATTGTGATCCATATTAAACATGGACACGGTGAACACTTAGATCATTTTGGTGTGAAAGGGAGAAAATGACGAGTGGGGAAAGGATTGCGACGAAGTCAGAAGTGGAATGTATGAAAAGTCTTTGTGTAAGGGAAAGTTCCCTGCTGGTACGCAGCCTATACCGGGAACTTGATGTACATCACTTCCTGTTTATTTACCTCACAGTGTGGTTTAGAAAATAAACTATTTGAGCCAGAGAAAAGCAGAATTACACCTCCTATGTTATCTGAATGGATTTCAGTGTTAAATCGAATATTGTCGGCTATAATGACATGAAGCAGAAGGCAAACTCCAATATTTGAGTCTGAAGTGAATTGTAGGAAAATAGTTTCTTGTTTTAATTAAATCATTACTATTGAAGAGAAGTATTGTATGTATGTGACAAAAGCTGCTTTCCCCAATCAATACATTAATATTCTCAAGCAATATTGTGTGTGCCTTTTATTTCTTTTTTGCGCCCCATTTTTCTCACAGCCACTCACTCTTCAAAACTATTGATTGACCAAATGACAAACTCATACAATTCACAAACCGATAATGTTCAAAGCTACACATCAAGTGGTGTTCCAATCCATATGTTCTATAATAACAATGCATCAAAAGACAGTGCTATATAGGGGTCATATCACCTGAGAGTACAGCTCCCCCTCTGCTTTATTGAGCAGCATTTTATTTAGTGAGTTTAAGCTCCGTGTTGAGCTGTTCTCGAATCGTTTTACCACAGTACACTAGCTTACCTTCTCAGCACCACAAGGATGTATAGAAAAAAACTGCTCCATGGTGCGACTAGATGTAAAGAATCTAATAGTGGGAGGCTTTAAAAGCAAATAGAATGCTCGTGATGCAGGCAGGCCCCTTTCAAGTGTATTTAACACTTGAAAGTGTTAAATGTACGTGAGTGATATCTTTTTAAGTACTGATCCTTTGTATGTACGCATCCTTTTAATGCTGCAGCTTGGCCGAGTCCGAGCAAATTTTAAACAATTGAATCGAAAACAATGCATCATATTTTATAAGCTGAAATACAGTATGTGATGTATGGATGAAAAAATTTAATCTTCGAATAGCTGATAACCAAATTTTTAAAAAGGATTTGCATCTGACGTAAACAGTAGAGGAGAAGTATAAAGTGTTACAAGATAGAAACGATCAATCGAAGCACGTAGGCCTACATAGCAGCAAGTAGCTACACAGCATTTGAATGAAGTTGGGCGCTTGGGGTAAAAGCACAGCAACGACAAACACAATGTGGTGTTTGTCTACGATGGAGCTGTAGGAGTTGCATCTTGTAGTGTCTCAGGTCTACAGATGCTTATCTGTATCAGAGCAGGAAATGACCCAAAAATGGTAGTTGCGGTTGAGGTCAGTGTTTCAGTTTACCTCTCTAACAGACTCACTGCTAATTTGTTTACTACCTGTCTGTCTGTCAACCCGTCTTCATGGTTTCATGTGCCTTCGAACATTTCTCATGTGGTTTGAAAAAAAAATTGTAGTAGCCTATTACACTTTGCTTCTTGCTTTGCTTTTTCCATCCACTTTCACCGGGCATAATTTCTTCGTTGGTTGCCAAACTCTCCTTTTTTATATACTGTACTTTATTGTAGGATCATATTACTCTGAGAGCAAAAACAATAATGATAAATAATATATGTAGGTACATCCACATACATATGCATAGGCCTACATAGCATACAGTAAGTTAGTCTTTCCATTTCTTAAATATTATTTACATTTGACTTCCATTTTTTAAGAGATGGTGGAGTAGGTTTTAACCAGTTTTTCTTAATCTGTATTTATCTCTTTCTGATAAAATAATATGAGTTCAGCCGGTGATACACCTAAAATGAAGCATTTTGGTTCAGGTGCCTGTTTCATTTGGAACATTTTCGTTGTAGAATTTGTAATCAGCCAAACTATCCTCTAGTAACTATTGTTGTACCTCCTTAATGTGGTTTTTTCCTCCATTTGAGAATGCTGCAATGTCTGTGAAAGTTTCCCCTTGTGCACAGTGCAAAGTGCTGAGTCAACCACACTCAACTTTAACACCTCAGTACTCTTCTACCTCCATCCTCTCCTCGGTGCATCCTTAGTACACCACATCCTGCTCCTCACACATACAAACAAAGGCTGCTACCTGAAGTTGTGAATCTACTCTGTGTAGTGTATCTGCAACTGTGTTACGCGGCTTTTCGTCCATGTGGTTCGTATTCAGTGTGCTATAGTAATCCAAGCTGTTTCCAACTATGTGGGCACCGTTTACAACACGTCAAAATGTCACACATTATCAAAAGGATTACACAACCTGAATATCAGATACTTTGTATTTCTTTCTTCATCATAAGTGATTTAAATACATTCATTTAGTTTCAGAATAATTTAGCTGAGAGAAATACAGTATTTATATTTTGTATATAGGTATATTAAATATATAAAAATTCACCACAGAAAATGGTGTAAATGAAAACACAGAGACATAGAATCTGATCTGAATGAGGGATAGGGACATTCCTACAGTATATGCCTCTATGGATATATCATAAAGGCCCCCAGTAGGTCAGTGGGTTCTGAATGCATTTGTTCACTCTCCAAAGTGACATACACTTTATCTCCTTCTTGTAGTTGGAAGACACCAGCCAGGAAGTTGTTCCACAGATCGGCCTCACTGGGAGATCTCAAAGTCCGGCATGAACTAAAGGAAACATGTCAGAGGGCATCACAAATCAAACTTACCACCACATAAACCCTGCGTTCGAAATCACATATTTTTTCTTTTTACTATACTAAAGTACAGAAAAGTGTTAGGGCTACGGGAGAGAAAAAAAATCAGATAAGGCAGATTTTTTTTCATTTGAATGAATGAAAGAATGATTTATTTCAAATATGCAACAACAATACAATAATAAAAATGCATCAACAGGAGTCAGCCCTAGTTTGTAGAGAAATGTGAAGAACAAAGACGAATACTCCAAAATGCTATTGGAGTTTGTGGGGCATATATGTATTTTCAGCATACTACAATTGACGTACATGTATTGGGACATCCTAAATATTTTTTCTGGCGTACTAAATAGTAGAGAAGTATGGGGATTGGAACGCAGGGAAAGAAAGGCAGCTCTGATTTCAACCATAGCCTTTAAGTACACCAAGCAAAAGCCAGACAGGTTGTATTCAAGTGAACACTTGTAAGCACATGTGCAAACGATAGCGGAAGTAAGTAGTGGAAAGCCCTTTTTGACTAACCTTTTTGATTTCATAAGTACTATAGGTATGTCATAGGCCTTAGTGTCTCTCATGACCTTGTGCTGCGAACACGCTGGTTCAGTGAGTGTCACTTTGGAGTAGAGGTAGTAGAAACCGGCCCTCTCCACTATCAAGCGGCCATTGTTGTAGCTCATGTTTTTGGCTATGGGTCCATTATTTACCCACTGCACCACGTTGTTCCTTGCTAGAGGCATCTTGGGTCCTGGGAAAAAAAGTTTGAGATAGATTGGAGAATAGAATTGTTTAAGGAAAGAAAAATGAAGGAGATCAGTTGAAATTAAGCATTTAGGTCATACAACAGTATTTAGGACTGATGGTAGAAAGAGGGGGGGGGGGGAGTTACCTATCAGCTGAGCAAACGGCCTCAGTTGAACCTGTTCTGGATGTGGACGCACTGTGGGAATCTCATTTGACTCTGTTCAGTAAAAAGAAGGGGCAGATCAAAATCAGACCACCACCCAATCAATGAATGTATCAAACCTCAGTTGTATTCACATGTAACATTTTGCATGTATTTTGAGCTCTTGTCAACAACAACAAAAAATTATTTTAGACACATTTTAGATTAGATTTACATTCAGAAGTTTAGAATATGAGGTTAATTCAATACCTTTAGTTCCCACTCGTATGATGCCACCCTGAAACAGAAAAAAGACTTCAAGCACAGAACTACAACACACATCGGGCAGCGCCGCAGTGTTATCCATGACGCTGTACACAAAGACAATAGACTGTACACACCCACACTAACCTGCTGGCCAGAAGATTTGGGATTGGACAGGTTCTGGCAGGGAGTATGAGACAAACGGAGGGAAAATGCCTGTGGGCAAATGGCAGATGAAAATAGTGAGAAAAGCACAAGTGAGTAACAGACTCTGTGAAGTCAAGAAGATGTTAAAAGCTCAAGAGTAAAACAGACAGAAGCGAATTACAATCTATTCAGGAAAAAGCATAAACATGCAGAGAAAGTAATATTGAGATTGGGCCAAAACAAGGGAAAAAGCAAATAGTGAGGCACCACATTTTTAAAAGGTTTTACAGAAATTACATAAAGAAATTGTGTTTAAATCATATTATTTATTGCTGTTTCTTCACCATTTTTTTCTTTTTCTCATGTAATGTCATTTGGTCACATAATGCCGTAATAAAGGTATTTAAATGACTCAGTTTTCATTGATAACCTGGGATGAGACAAGTAATTTTTCGGTCTATTACGGTACTTTCTTTCCAAAAAAATGTCGGTGGTGTTTGATTTTAAACCGTAGGGCATATGTAAATGACATGCAGCGTGTGACAGATAATGGCAGCAGGTGTGTGTGTATGTAATAAACAGATTCATCCAACTGCCGTAGAAAAGTGAAGTTGGGCAGCAGTGGCGAAGTGGGTAGGGAGTTCGCCTCTGGTGTGCAGGGTCGGAGGTTCGATCCCCCGTCTCCCCGCTACATGTCGAAGTGTCCCTGGGCAAGACACTGAACCCCGAATTGCTCCCGATAGTTAGCTTAGCACCCTAGTGCTAAGCCTACCCTGCGTGGTAGCTGCTGCTATCGGTGTATGAATGTGTGTGTGACTGGGTGAATATGTACAAAAAACAATGTAAAGCGCTTTGGGTCTGTGATAAACGGAGATATAGCGCTATACAAGTCCATTTACCATTTACCAAGTTATATTGTGGGTTTGCACTTTAGGGAAAACAGAAAGGGAAGTAGAAGTAGAGAAGGAGTACATTTGAACTATGGACCTGTAACTTTGAAAGGCCAAACGATGACCCACGCACAAAAAAAGGTTCTGCTGTCCGCTAGTAGTGTGTCTGGTTATGACGTAGAGCAAAACAGGGGAATTCTCCTTAAAAAAAAGGAATTTCCAAATGCTCAAAGCACTACGGCAAGTCCAGTCAGACGCCAAAAAACACACACGCACGCACACACACACACACACACGCACACACACACACACAATCCTATGCCAACATCAACCTCACCTCCAATCTGTTGTAAAGATTGTAGATTAAACATCCCTGCACCACAAGTCCAAACACGGTGAGTCCCAGCAGCGGGAGAAGACACTTTTGGCTTGCTCTTGCCCACCACGGCTTCTTCTCAGTGGGCACGGTGACGTAGTTGGCCTGGGTGTCCACCACAAACACCTGGGGGCATGTACCCACACCGCACATCTCCGCCATCCCACTAGATCACACTCCCCCCTGGGGCGTTCAAGGGGCCTGAGGAAGGGTAGGTAAAACTGAAAGAGACAAGGTTGAGGTTAAAGGAACAGAAAGGTATAGAGAAATGAGATACACAAGACAGGAAGGCAGTGGAGAGGTGAGAAAAAAGCAAAGCAATACGAGACAGGAAGACAGATGCTTCTGCGTACAGTAGGTGCATACCATGCAACGAGCTTCTGGGAAACAAAGTGATTTCATCATAACCTGGCTAAAAAAAAAAACACTCACTCAAAGTTCTGCCTTTAAATGTGCACCAGATGTTCCACCAAGACCCAGTCAACCATTCACCTGAACAGGCAAGTTTTCACACACTAGTCTGGAGATCCTCTGGGACATTGAATAGCTGAAAAAAATAAGTTTCTTAACAATATTTAAACATTTAAATAATACTCATACCAGTCTCTGAGACACCACAGTCTCCTTCTGAGAAAGATAAAAATCCTCCACCGGCAAAGAGTACGGATTGTTGTCCTCCCTCACCTCCTGTGTTTGCTCGCCTGCTGTCAGCTATCACTAATATTGCCTTCCAAGCAAGCTCATGTAAGGAGGAAATGAAGATGACATGGGGAAGAGGCAAAGAGAGAGAGAGAGAGAGAGAGAGAGAGAGAGAGTGACTAGTGTACAACACTCCCTACTGAATATAGCTATCGCCCCCCAGCTGACACTTCCTTTACTCTTTCTTCAATATCTCACCCTGGGTTGTCTCATGTTTTGTTGAACTCATGTTTATTTTTTTAATTGTCAGTTTCTAAGAAACTTGCACAACTGCTTTGTCAGGCATGCGGCTAGCATATTGAATGTTTCTAAACTGTGCATTGTGGCATTGAACACAATCATTGTAAAAGTAGAGTTAGCTGAGACTGAGTCTAGGGGGATGGCGTTGCTGCTAAATTCACACAGGTGCTTTTGACCGCAAACCCGCAGTCACAACAACAGCCTTTTCAGCATCACCAACAGTGTGATGCCACCGTCTCAAGTGATGCTTTGACAGAACTCATTGACTGCAGTGATTTGAGATGATAAACTTGTTGTTTTGTAGAATTTGAAACGGTGACTCAAACTACGTATGTGCCTATAATGTGGCAACACCAAGTTCTTTCTGTTTTTTTAAATTGTCCTCCCATGTTTACGGTCACTGCTATGTTGAAAAGTTGCTTCACTCTTAAGTTTTCTTGTCCTCTTCCTTTTTTCCTTTGTGCTTTTTATTGTGGCTGATTGATCAATACTTGATTTTGAGTTTTATTTTACAGAGTGCTTTTGCCTGCTTTTTTATGCTTGCAACACCTCACTGATGTAACTCCTTAGCTTACAGAGAGAACAGCAGAAGTATAGGCAATCTGTCTTGGTTTATAGATTTTTTGCGTCTTTTTTGTTCTTCCTCTTATTCTTTTTCTCCTCGTGCCTCTGAACCAAAGTACTCTGGGATATACTTTCCTTTTCCTCTCTTTATATCAAGCATGTCGTATCCTATTTCTCTTTACTTTGTTCCGTGTAAAAACACTCTGGCTTTCTTTTTTGTAAGGAGGGGACAGTTTGTCATGACAGACTACATATGTTGAAACCACACACACACACACGCGCGCACACGCACACACACACACAGACACAAACACACGCACAGACACACACACACACACACACACACACACACACACACACACACACACACACACACACACACACACACACACACACACACACACACACACACACACTCACACACACACACACAGAAACTCAAGTGCAAATTGTGTTCAGTGAAGATCAGACGGAAGTTTACAGTCGTGGTGGGGCTGGTGTATTTGTTGCTTGTTATGGGCAGTTATTGAGAGAGAGACGGACCTATAGACATGTACTTCATGGCACCCAAGAAAGTGAAAGTTAATATTTTACTGATTACATAAAGCGAGTTAGTTAAAATGGTTTGCAAAAATAAAAGTAGTAGGGGAGAATGGGGTAATCTGAGCCACTTTTTACATTTGCTCCCCTCTAAGCGAGCTAAAATGATTTATCACTCAAATTTACACATTTCCCATTAATTCAAGATGTTTCCTAGAAATGGGCATTAGCAAAATGTTTTCAAGACAAAGGGCAGTGAAAATATGATTGTTTTAAAAAAAATTGTCATGTGGCTCACTTTACCCCAGCTGTGGGGTAAACTGATCCACTTACTTTTTCCACTCTGAAACTACCATAACAACACATATTGTAACAGTAAGAATCCTGAAAGCTAGCCACACATTCCAGAACTAATGTCGGACTAGTAAAAGAATGATGGGGTTTGGTCAATTAAGCAAAGCAAATTTTCTAAACACTTGAAAGTAACTGAACAAAATCAAATACAACATATTATAATTCAAAAGGTTTTAATAAGATTCAAATGAAAGATAGAACCAGTTAGATTAGAACACAGTCTGGGGGTCAGAACACAGGACCCTTAGAGCCAGCTAGTGTCTGGGGGCCAAAGCATAGGAAAATCAGAACCAGCGAGAACAGCCTGGGACTCAGAACACAGGAGAAGACCCAACTGGATTATAACATCTGCCTGTCATACTCTACAACTAGGCCTACTCTACATTCCAGCCCTGAAGGTTACAGGGACAGATGAGAAGGTGCTCTTTCCGTGTGGTTGCCCCAGGTCGTCTTCCTGGTGTATTTCATTGGCATGATGGCTTTTCTACAATGTGTATGACATTAAAATAAAGGATATGTCATGTAATATTACATTAATATATGTTTAAGACTAAACTTAACTTGTGCCTCATGGTGGGGGAAAGTGAGACAGTGACTCACTTTCCCCCACAGCATTTGGCTCACTTTCCCCCACCACCATAATTTGAGAAAAAACTACCTCTCTTAGCATTTCAGGCTAATCTTCAGTTCTCAGCATCACATGGTTTAATTTGTTGGTAGTTCATCAACACGTATGATAGAAGTTTTTCTACGTGAATACATTTGCTTTGGCACAACAGTTGATTAAGTTGACAGCAAGAAATTTACTTTTACATGCAAAATACCTATTTTGGTGAAAAAACATGCTTACCACAGCACCATGAGGTCCTCTTTTTCAGGGCCATGGGGAAATGAGAGGGGCTTGAAAACATATATCTCACATGACCACAAATGTTTTCCGTTGCCTAGATACAGGGGGTGGCTCACATTACCCGATGCCCCCGTTCTCCCCTATGTCCTTTCAGTGTCTATTTTGTCATGGCCTCCTTTTTTGTAGCACATGTCAACTAATGATCTGTTTCCTATTTCTGTAAACAGCATTCCTCATATTGCTCTCAATTTCAATCATACACACAATTATTGAATTATTCCTTCATCCAACATTTGCAGCATTTATAATTTTCTTCATACTTCCTCCGATAATGAGACTGATGTTGTGTCTACTATTACTTTAGTACAGTTGAAGCACAAAGTAGAGCGACTGAAAGGAGAGGGTCCATGGTGAAAGGGGTGTCTGTCATAATCTAATCCCATTTCAGAATAGTTGAGGAGCTCAGGGAATCAGCCATTTTGTTTGGTTATAGACCTTTTGCTTTTACCTGGTCTGAAGCTGCAGTGATGAAGCAGTGAACCAGCATGCTTAATACCAACAGAATGAGGCTATTGTCAAAGTTACAAATATTGTCCAGTAGGCTAAGTATTTCTATAGTATGAATGATTGATTGAGTGTGTGTGTGTGTGTGTGTGTGTGTGTGTGTGTGTGTGTGTGTGTGTGTGTGTGTGTGTGTGTGTGTGTGTGTGTGTGTGTGTGTGCGCGCGTGCGTGCGAGTGTGTGCGTGCGTGCGTGCGTGCGTGTGCGTGTGTGTGTGTGTGTGTGTGTGTGTGTGTGTGTGTGTGTGTGTGTGTGTGTATGAAATCCCCTCCATCTGTCTACCTAGTTCACCTAGTTCACTTCAAGAATGTCCAAATTCACAATGTGGAAAATACGCACTCAAACAAATGCCAACATGTGAACATATCATTTTGACATGTGTTGGCAAAAAAACAGTTGTGTTTAACTTCATTAATGATGGTGGATTTCCATGTAGCTGCTTCCGTTTCCTGGTCCTGGTATTTTGCATGCTGGCTCATGAGTTACTGACACTGTTGAACAAAGTCAGTGAAGCCTTTTTTTATAAAGTGGCCACATGTTCTCCTGTTGTTAGCTTCTAATTTCTCTGTCATATTAAGCGTACTGCATGGTTGATGTTGACACAGTGACATCTGCTTTTTTCCTACAATGACTAGTTTTATTTTCTGCAGTGGAAAAGCCCACTGACAGAAGTCAATGACTGAAAAAGTGAGAGAATCTGGACACAGCTTGGGAAAACATAATGCTCCCAGAGAGGGAGCTCTCTAAATAACATGAGAGACTCTCATTTGCGCTCACTCAATAGATGCTACCTGAGTGACTGATACACATCATCAACTAACACATGTCATAGTGGCACATGCACTAGCAGACAGGCATTGCATTGTCTAGGTCAGCAGGTATTTTAACACAAATATTGGCATGTGGTTACTGATCCCAGAGCCACCATTAACAGTTTGTCACATCAATTAAAAAACACTTGTTTAATTGTAGTTTAGAACGACAAATTAATAATAAAATTTACAAAATTAAGCTTTCCTTCACAGCCTTTTTTGCAGCTGCAGCCATGGCAATGAATGATGCCTTGGTTAGTTTATAGGTAATGAAAGAACTGACAATATTTACTGTTACTGTCTGTGCTTGCCAGCAGACTCCTATATATTTTTTGTATTGCTGTTGTGGTATTATTAAACAATATGCGTCCATTAAAACAGTAAAACTATCTCCAATAAGTGAGTTTGCATCCTGATCCTAGTGTTGGTCAGCTAGGTCATTTCCTTGTTAACTCCTTTTTCCAAGTCAAGAAGGAACTCTTAAAGGTGAAGTAAGCGGTTTATTTATGTTAATACAAGTGTTAAATCGCTCTTTATTCATACAGTGATCACTTACATAATGTGCGCGTTTCATAAAGCCGATCTCTCAGTCAGCTGCTCTGCATGTAATCGGCGAATAAACTTATTGGAGGATCCCAACATTATTATCCAATCACAAGAGAGAACGCTACAAACCGACACCCGTCTCACTCATGGTCTCACTGCCGGTGCAAGCGAGAGCAACAGATGGGTGAATGTTTATGCGCCTACAATGGCGGAGCAGGTAAAAATCCTTCCTAATGTCTGTTTTGAAGGTTTTTATCATGTTGTATCACACTTATAAAAAAAGTATTATTAAAAAAGTAGATCACATTACCCCAATTCTTAGGTCTTTGCACTGGCTTCCTGTCACTCAAAGAATTGATTTTAAAATATTGATGATGGTCTACAAAGCCTTAAATGGTTTAGGGCCAAAATATATTACTGATCTGCTGATACGTTATGAGCCGCCCAGAGCCCTTAGGTCGTCTGGGACAGGTCTTTTAAAAGTCCCCAGAGCTAGGACTAAACAGGGAGAGGCGGCATTCAGCGTTTATGCGCCCAATGTCTGGAACGGACTGCCAGAGAGTCTGAGGTCCGCTGAGACTCTCAGCTCTTTTAAATCGGGTCTCAAAACGTTCTTTTTTCCCTTTTAACCTGTAATTTTTTTTTTTTTTGTAAAATGTTTTAATTCTTTTATTTAAATCTTGTATTTTTATCCATGTTTTAAATTTGTTCCTTTTTTTGTATTTGTATTCTTTATTTGATTTTAACCCTGTGAAGCACCTTGAGTGGCCCTGTGCCTGAAATGTGCTCTATAAATAAAATTGCCTTGCCTTGCCTTGCCTTGCCTTATGGATCTGAGATGATGCTAGATAAGTCGCTGCTTGAAGACCGCAGTGCATTAATGTGGTGACGTACAGTGTTGTGCCTGAACGCGTTCAATGAACGTTTTTGCGAACGCACTCATTCTGGCGTTTGTGAACGGCGCTCTTAAGGTGCGAACACACTAGGCACTTTACACGCGTACAGACGCGTATAAAATCGGCCGTTTTTCCATAGGGAACCATTGGTTTACGCGCGTAGGTGCGCCACTCGCGCTAAAGCAACATTTTAGCCGCGTTAGCTGCGTATGAGCCGCGTATATACGCACCTACGCGCCTACGCAACTACGCGAGGAGTTCAAAAATTTTTACTTTTTACGCTCCTACGCGTGACGATTAGCCGCGTTGGCCAATCAGCGTTGGGCTTGACCCGACGTCACATACATTGGCACGGTCGGAGAACAGTGTACTGTACACAGAGGCTGATGAGAGACACCGAGGAGGAAAATGTATTGCGGCCGGCCGGTGCTGTATGAAGCCGCTCGGGGTTAGAAGACGTGGGGAAAGTAAACCAGGAGAATGGACTTCCTGGTTAATTCAGTGAATATGTGTAGCTGTGCTTTAGCCGATAAAAAAAGTTAGCGCCGTATAGCATTAGTTAACTTGTTGTGTGCGGGCGGCTAGCGCCTCATATTATGAACCCAAACATGACGACTATGTCCGCGGGACTTTCACGACAAGTACACGAAGCACCGGTGTTGATCTACGCCAGCCACGGTCCCCTGTCACAGCCAGGTAGGGTAATTTTGACTACTAGCCTTTAAGTTGTGCCGCCGTGCATCGATGCTGCTGTAACTGTGTTTGTTATGTAGCTGCCGTGAATATGCAATGCTGTTTTAATGCTAGGCTATTTGTGCTGTTCAGTTTGTCTTTTGGCACAGTTGTTGGCCGTGTTGTTGTTGTTTTTGTGCGGACATGCACGCTGTTGTGTCGGGCCGGGTCTGATCGCAGCCATGGTTGATTAGGGAATTACAATATCGGGAGGGAGACTAGGCACGTTACGCGCGTATAACCATTTTTGATCAAACAACATTTTAGCTGTGTTACACACGTAAATCTTACGCGTGTAAAGTGCCTAGTGTGTTCGCATCTTTATAGTCGTTCAATTGTTCATCGAGTGCCAGATTTCCATAGAAAACCCCCGCTAAAAGACATCGTAAACAGCCCTTTATATGTAGCTGAAAAACACCCAATCTGGCAACACATGCCACCACAGCGTCGCACCGCCGCTGCGTCATCAAAATGCGAAACACAGCGGGAAAAAAAACAAAAACAAATGAATGCAGCAGCGCTTACTCAGACCCATGACTCAGACCATGGACCTAGCCTCAGGTTCTACCTCTTCTTCGTATGATTGTTACCTACCTCAGATTGTGTTTGTGTTAATAAATATGTCAACACATCTTCTGGACTTTCTTGTTAACAGTAGGCCCTATACTGCAGTTTAGAATGGTCTCCTTGAGGGTTTTACTAGTTTAAGTTGTAGGCTAATTTGTTTGTACAGTAGAACCTGCCTGGTATATTGTTCAGTATTGCTTTATTTGAATGAAATTTCATGTGAATTTCCAGGTTTGGAAAATTATAAAAATGGAAAAACTTTTGCACCTTAACCGTTTTTGTTTGAATAATCCTTAATTAAAAAGACCATCAAACAGCAACTTTTTCCTCATGTTTTTGAGAATATACTGTAGGGGTAAAAGTTGCAGCTGGCTTCTAGTGTGGACTGAATGTTATTGAAATAATTTCTGTCTGTGGTTCTATATGGTATGTGGCAATTATTTAGAAAAATAGCAGCCTGCAGCAACATATTGAAAAAAAATAACTATGAACTAGTTCATTTTTGAACTGTGAACTTTGAATTTCGAATTATGAACTATGAACAGAACAAGTTAATTTTAAAGTGTGTGAACTGAACTTTGAACTAGTTCACGTAGAAAAAGAACTTTCCCAACACTGGTGACGTAGGGACGAGCGAGGGGACTGCTAACTAAAGAACCATTCCGCTTACAGCACCTTTAACAAGTAAGATTTTAAGAAATATTTGAACCTGATTCTAATACTTGAAAGAAAAAAAGTCAGCCATTAGTCGGGATTTCATTTCATCATTATTGTCATAATTATTAATAAAGTATCTTTATTATTTGTTTAAGTAGGCCTAGTAGGCTAATAGTAGTAGTAGTAGTAGCAGACCCGGCGCCAGAGCAAATCTATACAGGGGGCACGTCGATTTTGTGGGCGGGCCCGCATCAATATTATGACAGACAGGTGTAGCCTACAAAAAACTCAATTGCGACAGTCCACAGCAGCGCAAACACATCAGCATGGCCTTAAGACGCACGCAGCTGGCAAATAATAGCCTATACACATTAACACACACAAACAGCCAAATACAAATCACATTTGCATTGTGTGCGCAAATAAACATAAACATACAAAACATTCGCAACATTGAATCATGTGCTCGGCAAAAACATTGTCGCATAATCCAATGAAAGCGCCGGTCGGGAGCCATGACGTCGGCATGTGAACAGACTAAGACTACCAAAACAATTACCATAACACAGTGATTTTCGCTTTTCATAGCTTCAGGGCCTGTGTCCAAGTTGTGTTTATTTTATCTTTTTGTCGGTTCACTGTCTGTGCTCTCGGGAGCGGCAGGGGCATGCGTGTGTGCAATGGGAGAGAGAACGCTTTGTGTGGAGAGAAAAAAGGATAAACGGGAAACCATGTTCAGTTCTGAAAGTGGTCCTGTAAAGGAAAAATAAATAAAAAATAAGTTGAGGCAAAAATTAATTTGTATGCGCTGGGAGAGAGAACGCTGTGAGCAGGGGAGAAAAAAAGCTGATCGTCATCTTGTCCACTGCCTATGTTAAACACTGGTTAACTGTTTAGACAAACTGTTCTCTTTTTAAAATCGTTACATTTTAATATGAGTAGGGGAGACTGGGTATGAAAGTAACACTTTTTTCCAGAGCACTTAAACTACCATTTCTTTTAAAGCTACAGTTCTGAATTTTTTAGGCAAAGTACCCATATTTGTCTACTACAAGTGGCAACCATTTAAATTTCCTCAACTATATCACGGAATGTGTGAGATTAAGACATATAAAATGTTACCATTGTTACAATTTACCCCACTACCGGGGTAGATTGTAACACCTACTGGGGTAGGATGTAACAGATATACAAAATGCAAAAAAACAATGGGACTTCATTTGATAGGCCCATTTATTGATAAGCATAAACAACAGGGTAGGTTTGAAAATAGATTCACCAAAAATATTCTTAAATTATTATTAATATTAGAGAATTAGATATTAATGACGATAGTGACATGCATCGTGTGTGTGTGTGTCTGTGTGTGTGGTTGTGTGTGTGTGTGAGTGTGAGTGTGAGTGTGTGTGTGTGTGTGTGTGTGTGTGTGTGTGTGTGTGTGTGTGTGTGTGTGTGTGTGTGTGTGTGAGTGAGTGAGTGAGTGTATGTGTGTGTGAGTGAGTGTGTGTTTCCTCACGCTAGTAAATGAATTGTCTCTATGTGCATTGATTCCAATGGATAACAGTGCCGGGGTAAGTTGTAACACATGTGTTACAACCTCCCCCGCCACTGTTTTCCATGTTTAGCTAGCTATATTAGCATGGTGCTTTGACGTTAGCAAGAGATAGATACACCATTATTTACTACAGAAACCATAGTTTGACCTGATACAACCCATACAACTGTATCTACAACGGTAAAAGTACTAGAAGAAAAAGTTAAAAAAAAAAAAAAGTTTGTTTTTTACCTAAAAATTGGTTGTTCTCCCGTAGCTCCGGGAAAAATGGCTCAAACGACTGGAAAATTTTCATGTGTGATCGTAGAGGAGTTCTGAGGAGACTGACACAGTCACATGGCTAATTTTTGATCCCTGATTGGTCGAACTGGTGGTGTTACAACTCTACCCGTGTTACTTTCATACCCAGTCTCCCCTAGTCTTATGAAACGGAGAATACCGGTACTTTCCACCATCCTCTGTTTGGATGAGGAGTTATCGCGGCTCCTGCAAAACACACACGGAGCAAGTTGTAGGCTGATGCGCATGAAATGAGATAAAAAATAAAGCGAATCAAGTGTTTGCCTTGAACACTGCTCCCACAAGAGGGCCCGCATCAATATTATGACAGACAGGTGTAGCCTACAAAAAACTCAATTGCGACAGTCCACAGCAGCGCAAACACATCAGCATGGCCAACAGCATTGCCTTAAGACGCACGCAGCTGGCAAATAATAGGCTACACATTAACACACTCAAATCCAGCTCCAGCAAGGGGCTCAGCCCGGACAGGGTTTAAGCTAACTTTACTTACTGTAACTGCAGGGTTTTTTTTTCCGGATAAGTAGGCCCATTCGTTTTTAACCAGCGTCTGATATCCATTTTCAAAACACCAGAGCAGGCTAGGCTACTAATTTGAATTTGCCGCTTAAAGGCCGTTTCAGACGGAACGCGTTTGTCGCCCCTGTCAATGCATTGTCAATGGAGAGGCGAGCGGGGAGAGAGAAGGCGCGGCATTCTGTCAGGCGACACGACAAGCGGGCGCACTCCCGTGGAACTGTCGCTTCCGTGCTCGTCGAACGCTTGCGCGCGCTCGTAGGAGCCGTTGGAAAAGTTGAGAACTGTTTATCTTTTTGTCGCGGCGGTTGAAAAATCACAATCGCGCTCGTCCGCCCGTCACTTCACACGGGGAGCGCAAAGTGAAGCCACGGTGCCAGGCGACAACGCGAGCGGAATGTCCCCTACCGTCTGAAACGGCCTGTCGTTCGGTGTGACCATTCTGAATAGTGATAGGTTTACACATAGGCTATGTCAATCACATAGTCTCTATTTTCTACACATTTTTTGTTTAGTAACTATTATTTTTTTTTAGATTTTAAATAGTATCTGACATCATATATCTTAGCATAAAAAATAAAATAAAAAAGTAAAATAAATTTTATTTTTACAAGGGCAAAGACATCAAATGGGCGGGCAAAGACACCAAATGGGCGGTAGTAGTAGTAGTAGTAGTAGTAGTAGTAGTAGTAGTAGTAGGTCATTTTATCACAGTAGTGGGTCATGCACATGGTCATACCATTATTATACTATCTGTACTAGCATACATACAGTAGCAGCTATGATTCTGTGTGAAGCCCATAGCCCTGCAGTGATTGGACGAAGATTACTACTCTTCCTCCTCTGATTGGTCCGTTGCATTGCCCTAGTTCGTGGGGCCTCCGTCCAATCACGACATCGCAAAGTTCTGCTACGGAAGGGGGATGCGAAGGAGATGGCTGAACTTAGATAGCCCTGTGTTTGGAGATATCTTCACCATGGACCTTCACCGGAGGAAAGAGGGGAGCAAAGGGCATCTACTCGTCATTGCACTGGTGTTCTTCTGCTCGTGTTGGGGGTCCGTGAGCTGCTTCGGACAGAGCCTAGACAGCGAGTTCACGTTTCAGTTGCCAGCCGGAAGATCCGAGTGTTTCTTTCAAACGACGGTGAAGAATGGGACGATGGAGGTCGAATATCAGGTGACTGCTTCGTGTGTGGCCAGCGGACAGCATCCCTTCAGTGTGCTCTCATTTACATGCTACCTGTTGAAGACTGATAACAAGAGATTCAGGAGCACAGTGTTGGTGGCTAACATTTGCTACCCCTCGCTCCTTTAGCTAGCTGAGCTGACATGCTGCTACTAGTGTACTGTCTGGCATAACGTTACTCTGCACATTTTGATAAGTCAGCATTAAACCAATGTTGTAAGCTAACAACAACTCATATTCCTCCATTCACTTCCTCTAGTGGGAGTTAACGTGACATGGACAGACCTTATAACCACGTAACATACTGTTGTTCAAATTTCCCGGAAACGGCGATAAACTGTAGAAATGAATCCATAGCGTCAAATCAGACTCTTTTTTCTAGCACAACATTGAAATAAAATAATGCGTGCTTCCCGAAATGGCCTTACTTAGAAATATTAATGATAACATTATACCATACAGTAAATGTCAGTAAACTAAATTGCCCATAGTAAGTCTGAGTAACTCACCATGTAATTGACAGGTTGTACACGTATGTCTTTAAGTTTCACATCCTGGTAGTCTGTGGTTATCCAGCCGGTGTAGGTTATGAACGGACGTCCTGGGCTTGTCCCAATAACATGTCTGTTGTCCGATATTAATATGTAGGCAGGCTACCAGTTTAGTTTTCCATTCTTTTGTGTGTTGATTTATATTGAAACTAAATTAACACTTGGTTTTGACAGGTCCAGGAGCAGGGCTGCCAAGTTTCACCAAAAGTTTGGAGTGAGATTTTTTGGCGAGGGACCCAAAACCGTGTCCTCTTTCCCACCCAATCATTTTTGCTAGTGTCCTGCAAGTTTACATATTGTTCATAATAAATCAGAAATAAAAGACAATTGGAAAATATGATAAAACATCAAAAATCTTATGAAAATAAACAAATTCATGAATTGCAAAGTCGTAGGAGAGGTTTTAATTAAACATTGGGTGTGGACATATTGTAAGTGGGGGTCTGGGGTACCCCCCCAGAAAGTTTTGAGCATTAAACACTTAATTTCCTGCATTCTGGTGAATTTTTATGAAGCAATGTGTGCCTTTTCTGCATTCATTTTTATGTAAAGTAAAAGAGAACATTCACGGTTTCGCTGACACAAATTTAATTGAATAGCCTACAATGCATGTGTGGTGCTTTCAAATATGTCCTGTAGCCTGTTGTTAAAACATTTGGTTAAACTGTAATAAAGGTAATTATTCTATATGTATTCAACATTGTATGGGTTATCCAATTTCAATTCACCATTATTATATTAAATCTATGACACTTGATGTCTTCTCAGAACATATTTTTCCCACAGTAACCTCTAAGCTTAGTTACTCAATACATTCATTCAATTAATGTTGACAACATTTTAGAACAAAAATGTGTTGGTGTGTCAACCAGCCCAATAACATAATGCAAAACAAGCTTGAATATATCAAGTGAAGTGACTGATTTGAATTAAGGTGTTCTTACCTCTTTGTTCATTTAATACCGGCGTCCTTGTTGTCATTAATTTTCCATATAATTTGAACAAAGGGCGGGACTGGGAGGCGGCGGGCTTTTATTAGTTTTGTAGTGTAACGCAGGGGGGCGTGGCCGTGGTGGTTTGCCAAGTGGCTGCTGCGGCTACGGGCTGCACACGGCCATGGATATTTCTTTATAGGTCCATGCCATGGACCTATAAAGAAATGGACAGCGGACTGAAAACCGTTGGAACGTTGAAGCCATTCATTCCTATGAAAGCTGCTCATTGGCGCAGGGCGACCATACAGGAAGTATTCGGCTTCCGCGTCCACGGTGCCAACACGCCCCTAAAGCGTGACGCGCAGTGTACGTTTCACTGACGTTCTTGGATGAAGAAAGCAGTGTAACCTCCCGCGAAAACAAACTGAAAGACGTTGAAAGCCGTTGGGCTAATAAAATGCTTGAGGTGGCGTTTTTAAATGAGAAAACTTCAGTTTTATTAGTACATGGTCTAAAGATAAGT
This sequence comes from Hyperoplus lanceolatus, assembly GCA_026929865.2. NCBI lineage: Eukaryota > Metazoa > Chordata > Actinopteri > Uranoscopiformes > Ammodytidae > Hyperoplus > Hyperoplus lanceolatus. The sequence goes on along the minus strand of CM049399.1, from coordinate 301,403 downwards.
ATGAGCCTATGATTGATATCCAGAAAAAAAATTGCGGAGACACAATCTTGTTCGCCGCTTGTATTGTGTGGACGGGGACATCTGCCTCAGGGCTCCATGGAAAATAAGCTCCCATTCACAGCATGCAGTACCAATGGGTTGGCCACTAGTCCATGCTGGCTGCTCGGAGAAGGCAGCATCCTGGGGGCCTGGTCCATGCCATGGACCTATAAAGAAACCGCGCGTGCAGAAAGCATGGCAGAAAGAGGATGTCACAGAACTCAGTCCGTTTAGCTTTTCAAAATAAGACTTTCAAAGTAAAAGTACCAAAAAAATATATATATATATTACGGGGATTCATTTCTCTGCGTGAGAAATTGGAGGTGTGGCGTGTGAACTGGTTGATATGCGTGTGTCTCACGGCCAAAGCGTGAGACTTGGCCGCTCTGTCCAGGAGTGCACGGGGAAATCTCCATTCTAGTCCTGACCATACTATTGTCATTGCTTGTTTTGTTACAAAAAATAAATAAATAATAATAATAATAATTCAAAAAACAAAAACGTTTAAAAACTAAAGATTTTCAGTTTACTTTAATTGAAAAAAATGAACATTAACATGCTGGCTGCAGGAACTAGTGAATTTAGGGATTTCTTGCTCAAGAACATTACTTCAATGATTGTTGCTGATAAATTGATCAACTAATTGTTGATAAAGCCTAACTCTTCCACTGTACAAACAGTGCAGCACCACATAAAGGTGAACCGTAAACTATGTAGACTCCTGTTGGTCAGCTCTCCAGAATACCACACCAGGTTTGTCTTCAGAGGGCTTAAAGAGGACCTATGATGCTTTTTGACTTTTATGAGCTATAAACGTTGTTATGATGATTCATAGGCATGCTAGTCTCGCAAAGCCAGACCAAACTACAGCAAGTAGTATGGTCTGGAGGCACTCCGTTTAGAGCCGTCTATTCGGGGGGAAACTGGGCTGGCCTGTTTTTATTTATTTAAACCAATCACAATCATCTACGGCGGGGCTAACCCCGGGAAGCAGCCAATGGAGGCGTAGCGTTGTTTGCCGACGCCAGCGCTTAATAGACGCTGGCGGGAGTGGTCAAGCCAGACTATAGGCATGCTTAACCATACTAAATTATCAAATAATGACTTGCATGCATTTCGACGTATTCCCTGCTGACCGTCTGGGGTGTCTGTGCCGAGCGGTGCCGAGCACAAAACACTATTCTTGCCAGTCGAGAAGTCACGTGTTCAAAGCGGTCTACCCTTTGTAACTTTGTGACGTCGCATGTAACTTCGTGAAGTCACCACGCGGATGTTTCCATGTATGGTAATGTTGTCACTTCCCTGTTTGCGTCTGCCTCGCGCCCTTATAGGTCCATGCTCGCGCTTCCCGCCACTGAAAGTATTCCGGAAGGAAGGTAACCAATCACAACGGAGTGGGGTTTGCGGGGGGGGGGGGATTGCTGAACCACAGGCGGAGGCAGCGGAGATGCCCGAAGCACACACACTCAAGTGTTGACAGGACGTGCTGGATCGCCAAAATAAGAGAAAGAGCTTCCCGAAAATCTACATAGTTTTTTGTGATGTGATTCGTGTTAGGTTGCTCTATAGCAGTGTAAAACAAGAAATTGAGACCAGAAAAGTAGTATAATAGGTCCTCTTTAAAATACATTTTGCTTTGAGAATCTGTGTGGCTTTGTGGTTAAGACACACACTATGTAACTGCAGCCGGCCTGATACAGAATCATCCTTGGGACCCTTGCTGCATGTCATACCCGTCTCTCTCCACATGGTAAATGGTAAATGGACTTGAATTAGCGCTTGTTAGCCGATTTTCTCAGCCACTAAGCGCTTTACAATTCTTACCACATTCACCCATTCATACTCACACTCAAACACCGATGACAGTGGCTGCCATGCAAGGCGCCCTCTGAACCATCGGGAGCAATTTTGCATGCAATATTCCTGTCTGTAATTGTACTGTCACTTTGTAGTAATGGCATATTGCCCCCCCAAAAAACCTTCAAGACAAAGGGAAAAAACAATACTGTAGAATATCCTAAGTGAGAGCTTGTGGCTCAAGTGTGTATTTGTGTGTGTGCTCATCCAGGTTATAGCCGGTGCCGGTATGGATGTAGACTTCACCATCATGTCACCAGAAGGCACCCTGCTCATCGTCGAGTCCCGGCGGTCTGACGGAGTCCACGTGTAAGTGTTACCTCACATTGGGCCTGATTCCTCCATGCTTTTCCAGACCCAGCTGTGTCTGTCGGACGTGTCTATTTACTGTATCTTTGACGTCTATTTGCTGTTATTCCAGGGTGGAGCCCACAGTGGAGGGAGACTATCAGATCTGCTTCGACAACAGCTTCAGTCGTTTCTCAGAGAAGATGGTGTTCTTCGAGATAATCATCGAGGGTCAAGGAGGAGACGTGGGCGGAGATGAGGAGTGGGTGGGAGCGGAGGAGCCTGACGGGAGCCTTCTGGAGTACAAGCTGGAGGACATCAGGGTGAGACGCTGCTTGGTACAATGCGTTAGGGGAAAGGAAATTTAGTCCAAATTCAGTTTATTTAAGAGGAGGACAGTGCAAATGAATAAAAAACTGCACAAGCACAAAACAGGACAGAACAAAACAGAACAGCTAACAAGGTAAAACAACAGAGCAGAAAGTACAAAGATTAGAAAATACACAAGTGTTGAGCGCAATAAAAGCAGAAGTGAAAATAAGAAATACATACACAGCTCCGGAAAAAAAGACCACTCCAAATGTTCAGTGTCTCTTGTTTTACTCTTTAGAGGCATATGTTTGAGTAAAATAAACATTTTGATTTTATAATATAAACTACTGACAACATTTCTACCAAATTCACAATAAGAATATTGTCATTTAGAGAATTTTCTATTAAGTAATGTAGAGATAGAGATTTAAAGAGCTATTTCACCAGTGGAAATATGAAGGTACCTATGTAGATTAATACCTATGTGTTATAAATGTGCAAACATTTTAGAAATTGGTGTAACCTAGCCTGAAAAAAGGCAAAAAGAGTGTTTTTATGGACTGTCTCTAGCTCAAAAGTCAGAAATACTCCGGCTACCACAATGCACTGCGCCAGCAGCACTCCAAGACCCCGCCCACATTTTCATAGTCTCGTCTCGTCTGACCTCTGACTCCGATGAGAGTTGGTAAACACACTACTTCCCATTACAGTTCTTGGCGATACCTCGACCAATACAGACACTATGTAGATTCTACAATGAATATTTTTTTCTAAAATATGAATGTATAGTTTCCGGTTTCACTGTAAAACGGAGGGAAGGAAACGCGCACTAGTCTAACTTTTCTTCAGTTTACAAGATAGTGAGCTGTTTTCAACAATGCCTGCGGCTAAAAAAAACTAGCCTAGCCTTCAAACCAAACCGGAGGGGAAACTAAATATTCTGGGCGTGAAGAGGACAATCTGGACGGGAGTGACGTATCTTCGCTGTGGACAGGTTGTATGGACCGGGCCTGCAAAAAGCACTCGCATACAGGTAAGACTTTCAGCGTATTTAACTATATGCAATTATAGCTGCTGTCAGGGGGGGAGGGGGCCTTGCTAAACTGTTTCAGAAACAAACTAATGCAGCAGCAACCATGTGTGTGTTTTGTAATTCAACTAAAGAAAAAACTTTTCATCAGACTATCATTTTTAGTGAGTGCTCACAGCTAACGTTTCACTTATAGTAGCCTAACTGTTGTATTGTATGGTGACATTTCAGAAACCGATGTCTACACCCTCCATGTCAGCTGTGTTAGTGGGGTAAACAGTTGATCAATGGCTGTCTCCCACTCAACTGCAATCAAGGCCGCTGCAGTGACGCTTCTGAGAGGACATCTGTCCCCTACATCAAATTCAGGAGCATCCCATCTAAGGCTCTGCTAATATGTCCTCACACCTCAACCTGTGCCCTATCAGCCACAAGTCACTCATTTAAGGCTAAATTGTAAATATTTTTTGTTTATAGCTCATGTTTTGTATCTTGTATTTATCATGTTCGTATATTGGACATTTTACTTTTCAGAATTGTTTCATTGTGTGTTACCTGGTTTCCTGAGCACTGAGCATGATCCCACAATATTTCCCTTTGTAAACAATAAAATATCTTATGTTGTTATTACCTTACCTTGGACTCCTGTCTACACCCATGTTCACCACTACAGACTTGTTGGTTGGAGGCTGAACAATAGTAACTGATTTTGATGCACAGATTACTGTATGTCATATTGTTTTTAAAATACAATTTATGGGGTAAATGTTATAAATTCACAAGGATGCAAGGTAGGTTCATCATTCTGAAGCAAAGGTAGGTTCATCATTCTGAAGCAAAGGAAAAACAGATACAAAGAAAAATTAAAACTGCGAGCAGTGATGACCGGGCCCTCGCGGCCGGCGTCGGCGCTCCGGGCGACCGCGTGAGAGAACGCGCCGCTGTCTCCTCCTCTTCGCAGCACGCGGCACAGTAATACCTGTCACCAGAAGTGTGGAAGTTGCCGCGACGCGCTTGATACAGATGCGAGGAAGTCCTCAGGCCTGGGATCTTACCAGGCGGGTGAAGTTTGGAGCACATAGAACAGTGCAGAGCGAAATTACAGCGACTTCCTGTTTTGTGGCGATAACGTCGAGAAACTACGAAGGCCACGGATAGAACCAGCTTCCAGTGTTATCATGGTGGCTGTCTCTAGACCTCCCTGAGCTGCTTTGAGTTTGATTTGATCCAAGTTTGTAGGATGTGTAGGTAAATATTCAACATGCAGTATTTACATTGTCCAGCTGGTGGCACTCTCTTCCTACTTAATGTAATGTAATACTGCCATCTAGACCTCCCTGAACTGCTTTGAGTTTGATTTGATGGCGGGGTCTGCATCATAGACTGGAAAAGTGTTGTACCTTCGACTGTCTTGAAGAAACTCCTTCAACCCGCTTCAACTCTGTCTCCAAAAAAAAAATCTGTCCGCTGAGTCGCTGCCGCTGCAGACCGTTCTGCAGACGGGCTCGGCACCGTCTCATCATTCATTCAAAGCAGCGGTGATCAACAAACGCAAACGAGAGACTGTGTAGCAAGTCCCGCAGTTAAAAAATGTGATAGTTTTTAAATCCATATTAAAATCTGCAAGATAAGAACTAATTGGCTTTTTAAAAAAATCGCAAACCATTCAAATGTGATGTGTTCAGGTCGGCTCAGTACAATTATTATTAGGCACAGCCACAGGTCAACAAAATGACATCATGATGCATTCAAATGTAACATCAAGAAAAAAAGAAATTTAAGTTTTTCGTGAGAAGCTTGAATAATACAGTTTGGGTGAAAAACTTGTTTCCCCAGCAATATAAAATTATTAGTAGGCCTAAATATGGAATTATGACCTGTTTAAAGTCCTATCCTTAGCTCTTCTAATCTTATAAGCAATTAAAGCAATAATACCAGTTCTCTTTTAACAAAATAATAGAAAAGTATTGATAAAGATTTGGATTGTGGAGTCTTTATAATGGTATCAATATGAATAGAAATGAATGATCCCCCTCCCTACTTACAGTATAACTGGGCAATAGCTTTAACATGGACTTTAATCATTTTATGGCAGACTATCACTTTTTCGCACAATGTGACCGTTTTAAATAAGTAAAATAAGTTACATTTTTCTGAACACTTTTGTTTGGAAGCTTACCTTCAGCTTGACTCTGAGCTAGACTGAGTTTTCTGAGACACCCAAAACCAGGCCAGGTGCCTGGCAAAAAGAGGCCCTTTTACGATGCTGCAGCAGGACCAAGCGCTTGGTGTAGTGTGATGTCATGATATCTAGGCTTATATGAATTGTTGTTGGTTGTATGTGGTCAGGATGAGACTAGTAAGCTGTGTGTGCATTTAAAGCGGACCTATGATGCTTTTTGACTTTTATGACCTATAAACGTTGTTATGATGATTCATAGTCATGCTTAACCATACTAAATTATCAAATAATGACTTACATGCATTTCGACGTATTCCCTGCTGACTGTCTGGGGTGTCTGTGCAAAGCACTAAACACTATTCTAGCCAGTCGAGAAGTCACGTGTTCAAAGCGGTCTACCCTTCCGTAACTTTGTGACGTCGCATGTAACTTTGTGAAGTCACCACGCGGATGTTTCCATGTATGGTAATGCTGTCACTTCCCTGTTCGCGTCTGCCTCGCGCCCTTATAGGTCCATGCTCGCGCTTCCCGCCACTGAAAGTGTTCCGGAAGGAAGGTATCCAATCACAACGGAGTGGGGTTTGCAGGAGGGGGGGGGGGAGCGGAGATGGCCGATCACAGGTGGAGGGAGCGGAGATTGCCGAAGCACACACACTCAAGTGTTGACAGGACGTGCTGGATCGCCAAAATAAGAGAAAGAGCTTCCCGAAAATCTACATAGTTTTTTGTGATGTGATTTGTGTCAGGTTGCTCTATAGAAGTGTAAAACAAGAAATTAAGACCAGAAAAGTAGTATAATAGGTCCTCTTTAAGAGATACGGTTCGCTAAAATGTATAATTTAATTAGCATACATATATCATTGTTTAAAAGTTTTTTTGGGCAAGTGAACACGACTTTTGGGCAAGTAAAACATTACCTGTACTTGCCCTATGGGCAAGTGCTTTTGAAACCTTAGTGTCAACTCCTGCATGACGGGAAGGGGGTGAAAAGTGCCAAAAACCACTAAAAATAATAATAGGGAATTAAAACTGCAAGCAGTGATGAACGGGCCCTCGCCCTCTCGTGCTGGACGCCGGAAGCGTGGAAGTGTCCGCGACGCGCTTGATACGGACGCGAGGACGACCTCAGGCCTGGGCTCTTACCAGGCGGGTGAAGTTTGAAGCACATGGGACAGTGCAGAGCGAAATTACAGCGACTTCCTGTTTCGTGGCAATGATGCCGAGAAACTACGAAGGCCACGGATCCGAAAGAACCGGCTTCCCGTGTTATCATTGTCTTTAGACCTCCCTGAGCTGCTTTGAGGTTGATTTGATCAAGTGTGTAGGATGTGGAGGTAAATAAGTAGCATGCAATATTTACTTGACCCAGCAGTTGGCGCTCTCACTTTATATGCATATTAGCGTGTGGGCTTCCTCAGGCCTTGGGTCTCATTGACCAGAAAACATTTGGAGAAGATGAGACAGTATGGTGGAGTTAGGCCAACTTCCTGTTTTTTTGGCGAATATTTCAAAATAGAACACTTCCTGTTGATTTTGTGGCGGGGCGTCAAGAGGCTTTTTTGTTTGTACTGGGATTGTACATTGCTGTATAAAATTTGGTGCATCTAAATGTAACGCAGCCTGAGTTATGACCAATCAAAGGGTTCATGACGTCGGTTTTTGATGTTTTTTGGCGAATGAGGCGCCGGTGCTGCAAGACGGTAGTTCCGGATAAAACGAGCTTTCGGGTATATCATCTTCCATGTCGGAGGACATACCCTATCATGTTTTTTTTGCACAAAAAGTTGTTATGTGTGCACTTTACTCTGCAATCCTGCAGAGTAATGTGGAGTTACGACATATGAGTGATTATCGGCCGCCATCTCGTCATAGTTATTCTTAATCAAACAAAACTTTTTTTGGTGTTTCTTCGATGACTTATGAGTGTCCCTAGGGTTTTCGTTTTGCTAAATATGTTCCTGCTAGGAGTTGGGAATTTTTGAACATTGTGATGATTTGAGAGTCAGAATTCACATATTTCAAAATAAAATACTTCCTGTTGATTTTGGGGTGGGGCTTCAAGAGGCTTTTTTGTGGGGCCTGCAAAGATACATTTGGGTTTAAAATTTGGTGCAGCTAGGTATAACACCGCATGAGTTATGATGAATTAAAGTTTCATGAGGTGCGTATATTATGATGTGTACGCCAACTTTGACCACCAATAGATCCCTGGTACTGGGAGAAATTTGAAATCTTTCTGGAATTTAACATCGGGCAAGGGTCTTGAGTATTTGAGAAGTGGTTTGACGTCCCTGGCGTAAAATCTCTAGGAGCCTTACGTCGAAATGCGAAAATATGTAATATGGCGGTTTTAGGCACTTAATCCAAAATGGCCGACTTCCTGTTGATTTTGGCCCTGGACATAAAGTTGCATTTAGGTGGGCCTTGGGCCATTACATGTTGTCCTGTAATTTCAGGCTTCTAGCCCAATTTTTGAGCATGCATTTCCCGAAAAACTGTTTTTGGCCATAGGGGGCGCCGTTCTTTTGCAAAAATCCTGAACCACTGATACATTGCAATTTCTTGCAGGTCTGACCTGCCTGCAGAGTTTTACAACTATTATACCAGGGGAAGTGGGTGAAAAGTGCCAAAAACCCCTAAGAATAATAATAGGGAATAAAAACTGCAAGCAGTGATGAACGGGCCCTCGCCCTCTCGTGCTGGACGCCGGAAGCGCGGAAGTGTCCGCGACGAGCTTGATACGGACGCGAGGACGACCTCAGGCCTGGGCTCTTGCCAGGCGGGTGAAGTTTGGAGCACATGGCACAGTGCAGAGCGAAATTACAGTGACTTCCTGTTTCGTGGCAATGATGCCGAGAAACTACGAAGGCTACGGATCCGATAGAACCAGCTTCCCGTGTTATCATTGTCTCCAGACCTCCCTGAGCTGCTTTGAGGTTGATTTGATCAAGTGTGTAGGATGTGGAGGTAAATAAGTAGCATGCAATATTTACTTGACCCAGCAGTTGGTGCTCTCACTTTATATGAATATTAGCGTGCGGGCTTCCTCAGGCCTTGCGTCTCATTGACCATAAACATTTTGGAGAAGATGAGACAGAGTATGGTGGAGTTAGGCCAACTTCCTGTTTTTTTGGCAAATATTTCAAAATAGAACACTTCCTGTTGATTTTGTGGCGGGGCGTCAAGAGGCTTTTTTGTTTGTACTGGGATTGTACATTGCTGTATAACATTTGGTGCATCTAAGTGTAACACAGCCTGAGTTATGACCAATCAAAGGGTTCATGACGTCGGTTTTTGATGTTTTTTGGCGAATCAGGCGCCGGTGCTGCAAGACGGTAGTTCTGGAGAAAACGAGCTTTCGGGTATATCATCTTCCATGTCGGAGGACATACCCTATCATGTTTTTTTTGCACAAAAGGTTATGTGTGCACTTCACTCTGCAATCCTGCAGAGTAATGTGGACTTATGACATATGACGGAATTTTGGCGAATATCGGCCGGCATTGCGTCATAGTTTTTCGTAATCAAACAATTTTTTTTTTGGTGTATCCTCATTGTCTTATTGGTGTCCCTAGAGTTTTCGTTTTGCTAAATATGTTCCTGCTAGGAGTTATTAATTTTTTAACATTGTGATGCTTTGAGTGTCAGAAATTCACATATTTCAAAACAAAAGACTTCCTGTTGATTTTGGGGCGGGGCTTCAAGAGGCTTTTTTGTGGGGCCTGCAAAGATACATTTGGGTTTAAAATTTGGTGCAGCTAGGTATAACACCGCATGAGTTATGATGAATTAAAGTTTCATGAGGTGCGTATATTATGATGTGTACGCCAACTTTGACCACCAATAGATCCCTGGTACTGGGAGAAATTTGAAATCTTTCTGGAATTTAACATCGGGCAAGGGTCTTGAGTATTTGAGAAGTGGTTTGACGTCCCTGGCGTAAAATCTCTAGGAGCCTTACGTCGAAATGCGAAAATATGTAATATGGCGGTTTTAGGCACTTAATCCAACATGGCCGACTTCCTGTTGATTTTGGCCCTGGACATAAAATTGCATTTAGGTGGGCCTTGGGCCATTACATGTTGTCCTGTAATTTCAGGCTTCTAGCCCAATTTTTGAGCATGCATTTCCCGAAAAACTGTTTTTGGCCATAGGGGGCGCCGTTCTTTTGCAAAAATCCTGAACCACTGATACATTGCAATTTCTTGCAGGTCTGACCTGCCTGCAGAGTTTTACAACTATTATACCAGGGGAAGTGGGTGAAAATTGCCGTTAAACCCTAAGAATAATAATAGGGAATAATAATCCTACCGGTTTCAATAGGGCTTTCGCACATTTCTGTGCTCGGGCCCTAATAAGAATAGGGAATAATAATCATACCGATTACAATAGGGCTTTCGCACATGTCTGTGCTCGGGCCCTAATAATAATCATACCGATTTCAATAGGGCTTTCGCACATGTCTGTGCTCGGGCCCTAATAATAGGTAACAATAATCCTACCGGTTTCAATAGGGCTTTCGCTCATTTCTGTGCTCGGGCCCTAATAATAAAAAGAATAAAAATCCTGGCGGTTTCAATAGGGCTTCGCACTAGTCGGTGCTCGGGCCCTAATAACTAAGCTATCAGTTTTCCTACCAAAGCTAGCCAGAATATATTTCAATGAAGCACTTCAGGTCACATTTCTATATTGATGGCATAACAAATATTTGCTTATTTATTAAATACAGTAGCTCAGCATCTGAAGTCTGTCCTCAACCTTTTTCCCCAGTAGAAATGAGTATTTCTCTAATAGTACTCTAGTTGAACAGCACTCTGGTTAGTAGACAGACCACATCAACCAACTTGAGTTCAAAGTTTTAATCGCAAAAATCTGAACAACTATTTATAAAAATAAAATGTGTAGTGTGTTGGCTCAGGTCATTATAGTCACAGCTGCTCGATTTTGTTTCTTGATAGCCACGGTACTGCTCATCACGTGCATGGTCAGGTGCTGGGTCTCTCTCTTTGCATGATTCACGCCAGGAAACTGCATGAATCGGCGATATTGTCTATAAAACATTGAGCAAAACATTAGTAAGGCAAGCTAATTTTAGCCTGCAGTAGCTTACATTAAAAAGAACTGCAAGGTTACGTCACGTTAGCTTTGCTGCCCATGTTACCAACCATAGGAAAACGTAGAGCCAATAAGACATTTTAAAAGATGAACATGATTGTTTACACCCGGGTCACATCCTACGTATGTGCAGTAGGGCTGGGCGATTAATTGAATTTCGATTTCGGTTACAATTTTGGCTTCCCTCGATCATGAAAACAAGATAATCGTAATAAAACGGTTATTGTGCGGCACGCCGGGTCATGTGTAGTAAATGCAGCGCACCCTTCTGTCTCCAACTGCGCTCCGCCCCGCCCCCGCCCGAACACTGTCGCTTTCAGCGATTCCAGTGCAATTGTTTATTCAGCATAAAGTTAAAACGCTCGTCCAGGATGTTACACCGAAACACAAAAGCCTTGCGCGATTGAAGCAGCGTTTTACTCGGTGAAACATGGTGTGAGTGAGACACTGTGATGGCGGTGGGTAACGGTGTCATTCACTGTGAGAACTTGCCAGTGTGAGCCGCCGCGCAGAAAAGCTCTGTGGCTTTACGGGTAAAATGATAGTTGGGGATTCCTGCACGTTAACATTGTTGAGGGGAAAGGTTTCCGCTTTCTGATTGCATTTCTCGAGCCTGAATATATTGTGCCATGTCGGCAAACTATCTGCGCGACAGGAGCAAATATACAGTGAGACGTACCCCCTCCGTTAGTTTCAGTCTACAGACGAAAAGTTACAACCAGCACCTAAGCATGGACTTCGTTTAAATAAAGCGTCTAATTTTTATGATCAGCGCTCTGATGCAAATTCTGAAGTCTGAACATTACGGTGTCAGCTGTGGTGTAGTTTTTTTTTTACAGCAACTCAACGTACACTGCAAAAAAAAAGAAGGCAATAAGTCGATCTTTTTGTAGATTCATAGCCTACCTCCTCTTATAAGTCGAAGTACAAATCAATGAATGGTTCACAATCACATCCCTAATAAAATATTAATTTTACTCTTAGATTCGAAGGTTTTACTGATAATTTATTTTGTGTGGCTTTTTAGTTGTAGGCTATGTTTGAGGAGCACAATTGGGAGTTTTGTTTATGTAATGTTGAAAGAATTGGCTGCATTTTCATTTTGGTGCATCCCTACAATGAATAATCGTCTTTAATAACCGTGATTACAATATCAATCAAAATAATCGTGATTATAATTTTTACCATAATCGAGCAGCCCTAATGTGCAGTATATCTAGCTCGCATTTTTTCCCCCCACACTCACTGCTGCAGCGCTGCTTTTACCAGCCTGTTGCTACATGAGTTTTTCTCTGATAATTCCCATTAATAAAGCACTGTGTGGCTGCTCTGATCTGCTAACACAAGCGCCAGGGGAAAAAAGAAAGGCAGGCGCAAACGCAAGATGTGTGGCGGAGAATGAGTAAAAATAAAAACTTACTGTGTTGTGGTCCCTGTCCATAATTGCTGCAAAGCTACGGTGACGTTTTTAACAGTGAACGCCGGGAATACACCAGGCACAGCGGCTGGAGCTCCTCTTCCACAGCATGGAGCAGCTGCTAGTGTAGCTACAGCTAGCTTCTCCTCTTCCTCCTTACGACTATCACCTCTCTTCCTCGCTGTAATCCGGTTTATACTCGAATGTCCGTTCACTGCAGTTAACATTAAAAATCCCCTTCAGGCGTTACTCATTCCTTATTGGTGGGCATAAAAATGTTCGGAAGTAGTGGCATGTAGTCTTCGGCGCTTCTAGCCTTTTGGGATGTATGGCGCGTTTCGCCTCATACATCCCAAAATATGTAAAATGTGGGGTGTGGATTATCAGGACAGCTGGACCAAGGGAAGACTGAGTCAAGACAAACCTCTTTCATTATATTACACTCAACAAAAATATAAACGCAACACTTTTGTTTTTGCTCCCATTTTTCATGAGATGGATTTAAAGATCTAAAATTCATTCCAGATACACAATATTACCATTTCTCTCAAACATTGTTCACAAATCTGTCTAAATGTGTGATAGTGAGCACTTCTGCTTTGCTGAGATCATCCATCCCACCTCACAGGTGTGCCACATCAAGATGCTGATCTGACATCATGATTAGTGCACAGGTTTGCCTTAGACTGTCCACAATAAAAGGCCACTCTGAAATGTGCATTTTTTTTTGCTTTATTGGGGGTCTGGGGACTCAGAACCAGTCAGTATCTGGTGTGACCACCATTTGCCTCATGCAGTGCAACACATCTTCTTTGCATAGAGTTTATCAGATTGTCAATTGTGGCTTGTGGAATGTTGGTCCACTCCTCTTCAATGGCTGTGCGAAATTGCTGGATATTAGTGGGAAGTGGTGCACGCTGTCGTATACGCCGGTCAAGCACATCCCAAACATGCTCAATGGGTGACATGTCCGGTGAGTATGCTGGCCATGCAAGAACTGGGACATTTTCAGCTTCCAAGAATTGTGTACAGATCCTTGCAACATGGGGCCGTGCATTATCTTGCTGAAACGTGAGGTGATGTTCATGGATGTATGGCACAACAATGGGCCTCAGGATCTCATCACGGTATCTCTGTGCATTCAAAATGCCATCAATAAAATGCACCTGTGTTCTTCGTCCATAACAGATGCCTGCCCATACCATAACCCCACCACCACCATGGGCCACTCGATCCACAACATTGACATCAGCAAAGCGCTCACCCACACGACGCCACACACGCTGTCTGCCATCTGCCCTGAACAATGTAAACCGAGATTCATCCGTGAAGAGAACACCTCTCCAACGTGCCAGACGCCATCGAATGTGAGCATTTTCCCACTCAAGTCTGTTACGGCGACAAGCTGGAGTCAGGTCAAGACCCCGATGAGGACGACGAGCATGCAGTTGAGCTTCCCTGAGACGGTTTCTGACAGTTTGTGCAGAAATTGTTTGGTTATGCAAACCAATTGTTTCAGCAGCTGTCTCAGTGGCTGGTCTCAGACGATCTTAGAGGTGAACCTGCTGGATGTGGAGGTCCTGGGCTGGTGTGGTCACACGTGGTCTGCGGTTGTGAGGCCGGTTGGATGTACTGCCACATTCTCTGAAACGCCTTTGGAGACGGCTTATGGTGGAGAAATGAACATTCAATGCACGAGCAACAGATCTGGTTGACATTCCTACTGTCAGCATGCCAATTGTACGCTCCCTCAATGCTTGTGGCATCTGTGGCATTTTGCTGTGAGACAAAACTGCACATTTCAGGGTGGCCTTTTATTGTGGACAGTCTAAGACCTGTGCACTAATCATGATGTCAGATCAGCATCTTGATGTGGCACACCTGTGGGGTGGGATAGATTATCTCAGCAAAGCAGAAGTGCTCACTATCACACATTTAGACAGATTTGTGAACAATGTTTGAGAGAAATGGTAATATTGTGTATCTGGAATGAATTTTAGATCTTTAAGTCCATCTCATGAAAAATGGGAGCAAAAACAAAAGTGTTGCGTTTATATTTTTGTTGAGTGTATAATAGCGATTTTATAATGATAGAATGCCGGTTCTGTATGGGTGAAGTATTCCTTTAAGAACAATCTTGACTGGTCTCTTAATTTTTTCCGGAGCTGTATATGTTGAGATTGCAAGCTAACAGTTTACATCCACAATACATTATTTTAGTGCTGACATTTTTACGTATTGACCATCCATTGTTTCAGCTGCATAGTAAAGTATTTGTATGATTTGAATTCCATTCTCTTGCACTTCTGACTGACTTCTGAGTTTATTATGCAGCTGACCAACCTCTTGGTGACCTCCTCTGGTTTACATAGATATGCAGCTCAACCAATGTCAACACAACATCCAGACAAGAAAGGGGGAGATAGTTCTGACATGTTTGTTGTCAAGGTGCAACCCAGGTCAGATTTTGCAAATTTTTTAATCAAACATTATAAAGACAATTGCCCTCGCTCTTGTAGTTCTTGCCTCTGGACCAAATACTATTAATCATTATTATTATTATTATTTAATTTATTTAAAAGGGACAATGTACAGTTAGAACATAAATGTTGCCATTTGATGCACTATACCAGATTATAGCTTTAAGCTAATTTGCATCTGTAGTCCCTTGGCAGGTCACAAAAATACAACACAGTAACAAGACAGATTATTAGTATACAGGGATAAAACACCACAACAACATGGCTACACACGTCTGCGTGCAACTCCCCCCACCTTCCTCATCCCACCCACGCCCACACACACAAAAACAAGTCTAAGGACCAAATTAGTGGTTGCAGAGCTGAGCAGCTTTTAACAGATTTTTTAGGTTAGATTTGAAGACTCTGAGAGAGCTACTGCCCCTTACGGCGTCAGGTAAGGTATTCCACTGGTTTGTGGCTCTTACAGAAAATATAATATAATATATATATATATAATAATCATATCTTTGAAGCTTGCTGAGATCAGCAAACAAATTGTTGTTTATTACAGAACTATTCATCTTTTTTCTGTGAGCTACTGTAGGCTACTATTGCAAATCTCACAACACATTAATTTTTTGTTTGGTAATCATATTTATTCACTTTCTATTTAACTGCTCCACCTTCAGTTTCACTTTTATGTTTTCATCTCTGGTCAAACAGCTGATCGGTTCTAGCTGATGAGTCAGTCTAAAGTCAGTTGATCACATAGAAGTCAAAAATTATAAAATTAATCTATCTCTCTCTCTCTCTCTCTCTCTCTCTCTCTCTCTCTCAGTCCTTCTCTTTTTTCTCTCCACTCAGTCACTCGGACTGCATTGGCAAAAAAGAGAAGGAAAAACCTGATAGCATCAGCTAAAGAAATTGTACCATCATTTGCCGATTCCACAACCCAACAATGCACAGCTGAAGCAACTGGGACTTGAAGCAAACCAAACTCAGACCACCTCCCGAGAAAGTACTGGGTTTGGTTCCCTTCACAGGGAGTCCCTTTTTTTAGAGTGTTCACATATGAGCAAAACGTCCTGACTCGCATACACAGCCCCGTTGCCATAAATACTCAACACAAATAGACTATGGAATTCCGTGTCATGATTATCCTGGGCCAAAATAATTTGTTTCACCGTATTATCTTAATAAATAGAAACATGTATTTATAATAATATAAAGATTGGACACGTGAAAACAGTCAAACAACATTTACTTACAATCTTTACTAAGTTATGGTTATATGAAATGATGTACAGATGTATTGTTATATCTATACATTTCCAATCTATTTTCCCTCTTGTCTTCAGTAGGAACAAATTGAACTCGAGGTGCAGGGGGAAGTGGTTACGTTTTGAAAGACGAACTTACGCAGTTATGGTTGTTGTCTTTTCATGGGTTTTACAATAGCGTAAGCCTGAACTAGTACGCACCCAGACAGTAGTTACTATGTGGTTTAGACCAGCTTAAACTGAACGGAAAATGGTGGTTGAATGACCCTATCATTTTGTTTTCCAGTTGACAAACATTTATCACTAAATCACAACCAGCACAGAGAATAAACATATTGCCACCTGTTACCACAATGAATTTGAATCTCTCTCTGCGTTCTAAATCACATAATTTTTTTTAAATAAACTACATACTAAAGTACAGAAGAGTTTTAGGGCCACGGAAGAGAAAAAGAAAACGGATAAGGAAAAAAATGTTTTCATTATGGCGGAGAAGCATAAAGCCGATTGTGGACAGAGACTGTTGAGCCGCACAGATGAGAGGAAGAGTTTCCCGAAAATATACATGGTTTTATGTGCTGTGATTCGTGTCAGGTTGCTCCATAGGAGTCATAACTGAGAAATGAAGACCAGAAAAGTAGTATAATAGGAGATCTTTAATCTTTTTCTCGCGTACTAAATAGTAGGTAAGTATGGGGATTGGAACGCAGGCCATGTGTACTTTTGAAGCCATCTTGTCGTTTGATTCCCTTGGTCTCTTACTCCCACTTAAAATGACTTTGTAAAAAAAACCTAAAACTTTTCTCACAATTTTCCTCCAGGAATCCATGGACTCTCTGCACAGACGCTTGGAGCGCAGCCGGCATATGCAGACGGTGTTGCGGGCTTTCGAGGCCCGGGACCGTAACCTTCTGGAGGACAACCTGTGGAGGGTTTCATTCTGGTCCTGTGCCAGCATGATGGTGATGCTGTGTGTGGCCTTCACACAGGTAAAGTGGAGCACTGACACACAGCACAGTAATAATAATAATAATAATAATAATAATAATAATAATAATAATAATAATAATAATAATAATAATAATAATAATTAATAGGATTTATATAGCGCTTTTTTGTTGGTCACTCAAAGACGCTTTACATCACATAGAATATACAGTACATAAGGAAAAGAAAAAAAACAGAACACAAGATACAAATTCAAAATGGGGTTTGGAATAGTCAGGTGTGGTATGGGTGGGTCAGGGGTCATATGCTTTCTTGAAGAGGTGAGTTTTGAGTTGGCTTTTAAATGAGTTTATTGAGTCTGCATTTTGGATGTTTGTGGGGAGGGACAGTAGGGTAAAAGAAGCACACAGAATGACTCAACACTTAATCACATATCTCTGTTGATTTGTTTTCAATTCCCTAGGTCTACACTGTCCGTAAACTGTTTGACGATAAGCGGAGGGTCTGCACATAGGATTATTTTTTGCAGTGATCTAAAATGAAACCCGACGAGGAGAACAACACAACAGAAGACATTCAGCTGGTTACCCGTTGAGACTAGGCTCCATTCTTTTTCATGTTGACTGCATTATTACCTAGCCTGGCACCGCCCACCTACCTACTTCCGCTCAATTTTCATTTCCCTTCAGTAGTTATGCGATTGGTTGGCAGATCCAGAGTGGCACTGGGCTCATCCAATAGTTTTAAACATCAACAGACACCCGCCTTCAAGTGAGTTAACGTTTGTCAATTGAGCGATTCCAGACCTTCTGAACAAATGAAATGAAGTACGATGGTCTGGTAGGACCAGGCTAATTATTACCGGCATTCAACATAAATTTTAGTGTTTTTTTTTGTTTTGTTTTTTTTTACCTTGAAGATCTTGCTTAAGATCAGTCTGTGAGCAATAATTCAATCTAACTACATCATGACAGTCAACCAAATGAGGAAGAGATTGAGGAAGTTATGGGTTGGTTATTTAATGTCATTCAGTGCCTTTTAATGTCAAATCTCACCACAAAGCAAAGAGAAAATCTATTTAAAAAAGGTACTGCTTACATATACAGAACAACAAACGCTGTAGTCTTAACTGCAGTCCTTTGTTCCTGAAAACTGCCGAGAGGGCTCTAGGGATTTTTTTTACGGTAAAGGTGAAATTATCCTTAAAGGTTGAATATATGACACAGCTGATCCACTGATTTCCTATTTGCTAGTTTACATGGGATAACAATGTGCAATAGTGTTGGCATTCTGTTCTTCCTGACTGTGTTGCGTTTGTTCCATCATGTCAGTGATCCATCTGACAAGGCTTTTCATGCTTCAAAGCCTTTGTGGATGGTTAGTACTTTTGAGATGTTACTGATTTATTTTTTTGTATGTGCCAGTTTTAAATCCATGCTGACGTGTTGACAAATAAGAATGTAGAATAAGAAAGAGGTGGTGCTTTTCACTATGGTTGTGTCATTGCCATTATTAAACATGTCAGAACTCCTCCAGACAAATATGTATCCAGATAACTGGGTGTCGAAACGTACTGTTACTGATTGTTAGATGTGTGTTTGTATGTTTCTGGTTTCTGGTCTGTCTCCTACACATGATCAAACTTTGCCTGTTATCAGATTTATTGAATATGATACTTTTATTCTGCTGAGAGCATTTCACTTTTTCTTATTATTATTTCTTTTTAAACTAAGAACAGACTTTAATTTAAAAAATAAATAAATCAGGTTTTCGTCATTGATGTTAATAAATGCATTTTTTTTTACACAGAAAAACTTGGTTTTTATGTGAGTTGTCTTTCTACAATAAAAACTGGTAACACAGAGCTGACAAATTAAATAATCTTTTAATGTCTTTCATATTAATTGAACTGTGATAAATTCCAGCCTCATTTTATCAGAATCTGTAAGTTGAACAGATGTAAAACTACAATTACAAATCCGGTTCCCTCCTTTTGTTTTTGCATTTTCTTTATACATATAACCATATTTATCATTTGGTAATAATTGGCTAATAATATTAGACTATCTTATTCATATAACCCTGCTTGTCAACAGGCTTTTATTTCCCCCAGTGGGAGCCAACATGTACAGTCCTGGACAAAAGTCTCGTCGCTTATCCATTTTGTAGAAACAACAGCTTATAACCTGACTTTTAATTAATCCATTGGTTTTAGAAATGGCTCATGTGAAAGCTTAAACCCTCCCAAATTATGTTTAATAAACTAAAATAAATTTGCTTCACTGAAGAAATATTGATCATTTAATGAACACAGAAAGGTCAGATGTTGGCAGGACAAAAGTCTTGTCGCCTACAGAGAGTAATGTGAAAATGTAACAAATAATTTACTTCAAATACAAAGATATGTTGCATAACATCAGTGAATTAAGTAGTGGTGCTGTGAGATCCATATTTAATATATTGTATGACTTCCATGAGTTCTATTTCATCCTTACTGACCGCCAGAGGCGGTGCAATAAGCACTGGATTTATCTGTCTCGCGCATGCGCAGTTCGAGTACCAATATCAACAAAGTCACCTGTGACCCTTGTGACACCGGAAGGGCTATATAGCCGGTGTCGACAGAGGATCTGTTCCTTTCATCTTCTCGCAGAAGACGCAGATCGTACCGCGTGCAGATAGTTTTTCGCTTTTTGGGAAGGATCAACGGTGTGCAGCCTCGCGACCAAAGTCGGAGCAAACGGGTGAGCTCGTCCTCCAGGGGCTGTTTAGCTGTACAGCACAAAGTGCTTTGTTGTTGGTGGGGCAGCTCTTTTGGCTTCCCCCACTATTGTAGCCGCTAACTGTACCTTCCCTTATTGAATATCATTTGTTTCTGATAGAGACAGCTCGGCTGTTCTAGATTGCCATTTTTTGTTTTTGGCTGGTAAATTTTTCTTAAAGAAAAAAAAAAAGAAAAAGGGAATTGTATTCTTGTCAGCTTCCCAGTGAAGGCAGCGCTCTCGAGTCCTCACCTGGCAACACTGCTATATATTACTTAAATGTAATATTACAGTAAGTGTCACTTACTGGTAACACTGTACAGCGCTAAACTACTTTGTTGTTAAGCACTTGTAGCTACTATTTATGGCTTCCCTGTTTGTTAATAGAAGCAGCTCTTCTGTGTTCTAAGTGACCACATTTGTTTAGTAACTCTTTTGTTTGTAAAAAAAATAAAAAAAATCCTACCAGTAGTATATGGTTGTCTCAAAGGCCGGGTCGGAATGACAGACCCTCAGTGATTCTTCACTGCAGACTTTGCATTATGACTAAGGAGCTAGACAGGGTGAGGTCAACTGATACGTTGGTGCGCCGCGGGGGTTGGCTGGCGCAGTCCCCCCAGTCGGAGGTGTGTCAACAGACCCTCCGTTCTCTTCCAGTCGGCCCAGGCCAGACGTTGGGCCAGCCACTCTTCAGGCCCCAAAGCGAAATGGTACCTCTGTGGTACCCCGTGCCGATAGCTTCAGCCACGTTCAGGTGGACAAGCAATGGGCCAGCACTTCTCAGCGCATTTTGACCAGCGCCGTGACAGTTTCGGCGCTACAGTCGGCATTTCAGGCCCAGCCTCCGCCCCCCCCCCAGTGCCCCTGGGGGCGCTAATCGATGCTCGATAGGGTCTACCCAACCTATTTTCTGGTTCCAAAGAAGGAGGGCGGGTTCGCCCCATTCTGGACTTGGGAGGGCTGAATCAGTTCCTCAATGTTCTTCCCCTCCACATTCTGCGTGTTGCAGATGTCTTCCAGGCTATCGCTCAGACGGACTGATTTGTGTCATTAGAACTGAAAGATGCTTCTTTCACGGCCCTACTGCCCGGTGTCACAGGGGGTCCTCCCCCTTTGCATTTCGGGGCAAGGTGTACCAGTTCAGGGCTCTTCCGTTTGGGCCGTCCCTGGCTCTGCGTATATTAAGTGGTGTGTGGCAGCAGCCCTGTCACCATTACAGAGGCACAGGCAGAGGAGGCTCAGGGTACCTCTGCAGTGTCTCCCCTTCTCTGTCTCGATGTAGACAGAAGGCATATCTGTCGGTGGGCGTGCCCATGGGCGCCATTCCATTGCGCCGGGAGATAGTCACAACAGACGCTTGTCTCTCAACTGTTAGAGCCACCGTTTGTTTTGGTAATTAGCAGCGGGGTTCACACTGACTCTATTTTCTTCCATTCAGTCACTTACTGGTGAAGGCAGCGGTCTTGCGCCCTCTCCTGGTAACACTGCTGTGTGTTCCACTCAGTCACTTACTGGTGAAGACAACGCTCTCGTGTCCTCTACCGGTAACACTGTACAGTGCTAAGCTACTTTGTTGGTAAGGCAGCGTGTCAGCTCCCCTCCAGCATTTGTAGCTGCTTGTCTGTGGGTATAAGCAGCTAAGCTGTGTTCTAGGTTACCACATTTGTTTGGTGACTTTCTTTTAAAAAAGAAAGGGAAAAGTGATTTTCCGTTCAGTCACTCACCGGTGAAGACAGTGCTCTCCCTGTAACACTGCCATGTTGGTCTGCTGCTCAGGCTCTGCTGCAGCTCGCCGGGGCACCCAACTGACAGGAGGGAACTCCTGTCACAGCTGGGGGGTCAGATCTGGCATCCCGACCCACGTCGCCTTTAGCTCTGAGCTTGGCCACTACAGGGCCCAACTCACGGCTGATTGATTCCACCTTCAGGGTTACTGTCCTGAATGCCAGGGCAGCGTCAACCAGGAGGCAGTTTGGTAAAAGGTGGAAACTGTTCTCCAATTGGTGTGCAGCTAGAGCTGTGGACCCAGTGCACTGTGCTGTGTCCCATGTTCTGGAGTTCTGCAGCCCCTCCTGGATAGTGGCCGCTCTCACTCCACCTTGAGAGTTGATGTGGCTGTTATCTGCTCCCCTACACGATGGGGTTGATGGTGCCACGGTAGGATGCCACAGGTTAGTGTCCCTCTTTCATTGAGGGGCTTTGAGGCTGCGTCCCCCTAGGGCCCCAAGGTCTCCGGAATGGGACCTCCCACTGGTCCTGCAGGCATTGTCACCTCCCTTTAGGCCTGCGGTCCAGAGGAAGTTGAGGTGGCTGTCCATGAGGAAAGCGGGGCGGGGAGTTGCATGCCCAATCTGGGAACGGTACATGCCGGTGGTGGAACTCTGGCTCATGTATCACCCTGTGGCCGAAGGTTGCGCTCCCGCCAAGTTGCTTCCATGCAGCCACCTTAGCCAGCACACCCACCCCCCCCCCCCCCCCAGCTGAGGAGGGCAGGTCTGAGCTACTGTGCCCGATACGGGGTCTTTGTGCTTATATTTCTGCTACCACCTGTATTCGTCAGTCAGAGCAGCTCTTTGTTTGCCATTGTGGCCCTAACAAGGGTCAGGCTCTAAGCAAAGCAGGGGCTGTCCCACTGGATTGTTCGTACCATTGCACATGTCCATGGGACCAGTGGACGCCCCCTCCATCCATTCAACCAGGAATGTCTCAGCATCATGGGCTGCCCTGAGAGGGCTGCCCCTGAGGACCATCTGTGCCACGGTATTGCCTAGCACATTTTCCAGGTTTTTAACGTCGCCATTCCCCATCCAATGGGGGTGGTCCTATGCCAAGCTCTGCTGTCTCCAACCAGTGAGCTGGTTGCTTGGCTTCTTTGTGACGTTGTTGTTATTGGCCATCCAGTGCTTAATGCACCGCCTCTGGCGGTCAGTAAGGATGAAATAGAACGTAAAGTTACGTATGTAACTCCGGTTCTATGAATCCTGGATGACCGCCAGAGTAACAGGTCACTTAGAAGTCTCGTGGTTCGCGAGAAGATTCTGGGAACAGATCCTCTGTAGACACCGGGTTATATAGCCCTTCCGGTGTCACAAGGGTCACAGGTGACTTTGTTGATATTGGTACTCGAACTGCGCATGCGCGAGACGGATAAATCCAGTGCTTAATGCACCGCCTCTGGCGGTCATCCAGGATTCATAGAACCGGAGTTACACTCTACGCCTGAAAGACTGCATCCATGCGGTTTGACAATGATTCATACAATTTACTGATGAAGTCATTAGGAATAGCAAAGAAAGCAGTCTTACATGCCTCCCAGAGTTCATCAAGATTCTTTGGTTTGGTCTTCCATGCTTCCTCTTTCATTCTACCCCAGACATGCTCAACGATGTTCATGTCTGGTGACTGGGCTGGCCAGTCCTGGAGCACCTTGATCTTCTTCGCCTTGAGGAACTTTGATGTAGAGATGGAAGTATGCGATGGCGTAACCATGTGATGTAATTCAACCGAAGATTCATCTGAGAAATCCACCTTCCAGGTCGAATCAGTGCCCAGAAACCAGAACTAAACAAAAGGCAATTAAAAAAACGTGTGGCATTTTCTAAGGCCCACAGCCTGCTAAAAGGATGGACGCTGGAAAAGTGGCAGAAGGTCGATTTCTCAGATGAATCTTCGGTTGAATTCCATCACAGCCACCGCAAATATTGCAGGAGACCTACTGGAGCCTGCATGGATCCGAGATTCACCCAGAAAACAGTTAAGTTTGGTGGCGGAAAATCTTGGTCTGGGGTTACATCCAGTATGGGGGTGTGTGAGAGATTTGCAGGGTGGAAGGCAATATCAATAGCCTAAAATATCAAGAAGAATTAGCTACCTCTTACATTCCCAACCATAAAAGGGGTCAAATTTTGCAGCAGGGTGGTGCTCCATCGCATACTTTCATCTCTACATCAAAGTTCCTCAAGGCAAAGAAGATCCCAGGCTGGCCCAGTCACCAGACATCATTGAGCATGTCTGGGATAGAATGAAAGAGGAAGCATGGAAGACCGAACCAAAGAATCTTGATGAACTCAGGGAGGCATGTAAGACTGCTTTCTTTGCTATTCCTGATGACTTCATCAATGAATTGTATGAATCATTGTCAAACCGCATGGATGCAGTCCTTCAAGCTCATGGAAGTCATACAAGATATTAAATATGATCTCACAGCACCACTACTTAATTCACTGATGTTATTCAACATATTTTTGTATTTGAAGTAAATTATTTGTTAAATGTTCACATTACTCTCTGTAGGCGACAAGACTTTTGTCCTGCCAACATCTGACCTTTCTGTGTTCATTAAATGATCAATATTTCTTCAGTGAAGCACATTTATTTTAGTTTATTAAACATAATTTGGGAGGGTTTTAGCTTTTATGAGCCATTTCTAAAACCAATGGATTAATTAAAAGTCAGGTTATAAGCTGTTGTTTCTACAAAATGGATAAGAGACAAGACTTTTGTCTGGGACTGTATACACACTTTATTTCTGCAGATGTAGCTCCCCCTAATGTCTGACCTTAAAAAATGTATACATCATACTTAATGCACATTAAAGCCACTACGAGTAACATTTAAATATCTTTTAAACAGCCTCATGTTTCCTCTGATAATCATAAATTACCTTTAACAGCAAACGAGACCATCAGTGCAAAGAAAGATGTTTTTAAATAATTTTTATTACTGCTTTTGATCTGGTCGCACACCCAGTCCGATTTTCGGTTCGCTCGTGCAGGCTCTATAGTCACATATCCATATTGGTCGCAGATTTCAGTGTGGCGCAACAACGTGAATTGAGAAGCCTATCCCTCCAGGTGAGGGAAGGGGAGCGGGAGCCTTGTTTGAGACAGTTATTTGTCGTCATAATGACTGATAACGCGGCTGAACCATCAAAGAAAAAATGCAATGAAAAAAGCTAAAAGGGAGAGTGATATACGGGCGGGACCAGGGCGTTGCCAAGCAACGTGTATACAATTTCACGAGAGCGAAACTAGACTGCAGTGTTTACTCCTAAATGAATGAGCGGTTGGTACTAACACAACGTTTGCTTTGCTTCACCATCATCAGATAACCAAAAATATCTGAAATAGTCATTATTTAGAACAACATAAACACATTACCTCATCGTGATCCATACTAACTGCCGTCTCTCTTTCATTCGCTTTCTGTGAGGAGTCGGGAATCTTTCAGCTCCGTGAGAGAGAGTAGTTAGGTGACACTGCTGGATCAACTCATTGCAATCAGGTGTGTGTGCCAGACTGGCATTAGTTGATGCAGTGTCAAAACCACTCTCACGGAGCCGAAAAGAGTCCTCACACTTTCAACACACGGACATGCACTTTATTGCTCCCTTCTCAGTTCACACTCGCGCGCCTGGCACGAGCTATAAAACAGCTTTGCGACAGCGGGCGTCGTAAAAATACAACCGCTTTTGTCCAAAGGGTACGCCAACGTGCCATCTTACTCGTAGTGGCTTTAAACAGTCTATAGCAATATAAGAAAGGCTATTTTAGTAATACTTATATACAATGGAGAAATACAAATAATCACTGATCTACATTATATATTAAATTCTAGAAAATACTGTGTAAGCTTAATATCACACCTGTATGTACAGATGTTATGTCATTTTGTAAAGTTTTATTTATTGCAGTAAGTTCATTTTTTTACAAGACACATGTCCAACACACACAACGTTAGCTTTGGTCCAGCCACAACCATATCATCATCTCCACCAATTATTTCTGCACATTTCAAATATAACCAATTGACAAAAACAAAGCATGAACAGCCTAGGTAAACTCGTGATGTGAAACAACATGGGCAGAGTAGACCCACAGAGCCCAGGATAGAGTGCTCGCAGTTTCCTTCACCAGTTGTTGGGACGAGAGGGGACTGGAGGTCGCCTGTGTGAAAATGCCATGAAAAGAAGACCATGATCAGATTTCCTTTCAGTTTCTGATCACATGTGGATAGGTGACTCACACTGACACACACACAAACACAGACACATACACACAGCTGACAGAGATATAACTGTATCAGAGGAGTGGGATTGCATACCTTTTATTCATTCCCATTCGGCTCTAGGAACATTCCCAAAAGCAATTAGTAACACTATCTGCACTACGTGTTGCCACTGGCAACCACCGGTTACCATGGTAACTTTTAGCTCCATCATACAGTAAGGAGGGGAGGGAAGAAAGTCATGGCAGACTGCACACAGAAAAGGGAAACGTTCTAGTTCTGCATGGCTGTCTCCATTTTGACTGTCATGCAAGACAAAGGGTCCCGACCCTTTATATGTCCATGGTCCCGACCTGTACGCTCACAATGTTGTACAGCAACAGGAAGTACATGCACTACAATGTTTACTCTCCATGCTTGGAAACGGCAGGTCGAACAAGACATGCAAATACAAGAACAAGCCACCAGCCACCACACCTTCTTTTTCTACTCTTTTATTCAGTCCAGACCTTTACACACCTTTTTTCAATAATGGGTTTTTAATGTGATAAGTAATTACAAAATCATTTTTTGCTTAAAGCATTGGTGCGAGTCAGAGGATGTTTGTATTTCTCAGTAACCTGCTGGAAGACATGGCACACCCACTGCTGCAGTGCTTTCGTCTTCCTCTGTCTCATTTTTTAATTTGTCCTCAAAAGAAAAATGCCAAAACCTACGCTTGAAAAAAAAAACATATCATCCATAATATTGACACATACAAATGCCACTGGTCAGTAATATTTTATTAAGCTTGCGAAGGCTGACTGAAATATCAACAATCAATAGAAAAAGATGCATTAAAAAGTGCTGCTTACTTAACGAGGTGCAATGTAAGATGAATGACAAAACTGTTAGCACATCTACAACAACAAATAATAATAAAAAATTAAATTGTTTTTTTTACCTATTATATCAAAGCTACGAATCAAATATCATTTTAAGACGCATTTCATTTAAAATGAAACAAGCGGAATTCAATGACTTGCCGGTTCATCATTTTCAAGTCAGTAAAACCATCAACATGTATCCCTTTTTATAATTTGGAATGCAGTATATTATATCATATACTTTTGTTAGAAAAAAAACTACAAAATAAAGTTGAAATTTCATACATAATGCTTCTGAAATGCACAGACCTGAAACAGCATCAGATTACCAATAACAGTAGGACAAGGTTTGTAGTTATAAGAATATACATGATAAAAGACAGACTATCTCTCCAGAGATGTTCAAGAAAAATATAGATGTGTAAACAAAAAGAAAGGTGTGTGTGTCTAGTCGAGCAGGGAGGGCTCTGAAGGACGTATGATAGTGGGTCGGTTGGGGGCAGACGGAGGTCTTCTGCTGCAGGAAGAGAGAGAGAGGAGGAGAGGAAGAGGGGAAAGGGGAGAAGAGACATGCCAGGCAAAATATCATCAGATACTCATGCACCAATTATTCACCAAACCACCAGAACAAGCCATCACCAGCAGTCCCAATAGTCCAAGCAACTCCCACCAATACCAAATCCACAGAAGCCATCAGGTGTGTGTGTGTGTGTGTAAGCACAATTTTACCTTGGGATGCCAGGTGGAAGTGAAGGAGGCACGCGGGCCGGCCGCGAAGGAACAAAAGGCCCTCCAGCAGAGTTAGGATCCCCTGCGTATGCTGTCTGGCCAGGGCCGGGTCGAGATGGCACCGGGGGTATTCCAAATGCTGGTGAGGGGTTGAGAGGGGGCAGGGGACCAGGCGTGGGCCCCCTCACTGCTGGGGGGCGGCCGGGAGGGGCAGCCGCTGCTGGGGCCTGGCGGGATGCTGGGGGAGGACTGAGACAGAGAGACAGGACAATAATCAACTACTGAGTTGTCCCCCATTTAAAATAATGCCCTACCTTCAGTTAACTTGAAAAAAGACTGTTACCAGGGATTAGTTCTAATTAATGCTACTCTTCTAATAAGAACATGTAGGAAGCAGTTCAGCAAGTTTTCATATTGGGTAGATAGTTACAGTGAATGTCATATTTTTTTAACATTTTAGAGACGTTTGTAAAGATGTCTATGTATATTTATGCATATACAATTAGTGGATGATGCAACAATTATTATAGTCAGCATAAGATAATATTATGTTATGCTGAAAAAAATAATATAGCCGTGAAATAAAGTACCTACTGGATATATAACAACGTGTATAAGGTGGTATTTCCCTCAAAATGCATCCATTTAGCAATTACAGTATATACCTCAAACTATTTATATCCCTTTCATAGATGTATAATTGTTTAGGTGCTTAAATTTTATAAGAAAAAATCCTTTTTATGTCAATAAACACAAAGGAGCATCATCATGATATCTTTATCATAGAATTGATGCAATTTTTATAATATCCACCATTATTCCTAAGATTCTTATTTTATACAAACCAAACCGGACATTTTACATTTCAAAAAGCAACATGTCAGTGTCCTCTGGTGGACACCTTATGTAATGGCACCACTGTTTTTAAATGACTTCAAGCCTTGTTTGGCACGTCTGCAATGATAAATCTTTTTAAACGACACATACACAACCGTATAGCTTCAATAGGCTAATATTAACCAATGTATTTGTGTTGATTGATTTATTTTAATAATTTTTTTTTAGATTATATTGGCATTTTTTACTTATTTAGACAGATTTGGAGAGACCTAGTTAAAATGGGGCAAAGAGGGGAAGACTTTCTGCGAGGCCGGAGCCTCTACTGTAGGGGGACGCTCTAACCGCTACATCCATGAGCGCCCCCCCCCGATTGATGTTTTTATACCTGGGGTCCTTGGGCCTCCAGCTATCATCCACTGGTGGAGGCACTGGGGTAGAGATAGTGGTGGTGCTGATGTCTCCTATAAGGACCAGGGCCTCTTTCAGAGCATGATACATCCTCAGCATCTCATCTCTCCTCTGGGCCTGCTCTGCTGACTCCTCCATCAAGCTGCCCTGGTCCCCGGCAGAGTACAGGTAGGCCAGCAGCTCAGAGTGGATGAAGTCCTTTGCCTGAACATGGTAGAGGGAAAGAGAAGCACATTTAATACCACTAAGAAACAAAGTAAACCCCCCTGTAAACCCAAATCCACAAATCCTTTCTAACTAGGTCATTTGGAAAGTCAATTCCATGATAGCAAAGCATCTGAAAAGAGTAAGGCATATTTGATCAAATCCAAAGTTATCATATTGTCATTTAAGTTTGGTAAACTTGACAGCGATTTGGTTAAGATGAGGCTATGGGCTATGCTCTGGTTCTTATTACACAATAAATATTACAAACTAATCAGCCAGTTCTCTGCCTGAATGTTCTATAGAAACAATTTGACGGTTTGCTTATTAAGCTTATTAAGACACCCCACTTTGACATCATAATTAGTTTTTACTATTTTAGACCAGGTTTTCCAGAGCCTTTAAGAGGAGAGAGTAACCTGTAATGGCAATAAATTACTTTGTTAAAAAATAGTGTACTGCTGATGAAAAAGAGAGACGGATCAGGCATAAGGACATACACTGTTGATCATGAGGTGCATGATGGTCTTGGGCATGAGGTCTCTGATGGACTTGTTGACGATGCCCGTGTAGGAGTCCACCAGGTTGCGGATGGTCTCCACCTGCCTCTCCAGCTGCGGGTCCATGGACACCGTGTCGCTGGGGGTTATCGCTTCTTCACCTTTAGGCTGGAGGAGAGGCAAAGACAGAGAGGGATGCATGGGGGATGCAGAAGCCCAGAGATGTGGCAATGTTTTGTTTGTGTGTGAGTGAGTGAGTGAGTGAGTGAGTGAGTGAGTGAGTGAGTGAGTGAGTGAGTGAGTGAGTGAGTGAGTGAGTGAGTGAGTGAGTGAGTGAGTGAGTGAGTGAGTGAGTGAGTGAGTGAGTGAGTGAGAGTTATTAAATATAGGATAGGACTAAAAGTTCTTAGTTAGGAGTAATTTCTTAAAACCTATTCACAAAGCCTTTAAGGCCAACTTTTACTAAGGAATGGGAGGGACTTGTAAGCTAAGACTAGAGGGCGGGGTTGACCCTGTTGCTATGGATGATGTCATGTTCATACCTTCTATGCCCACAGTGATTGGCTGAGAGGGAATGAGTCTCTAAAAGTGAATTTATGATAGTAGGAGCTTGGAGCATTTCTTTTCACCGTCAGATTGTTACTCTGAGCAATGGAATTCCTTTCAAAAACTAATTTTTTTCCTGACAAAGTTATAGTTATTTTGCATGTGAGCGGCTGAGAGTGAAGATGTCCCCTGGTTCGCCTCCCAATGTTGGGTGTACCACTAAATTACAAAGTGGCATTTTCAAAAATCAACGTTCTATTCTCACAATTGATATCCTGGTCATGAATTGTGTTTAAACAAAAATGGAAAAGTGTGTTTATTGTATAATATTGAATATGAAAGGTTGATCATTAAAGAAAGTAGGCCACTTTTCTTTTTTTACGTTTTGCTTTCAAAACGGATTTGGATTGAAGGGAAGGACCCTGTTAGTACATGACCTGAATATACTAAGATGGAATGTAAACAGTGGATAGCTGTGGCCTGGATATTGTATCCCCAGTTTGCTTCCTGGGCAGTAGATTAATTGAATGAACAAGCTGCCCACAGTGTAGTTGTGGAACTGCACTCCACAGTTACATTTTGAGAAAGAAAAAACCTAATGTAAAATATTAAACTTAATCAACATACTAATCTTACCCAACTATATTCAAACAGCCAACCAAATTCACTGATAAACACATGTCACAGTTTGCTGTTTATCTCTCAATATCCCTCTGCCACATTTAAAGAAGCACCTGAATCATTTCTAAATACAATTAGTGAATGGCCCACAGTATTTAGAATGTAAAGACACTCTCTGTGTACCTGATCTTTCTCTGGGTAAACACCAGCTCTGAGGAACGAAGCTTTCCAGCTGTCCACATCCTCCTGTGTGTCACATGCCAGCTCGATCTGAAGAAGGTCTTTATACACATTCCTGCAGACAACACATGTGTACACACACACACACACACACACACACACATTTACCGAATATAAGAACAGATGAACGCCACAAACAAGATTGTTTCAAAAAGGAGCGTCTGTACCTCTGTTCAGTATTGAAGATGGCAAAGACCTTTTTGCTGGACATGAAGCCCCTCTCCACGTCTCTCAGCTTTAGGTTGTCAAGAGGCAGCATGTACTTCTTCTCTTTCTCCTAAAAAAAACACCCAGTGACATTATGATAAATATTAAGGAAGGTATAGCCCCTAACAAAAGAGCCAGTCTATTGTCTTAAAAAAAGGCCCAACTCCTGTAAAGACGAGTAACGTATATATACAGTATATATACATTTGTGTGCATTTCCTGTCCTGTCAGGGGCCTTACCTCCTCATCTTTGTACCAGGAGAGAGATTCAGCAGTCAGGACAAACCAGTAGTCCTTGGATCCTCCCTTCATGATACTGATGTTGATAGTGAGCCAGCCTCTGCGGATCACCTGCACACCAGAGTCCATCATTTGACTACGCTTTACACCCCACAAGAGTAATAATATGTATATATACATCACCAAAATACTAAAAAAAAAAAAAAATGAAGACAAAAGAAAAAAAGAAGATAGGTATAAGAATACAGCACAACAGCCATGCAAGTGAAACGCTAATCCTTAGATCAACCAACACTTTATGAAAATGTTAAAACACCACACACGTAGAGACTTAAATGACAGTCTGCAGTGAAAAGTCACCTTCTCTGCATCCCCCTCTCTGCCAGACTGATGGACAAGAAGTCAAAGGGAACAGACACAGGGATAATGTAGCTGATATATGCAGTACCCTGGACTGGCTGGTGTAACCATGAATGCATTATAGATACAGAGTCAGCCTGACAGCCAGCTGGGCCTATAGTGGCAAGCTATATGTTGCTCCAACAAAAGTGATTCATAGACCGTAGTACATGGGCTGTGCAGGCTCCATATCATATCCTAAATATGATTAAAAGGAGATTTAGGGGGCGACCTTAGCTCAGTTGGTAGGGCGTCCCCCCCATGGGCCTCGGCCAGCAGCGGACCCGGGTTCGATTCCAGCCCGCAGACGTTCTCTGCATGTCACTCCCCTCTCTGCCCCATTTCAACTCTGTCTCTACACTATCAAAAAAAGCATAAAAATGCCAAAAAAAATATCTTGAAAAAAAGGAGATTTAAAGGAATCAAGAGAAAACTTAACAAAAGCCAGTGTGAATGCAGAGATACTAACGTGCAGATTTTATCATGATTATGTCATGATTCGGACCAGAAATTGATCGAAGTTGAAGCAGGAACAAAATCTCAAATATCTATGAGAATTGTCATACAATTTTATGATGTAAAGATCAACCCCTTAATGGACCTCTGGCCGAAAGCAGGGTTTGATAAAGGTTTGATCTCCTTGTATTGTTCATTTTTAAATCATACCTGTACTCGATATCTGAAAACCTACTCAGAGCTTAGAAAAGCTAAAAGTTATTTTGTTGTGTGACATCATCTCAGTGCAAAGTCAATAGGACAGGGAAAGAGAAAATAATTGGATGAAAAAAAAGCTGTGGCTACTATGGTAGTTTACCACCACCAGTATGACTGTGTGTGAATGAATGGGACCTGGAACCCTGTAAAGCGTCTTTGAGTGCCTTCAAAAGCGCTATATAAATCCAATCCATTATTATTATTATACTTTTACTTATTTAATTCATCATAACATTGCGCCTTGATCTTGCCTCTTGCTTTTCCGTCGCATACCCAGTTGTTTTCATACGGAGGCTCTGTCAATGTGACGTCATTTTGGGTGCGCACTGGATTGTGGGTCAGAATCGCCCAAATAGCATGCTGTTTTCAACACTAAAAATCTCGGCCGGATCTGGTATTTTTTAAGCATACTAAATCGACCACAAGAATTGGGACATCCTTAATCTTTTTTCTACCATGCTAAATAGCAGCAAGTATGGGAATTGGAAGAGTGTCCATTTCTCATGACTTATCCACAAGTGTAACTGACTATTTCACATCCCTATTTGCCATCAAGAAGCACAAATCTGGTTTGTCCACATGGTCTGAGCGCCAACCCCCCCCCCCCCCCCCCTCCTCCCCCTTGGGTACTTACAAGAATCTCTCCCTGGGCCTGGGCCATAAAAAGGAGGAAACAATAGGAGGAGAAAGAGGAAAGGGAAAGAAAGAGGAAAGACAAGAAGGGCAAAGACAAGAGTATGTATGCTGAGACACCGACAGAAAGAAAAAAGACTGAAAGTACTGTGAGGGCAGTGTCTCTTGTTAAACAGGCGAGTTACCTGATTAGGTATGACCCTCTTCTTGGTGTTAGCAGCAGTCCTCTGATGGGCGCTGACAAAGAGAGATTCAATAACATAAACTCTAGTGTAAGTTACAGTACTTATGTAAATCAGGACACAAAATTGAAAAATGGAACTGAATGGAATGGAAATGGAATATACATAAGTCATCTATTATTTTTGTCAATTCCTCTGAAGTTGATCTATTCCATTTCAGGCAATGGCAAAAAAAAATTTAAGGTGACATATTTAAAAAATATATATTTATTTCCGGGTTCAAATATTTGTATTTTGCTTGTTTAGTACAAACTTTTTTCATGGTTTATTGTTAAAAAAATATATTTTCTCACTCTTCCCATATTTTCACCACCTATTTATTCCAACCTTTCCACTCTCTGTCTGAATCGCTCCATGTGAGTGCCCGGCTCTCAAAGCCACTAATCTCCAAATTGTCAAATGTTCGTTCACAATGGTTTAGGCGCATGCGCAAGCAGCGACTGGCAGTGAGCGAGAGCTTGGCATCTTTGTGTTTGTGTTTTATGTGTTTTTAAAGTTTATTTTGGTCCTTCACGTTTTATTTTCTCATCATATGATAATTGAGTACTCGGCTCCACTAACAAAGAATGTTAGTTGTGGGTTCTTTTGTGCTGGCTTTTCTCCCATGATGTCAGTGGGGCTGTGTGCCAGGGGAGGACACAATACTCCAGAGACACTTCCCTGCAGCTAAACTTTGCCAGTTTCGCTTGGGGGGTGGGGGGGGTTGATCTCACCCCTCAGCTGCCAGACTCTATTTTAAGGGACATTATTGGATCGGACAGTGCACAGAGGGACAAAAAGAGGAATAAGGGAAAACGGGGAGGTGTCAGACTACGCCTGAGGAAACAGCGGCTCACCCGGATTCCTCTGCCCTCTGTTATCATGGGGAGCGTCCAGTCACTGCGGAGCAACCTGGAAGAACTCCAGGGTAATGTTCGGTTCCAGAAGGACTTCAGGAACTGCTGCGTCTTGGCCTTCATCGATACGAGGCCCTCCGAGCGAGACCGGGACATCCATGGTTTCGGGGTTCCCTTCCGTCTGGATCGTAAGGTGGAGGTAACGGGGAAAACGCAAGGAGGCGGGGTATGTTTATACATGAAAAAACAATACAGCTATTCTGTGACTGTAAGAGACAGCGTCTGTACACCAGAAGTGAAACTTTTATCGGTGTCATTGCGCCCATTCTACCTACCCTGTGAATTTCCTAAATTTTTTATAACTACGGTGTGTATTCACGACAAGGCTGACCCTGCCTCCGCCTCCAGCTCCATCTTTAATGTGTTGGAGAATCTGCAGTCAATTTCACCTGCTGCACCAAATTGTATAGGGCTCAACAGTGAGGTTCTGGAAGTAAAAAGCAGGGAACCATAAACTTCTCTTTCCTGGGCCACATTGACCAGCTCTGACTGGCGTTCCCAGGACAGTGTGGAGATATAATCTCTCCACCTAGTCCTGGGTCTTCCCCGAGGCCTCCTTCCAGCTGGACGCTCCTGGAACACCTCCCTAGGGAGGCGCTCAGCGGGCATCCTTATTAGATGCCCGAACCACCTCAACCGGCTCCTTTCAACGCAAAGCAGCTCTGCCCGAGTTCCTCATGAATGACTGAGCTTATTATTCTATCTCTTAGGGAGACACCAGCCACTCTCCTGAGAAACCCCATTTTGGCCTCTTTACCCGTGATCTAGTTTTTTCGTCATTGCCCAGCCTTCATGACCATAGGTGAGGGTGGGGACAAAGATCGACCGGTAGATCGAAAGCTTTGCCTTCCGACTCAGCTCTCTGTTCGTCATAACGGTGCGGTAAAGCGAGTGCAAAACCACCCCTGCTGCTCCGATACTCTGGCCAATCTCACGCTCCATTGTTCCCTCAATCACTCCCCCATCAGCCTCAAGCTCTGCCTCAAACATAGAGCATGTTAGTCGGATTCAGGAGCTCCTCAAAGTGCTCCTTCCATCGGCAGATAACCTCCTCAGTTGAGGTCAACAGCGTCCCATCCTTACTGTACACAGCTTGGATGGTTCACCGCTTCCCCTTCCTGAGGTGGCGGACAGTCTTCCTGAAACACTTTGTGCAGACCGAAAGTCCTACTCCATGGTTTCTCCGAACTTCTCCGACACCTGCTGCTTTGCCTATGACAAGGCAGAGGCTGCAGCCCTTCAGTGCCTTGCAACTGCATCTGAGGTCCCCCGGAATAACATATCCCGGAAGCACTCCTTCAGTCGAACAGCTTCCCTGACCACGGAAGACCACCACAGTGTTCCACGGTTACCCCCCCCCCCGGCTTCAGTAATGGAAGTTTTGAACATTGACCACTCGGGTTCAATGCCCCCAACCTCCATAGGGATGCCAGAAAAGCTTTGCCAGAGGTGTGAGTTGAAGATTTCATAAATGATAAATGTAAATGAAAAATGCAGAAAGAAGGTCCATGTGCTCAACAATAATTTTTTG
This sequence comes from Hyperoplus lanceolatus, assembly GCA_026929865.2. NCBI lineage: Eukaryota > Metazoa > Chordata > Actinopteri > Uranoscopiformes > Ammodytidae > Hyperoplus > Hyperoplus lanceolatus. The sequence continues at coordinate 265,889 of CM049399.1, read as the reverse complement.
GGAAAAAAGACATTGATCGAACCATCGTGACCATGTTTCATAGTGCTTTAATGGCATCTGTACTGTCTTTTAACGTTTAAGCTCCCGTAATAAAATAGTTCAATGGTCTAGTCGGCTGATGGGAGAGTTTTAGGGGCACTTTACACGGCCACGCAAAACGGTGCATACGCAGAAAAATTCCCGCGGATCCACTATATCATTTACATGAACACAGCAAACACAGTCATGAAACCGCAGGTTTTTGAGATCACCTCCCAGGGAGGATTTTTTGGAAAACTTAACGATTTTGGTTTCCTGTAAACACCGAAAACATTTCCCCTGATAACGCTGACTTCATGGCTCCACCCTCACACATGCGTAGTCTATAACATTTGCTGTCAAAATACCCACAAGTGAGTTATAAAGTTAGAAGACAACATGAACGGTGTCTCCACGGCACCATCACTGTGATCAGCGGAGAGTGTCGTGCAGGGCTAAAATATAGGCTAACACTCGCCAATTTAGTCCAAGCGATTACCGCAGTAAGTTATCGAGACCACCCGCCACTTTGGCTGGGGAAAGATTTGTGCTATGCCTGTTTTTCTAGCTAAATAAACGTGTGTCACTTCTATATGCCAGGGACACGGCTCTCTCTACATTAAAAAACACCATCAGCGTGCAGCGGTTAAATTAGGCTACTGTTCAACAAAAGGAGTATTAAGGCTACGGCTTCACAGTAAAAGCATTTCACTGGCTAAACATTAATAGCATTTCAGTGGACACACGTGAGTTGACTTTTATTTTGAAGTACGCCTAACAGGAAGGTATCCGCTCACGAAGCCCCTTCACTATCAGCAAGTCTTCTGTTTTTACGAGTTCAATGCGGTGAAATAAGAGGACAGAAAGCTTGTCTTTTACAATATGTGTAACCCCAAGCTTACACCAACCGCTTTATGAACGTTAGTGGCATTAATTTTCAGTTACAGTAAGGTTTTATGCATCAAATTGTACCGGAAGAGCTATCTACTAGGCTGTGTCACCACTGACTATTGGCTTGGCATGGCTGCTACACTGCTACTTCAGCGATTTCGGCCCGTTTCCTCTGAAAACATGTGTACGGGTGAAGATGTCAGATAAATTGTCTCTGAACGGGATTTTTTTTTAAACCTAAAACTGGAAAACTGTCATGTTTTCACAGTGTAAAGTGCCCCTTAGCCTTACCCAGCATCCCTGTTCACCAGACACCACTTTCCTCTTTTCTCCTCTCTCTTTCATAAAAGGGTGCGCACTAGAGTATGGCTTTGTGCAACCATATTAACTGTTGAAAATTAACCCAAAGTCTAGCGTTGTTTCTCTAAAGAGTGACAGTAGTGATATTTGAACCGGTGACAAATCTGAAGCACTGAAAAAAGTGATTTATTCTTAACATGTTCCAAAGGTGATGTTTCCAAATTATTTCTTTTGTCAGAGCAACTCCATAGGATATGTTAGATTCATAGTCATATATGACTAACTAAAAACAGAAGATCCACATAAATGAGAGAATTGAACAAGAGAGTTTGTGCTTGAAAAAGACATTTGACATTTTCTGTTTATCAGTCCAGATGATTCATGTACTAATCATTAAAGCTCTACTATTAATTAACCAACAATTTATCTATCACTTCATCAGTCACAGAGGCAGAATGGTAGGTCCTTATTTTTGAGAAGAGCAAGGCCAGTGGGGAAGTTCAGCGTTCAAAAGCACAAGTTCAAAACAGAGAGAGAGAGAGAGAGAGAGAGAGAGTAAGTTGCTAAAATGTGTCGCTACATGACCTCCAGTGTTAAAAACCCTCTGAGCCCTATCGTAATTTTATTTTATTTTATCTAGGCTACAAACCGTAACCTCCATGCTGTTTTTCCTCTAGTAGACTATTGTGTATGTGTGTGTGTGTGAGTGTGTGTGTGTGTGTGTTTTGTCGCTCTTTTTGGATCACTCATTGCCTTTACAGGAGCTTATATCCAGTCAGGAGCTTGTAGCCTAGGTATTTTCGGGAACTGTTAGGTCCGATGTTGTTCTTTATTGCCATATAAAATCCGTTTTCATCGCGTATTTTAGTTAGGGATTTATGCTAATCGCCTGTAAGCATGTGGTCATTAGCATAAATGCAGGGAAAAAGCCTATGGACCTTTTAAAAGAGCATGAATAGGCCTAGTTTCTATTATGTATAACTTGTATTTATTTTAGAATTTTCTCATCACTTTTTGACTCCCAAAACTAAGTTTTAAGCAATAACAAGCTTAATCAATGTGCCTTTTTGTGTCATATCAATAAATAATTGTGAGATATTTTTTGCTTTTTTTACTGTCTAATTGATAATTTCCTACATTCAAACAACATCACTGCAGCACACATATTCTGATAGAATTATTGTTCAAAACATTATTAATTTACTCACAGCACTGCAAACAAATTTAGGAATTTCAGATGAAAGCATGAATAATGCTTTATTTTGGATTCCAATCCCAGTCAGTGCACTAATTGATTAATCATTTCAGCTCTAGCTGATTGGCTGACCGTCTCTTCTCATTAATAAACATCTGAAGTTATGTCTTACTTGGCAAATCCAATGAAGTCCTCGTGGTTAGTGTTGATGTAGGACAGCTCAATGTCAATCAACAGCAGCACCTGAGAGGCAAAACATTGCACACGTACAAAGAGAATTAAAACTGTACAAATGTACATGTAGCATATCAAAAGTGTGTGTGTGTTTGTATCACACACACACACACACACACACACACACACACACACACACACACACCTGGTCTTTGGTCTTGCTGTCTCTCTCTCTGACGTAGGTGGTGACGATTCTCTCGGTCTCCTCTCTCAGTCGAGGATACGATCCCAGCTGTTGATGCAAACACAGAAAACACACACACACGTGCTGCTGCAGGCACCATGATTACAAGACCCACACCTGTGTGAGTTCACACAACACTGTATATACACTGTGTGTCCGCATACACAGCCACACCCAGCCATTGACTTTACTGTAAATATACAGAATAAACACAAATATAAGTCAAGACCAGTTTGACACAGAACAAACCAGGAGAGGCATGCACTAACGTTCTCCATATCAGCTTGAGATTTCTTGTCAGCTATAGTCGTTGTCATTAAAAAAAAAGTTGTTACAAATCAAAAATCAGCATTAGCCTTAATGTTATCTCAAGCTGATAGTGAGTCTCAACAAATCAGGCAGGAATTAGTAAAAATAATCGGGTTAAAGTTCAAAAAGAGATGAGTATTGGGTAGGGTGTGCAAAGTTCTTGTGTGGTTTGCGTTATTGGTGTCAATGGTGCAGAAATGGGTGTATCACAGGAAACATACACAGAGATCTCTCTGGAAATAGACAGGGTAACAAACAGCCATCTTGTAGCAGGCAAATTTCTTAGTGTGAGTGTGGGGATTTCATATGATAAGTGAGGCAGGGTGTGTGTGTGGGGTTGTGAGTGGGCTGGGTAGGGGTCCAAGATCAGAATGGTAAAGGGTTCTTTTAGATTTGTCGTTAAAGAGGGAACCACAGGGTAAGGCGTGTGTGGCGTGCGCTGAGTGAAGCCTTCAAGCAACGACGAGGGGGTAAATGATCAACAACACCAGACAGCGACACGTTAGTCCATTTAATTGTTCTTTTCGTCTTTCTATCACTCTTTGCTTGCATTTGTCCTCTCTTTTTTTATCCACCACTTTTTAAATCTGTCTCTTTCCGCTCTTCCTGTTTACCTTTTCCGTGCACTTCCTGATCAGGGTGGCAAGCTCGGTGACGACGAGGTCGACACATTTCAGACAGGGGTCTTTCAGCTTAATGATCTGCTTTTTCACTATGGCCTCAAACGCCAGGTCTGGGGTGAACAGGCCTGTCCTGTGGTGAAGCATCATGGGAGTTTGAGTTTTTTTAATGGCATGTGAAGGAGGAGGTGTGGTGTAGTATGTGCCATGGTGAGGGGGGGGGGAGAGATCAGTGGTAGAAAAAAGGAAAGACAGAGTTGGTTGGAATAGTTGGGGGGAGGGGTTTCGAAAAGGAGAGTAAATGATGAAGATTGAGGAATATGAGGAAAAAAAGTATTTGGTTAGTTCTACTTCATGCACAGACCTAAAACAAGCTGCAGGTTCTCAAATGTGTTCATTGCAATTTCCAATCATGTCAATGTGCATGTTTAGAGTCAGCCTACAGCTTTTTAGCCATGCTAGCTGAATGGCTCCGTGGAGGACAACATCTGTCTGTCGTCCACTTTGGTCCACATAGAAATATCTTACCTATTGAACGGATTGCTGCAAGATTTAATACATTCAGACATGTATGGTTCCTAGACAATGATCACTAATTGGTGATGCCTTTAATTTCCTCTGGCGCCAACATCTGGTCAACTTTTCAACTCGTATTTAGTGCCATGCTCACACGTTAAAATAAGATTGCAAATATTACACCTGTTAAATCTCATTTTAGCATTGTCATTGGGAGGATGCTAACATACGTAAATGTGCATACGTATTTGCATATAGCTCAAAGCACCTCTGTGTCTGAGTGCAGCCTCACAAAGCCACTAGCATAGCTGTACTCTTGTCACGTCAGACCTGCAGCTTGTTTTGTAATGAACTTGTACATGACTGTGTTTTTGACCGCACAGCCTCTCAGACACAACACACCAGTGCACTGCAGTACAGGCAGGACATTCAGATGTAACCACTGATAAGCAGCAGCGTAAAAACTGGACCCTCCCTTTGAGTTCATCCACTTTGTTAGTTCAATCCAAGACGTTGAAATGTTGTCCAAAAGCACATAGTTAAAAAAAACTGAAACAGATGCTTTTTGAAACGGTTTGGCGCCGGGCAGCTCTCAAGTTGTCTGGTCTCTGTGGTGTGTGTGTGTTGAGCTGTGGCAGCCGGAGCAGGAGACCATGCAGTGATACCTTATTAGTGCACTGTCTGACTGTGTTGATGAGCTCCTGGATGACCAGGTCGATGCATTTCAGACAGGGCTCTTTCAGCTTTATGATCTGCTTTTTCACTATGGCCTCAAACGCCAGGTCTGGGGTGAACAGGCCTGTCCTGAAGGACATACAGACAAGAGACAGACAAGCGGGAGGGAGGAGGAGTGGTAGATAGACACACAAGAAGAGTTTGAGACAGGCACACAGATGGAGATGAAGACATGAGAGGACAGACGTTAAGAATGTACAAATAAGGAGAAATGGGAGACGAACGGGAACAAGTGGAGTGGAAGACGGCTAATGAGCAAATAAAGACCTAACAAGAAAAAAAACAAGAACGGACAGAAGAGCCAGCACACTGAATAGAGACATGAAGAACAGGACAGACTTTGACACTTGAGGACTAGGGAAGACTTATAAAGCTGAACACACAGGGCAGACATAAAGACAGTGAAGGGAAACGTGTTCTTCATGTCATGTGTTGTTTGCATCAACTTGCCTGACTCCATGGATGTTCTTGATGGCGTAACTGATCTCTCTCCTCAGCTCCTTCTCATCAAACTCCATCTAGGACACAGTGCACACGGTGCTTGGTTCTTATCTGTTCTAAGAGGCCAAGTCTTACTGCCGAGCATATACTAACACACGGACGAACAAATATCCATTGGAGAGGAAGAGTCTTAGGCAACATACAGTACGTAGCTACACACTATGACATCAGAACCAATAAAGATTGCCACATCAGTAGTGTAAATACAAAACGCTGACAGAGCACATACAGTAAATAGCTAATTAACCATGAGCCATGTGTTACCCATAGAAACACAAGGCTTTAACACAGTCGGTTTTTCTGTTATTATGAGAAAAAAACTGTGCAATTCCTTCCCAAAATAAATGACAAATATAACAATGTGAATCAAGAAAAAAATAATGATAGCATCAGTAATCCTGAGGAAATCATAAGACTGGTCACCTTCACCAGCTCGAAGGGGAAGAGCTCATGAAAGATGCGGTTGATCTTCGCTCCACCAGACAAGTTGGAGGTGTCCACCTGATCCCCAGACCCTTCAATGCACTTCTCAAAGTCCACGCCAAACTGCTGCACCATTCTGCATATTGGAAACAGTATACTGTCTACAGATACAGTGTATACTTGTGTGACTGCATATTTGTAGTGTGTGTGTGTGTGTGTGTGTGTGTGTGTGTGTGTGTGTGTGTGTGTGTGTGTGTGTGTGTGTGTGGGCACTGACTGGAGTAAGGCCTTGGTCTTGCGAGCAGGGTCATCAGGGCGGAAGTTCTTGTACTCCTCCACCTCTTTCTCCAGCGATAACAGCTGGCTTTGCAGCTTACTGCGTAACCCTGGCAACGTGTCACGGATATGGTTGGTAAGTTGCTGGAAAAAGGAAAAAAATATATATAAAGGTAACGATACCAGTGTTTCCCGCACGTTCACTCAGCAGCAGTAGCCTACACAGTTGCAAAGTTACATTGATTCCAGCAGCGAGTGAAGCGGAAGAGCGAAGAAAGAAAGAAAGAGAGGGAGAGAGAGTAAGTTGCTAAAATGTGTCGCTACATGACCTCCAGTGTTAAAAACCCTCTGAGCCCTATCGTAATTTCATTTTATTTTATCTAGGCTATAAACCGTAACCTCCGTGCTGTTTTTCCTCAAGTAGACTATTGTGTGTGTGTGTGTGTGTGTGTGTGTGTGTGTGTGTGTGTGTGTGTGTGTGTGTGTTTTTTTGTCGCTCTTTTTGGATCACTTAGCCTTTACAGGAGCTTACATCCAGTCAGGAGCTTATAGCCTAGGTATTTTCGGGAACTGTTAGGTCCGATGTTGTTCTTTATTGCCATATAAAATCCGTTTTCATCGCGTATTTTAGTTAGGGATTTATGCTAATCGCCTGTAAGCATGTGGTCATTAGCATAAATGCAGGGGAAAAGCCTATGGACTTTTTAAAAGAGCATGAATAGGCCTAGTTTCTATTATGTATAACTTATATTTATTTTAGAGTTTTCTCATCACTTTTTGACTCCTAAGACTAAGTTTTAAGCAATAACAAGTTTAATCAATGTGCCTTTTTGTGTCATATCAATAAGATATTTTTTGTTTTTTTTACTGTCTAATTGATAATTTCCTACATTCAAATGACATCACTGCAGCACACATATTCTGATAGTCCAGGTTGTGACCCAAATAAATGATAGCTTGACAGCTATGCATTATAGGGGTGATGAATGCAATCTTAATAAGAGAATAAATCCAGGCGAACCAAAACATCTCAAAAATGGCTTAGGGCTCAGAGGTTAAAAGGCTGGTACAAGCTCTTAAGGGATGCACTGTGCACAATGTATATATACATAGTTAAATAATATATATTACATTTGCAGATGAGTCTAAAAAGCTGGGTGAAAAAGAAAGGCAGACGGGGACAATGGAGGAGCTTACAGAAAATACAGGTAGACCAAGTAAGGGAGGAAAGAGAAGTGACAGAGAAGCAAGGAGAACAAGAGAGAGAGGGTGCAGTGGTAGATCCTGAGAGGTGTTTTGCCCATGATTGCAGGAGATTTAATTTTTGAACAATGTGTCTTATGTAAAAAACAGTGTGTAGTGTTTTGAAAGAAGTGTGTTGGAGAATTTCAAACACAGTGCAAAGCACTTATTGTGTTTGTAGGGTTGGTGCTTTTGTTTAGGGCATAGTTACAAAAGTCAGAGGTTGTGATGCTTTGGGCATAGCAACCACTTTTAGTGTTTAAGCATTAGGCAAAAATCTGTAAATAAATTGTGCAAAATAATTTTTGAGTTGTGGCATTTTTTGTTTAAATATTAATTTCTATACAAAAATGTCAAAATCGGTAAATGAAGACACAAAAGGCAAAGTTACAACACCAATAATCCTATCTACAGTAATACACAGGACTGTGTGAATAGGATTTTGTCAACGAAACTTTGTTTCATTATAGTATTATAATAGTTAATTACATTACATCTTTTCTGCTTGTAATCTTTGGCCAACTAAACTTATGGCTACTATGTGTATGAGATATATGTGTCTCCAGCGGTTGGGGGTCCACGAGAAGCCTCCTGAAACTCCTGGTGCATTTACTGTACCCCTGGGAGAAAGAGGGGGGGCAGACAAGAGCTACCCTCTTCTACTGAGGCGTGTTGTTGCGGTACGATTTATTGCATCTAGGGGGGGAAAGACCCTCCACATCTACTGGACATTGTACGAACTGTGAACATCTGCCTTTGGTTAATCGTGGACACACAAACCTAGTGTGTTTTCGCACACACCATCTTCACTACATATAATCTCTGTACACTGTTCATTTCGTTGTCTCAATCATGATGCCACACTTGTGCTTGTGTGGCGTCTAGATCGAACCCTTGCATTTGCTGTTGCAAGTAAAAACTTCACCTGCTTTGAAGATGCCCTGACTCAGATTCTCTTTATTGAAAACACTTGGGTTTTTTGATAAAAGAATTCCTTTAACATAATGGTCCTTCGAGTGAACCGGATCCAATATCCAGTCCTCTGAACAAGAAGAGCCTGCACCGTGAACGGGGGAGTCCACGACTCTCGACAAAAGACCTCCAGTGAACATTGCTACAAAAGAGGCTGCCAGCAGACTCGACTTGGACGGAGGAGGGGTGACGGAATCCAGAGCCAAAACTGAGCGAGTCGAGGCATTCTTCAAATCAGGTGAATATAAACAGCTGATTTTGTTGTTTGTTTTGTCCAGGGATTTGGGTGGTTCCTTTGTTTTATGTTTTTTGTTGAGCTAAACTAGTTTATGAAGCAGATATTCTAGGGGAGAATAACTGATCGTAGTGTTTGGGAAGATGCACTAGAGACAAAAATATCTCAACTTGTAATGTTTGAGAAAATACACTCAGAAACAAAAAAAGTCTTGCCGTGCACGTAAAATGGCCATAAATGCGGGATTCTGAGTATTCCCTTAGATGTGGGATTCAGAGTATTCCCTTTTATTCAGACAGTTGATATCTGAAAAAACCACGTCCGCAGTTATCTTTTGTTTCATAACACTAGGAAGTTAGAATAAAACTGAGAGTTTAATTTATGAAAACAATTGGTTGCGGCTGAAAAAGCAGCTGTTAGACACCGTATTAGTGTTTATGAGGTTTCACTGTTTAGGAAGAACAAAAAGCTGTGATTAGTGTTAAGGGAGGTCACTAAGTAAAAAATACTTGTCATAATTTTTACTAGTGTTTTGTGGTCTTACACTAGATCAAATCTAAGTCTACTAGTGTTTACAAGTCACTATATAAAAATGTAATTCAATTTTTGCTAGTGTTTTGAGGTCTTAACACTAATCAAAAAATAAGTCTCACATCTTTGTTTTGTTTTGTTATGTTTGTCGATAGTCTACATCTACAGAGTGGACCTTCTTGTTTTGTTTAGGATACTTCACATGAGGTGTTCTAGTGTTAAATTGGTAAATGTTGTTAATCAATTGGAGGGAATAGGGGTATTCACCCTTTTAAATTGATTACTGGGTAATTTAAATTGATTTTACATTTTTTACAGCTCAACTCCTGTTGTAAAATGAGGTCGTTCACCAGACAGCTGAGAGAGGCTATGGAGATGAGTTTAAAACCAAGCAATAGAGAGAAGAGAAACAGAGAACGGCTAGAGAGAAAGAAAAACAGACAGAGAGAGAGAGACACACAGACACAGACATACACAAAGACAGACAGGCAGGTCCAGAGAATCAGATAAGAAACGGTCAGAGTGAAACGCCTGTTAAAGCAACTGCCCCTCAAATATCTGACCACATTGATAAACACCTTGCAGAGTTTAGAGCTGAATATCGCGCCAATCCAAGCCCCATAATCAACCTTAAAGATTAAAGGTGCAGTCAGTCATTTGAAGTCCCAGCAGAAACTTACAAAATCAGCGTCTTTTTGTGTTCTTTTTATATGAAAATGTTCACTGAAAAGAATTGTTCAATGCTTTGATTGGAACTAAAAGTTAAAGGGGATTTTTATGCTGAAAATGTGATCATAATGTGTATTATTGATATAAATTGATTCAAAAACTGGTTAACTGTAAAGATACCTATACTTAACCAAGCATTTAGAGGGAGACTTTCTCCTTGTCTGAAAAAATGTGTGTGTGTGTGTGTGTGTGTGTGTGTGTGTGTGTGTGTGTGTGTGTGTGTGTGTGTGTGTGTGTGTGTGTGTGTGTGTGTGTGTGTGTGTGTGTGTGTGTGTGTGTGTGTGTGTGTGTGTGTGTGTGTGTGTGAGTCCGTGAGGTCCCTGAGGTGAAAAAAGGGAGGGTCTAAAAGGAAGATGTGTGTGCTTAAATGCTACCCAACACAGACATGTGGAACTCATGAAATCAAACCTATCCGAAATTTGTTGCTATGCGTCAATTGTGACATCTAGAGCAAGCAATATGGATGGGATGATATGTTAGAAGCTGTTTACTGTTTTTGAACAAAACAACCCTGGCAGAATGAGGAGCTATGTTTTGAAGACGTGATACTGCTCCATATTCATTCTGTTTCAGATGCAAGAAGAAGACGAAGTTGACATGCTTCAATAACGACGAATTGGACACTGAGGAACAATCTGGATGGGTTATGGTAATATCGGATACATAACCATTCCCAGTGACTGTGAAGAAAAGGACACTTTGCGTCAGGATGCCAAAAAGGGACTTGTTGACCATCAAGGAGATCTGAGTTCCTGTTCCCTGGCTACTGCAAAAACTGTCCTCTCTGAAAACGTTCAAAGACGTTGGGCACCAGTACGTTTGACTGTAATGTTGATGTACTTGATATATTCTGCTTGAATGAAATGTATTTACTCATATTTACCTTTTTGCTTAGATGTGTTACATGTATGATTCATTAATTATTATAAACAGGTGGGAAATGTCAACAAAACTTTGTTTCATTATAGTATTATAATAGTTAATGCATTACATTACATCTTTTCTGCTTGTAATCTTTGGCCAACTAAACTTATGGCTACTATGTGTATGAGATATATGTGTCTCCAGCGGTTGGGGGTCCACGAGAAGCCTCCTGAAACTCCTGGTGCATTTACTGTACCCCTGGGAGAAAGAGGGGGGGCAGACAAGAGCTACCCTCTTCTACCGAGGCGTGTTGTTGCAGTACGATTTATTGCATCCAGGGGGGGGAAAGACCCTCCACATCTACTTGTTGTGGTCACAGCAGCCCGCTGTGTTTTCCTCGTCTGTATCTGCCACTCCCCCTGTCTGTCTCACTTCGCACCTGGTCCTCATCTGCAATCACGCTCACCTGGTCTTCACCTCCAATCAACTCCCCTTCATAACCCGTGGATTCCTTGCTGTTGGCGCCAGATCGTCCTATGCGCTACCGTGGTAACTATTACGTACCTGGCTCCAGTTTACTGTTCCCTCGCTCTCGCTTACTCGTCTCTTGTTTCTCGTTGCCTGTAGCTGTTGACCACAACCAAACTTTTGTTTTTCCTCTGCCTGCAGTATCCGGATCACTCTCTCCAGCTTCCCGGCTTTGGTCTCCCCCTGGCTCCCTCACCCACTACCTGCTTCCCCACACCATATATAAAATAAACCTTTTTTATATAAATCCTACTTCGTCTCTGTCTGCTCTTGGGTCCAGCATCGTAACCGTAACAGAACGATCTGGCCAAGATGGACCCAGCGGACATCGGAAACATTCGTGGAGCTCTCGCCGCCCAAGGCACTCAGGTGGCGGAGCACAGCCAAGCTCTCCGGGACGCTATGGAGGCTTTTAAGAATCTCGCTACCCGAGTCACACAGATGGGTGACCAATTGGACTTACTGGTACCTCCCACCACAGCGCCTCCACTACCAGCGGCACCCCCGCCTGCTCTCACTTCCCCGTTACACCTGCCACGAGCTCGTGAGCCATTTATTCCTGCGCCAGAGCGCTATGCTGGGGACATGGGTACGTGCAGAGACTTTTTGATTCAGTGTTTCCTAGTTTTCAGTCAGCAGCCTCTCACCTATCCCACAGAAAAGGCTAAGATCGCTTACATTATGGGGTCACTTAAGGGTAATGCACTAGCGTGGGCTTCAGCGTTATGGGACAGTGATTCCCCAGCTAATGACAATTTTGACCTTTTTGTAGCAGAGATGAGGAAAGTGTTTGACCATCCAGTAGAGGGAGGGGACGCCGCCAAGCGGCTTATTTCTTTACATCAGGGCTCCCGCAGTGTAGCTGAGTTCTCCGTTGAGTTCAGGACCTATGCAGCCAGGTCAGGCTGGAACGACAAGTCACTACGTGGGCTTTTTCTTTCCGGTCTCAGTGAGACAATCAAGGATGAGCTGGCTACTAGGGAGGAAGCTGACACTCTCGATGAAATAATTTCCCTCTCTATCCGGCTGGATAATCGCCTACGCGAGCGGCGTAGGGAGAAGGCGGGCAGCTCCGTGCCTCCGGTTTTCGCTGCTTCCTGTTCCCCACTCTTCCCTAAGACTGCCCTCTCTGCCCCCGTGACGCGTGCTGTCACTGAAGAGGAGCCCATGCAGCTGGGTCGCACACGTCTCACCCAGGCAGAGCGGCTTCATCGGATTAAGACCGGAGTGTGTCTGTACTGTGCGCTGCCCGGGCATCTCATCTCCACCTGTCCGTCATTGCCAAAAGACAGGGCTCGGCAGTGAGGCTCGGGGGCCCTGCTGAGCCACGCCCCCTCCGTCCCCGATTCTCACTGTTCTCGCTCACTGCTGGATGCCACTCTCCTGTCCCTCGGGCATTCCTTTCCTGTGTCAGCCCTGGTGGATTCGGGAGCGGATGAGAACTTCATTGATGCGGGCTTCGCGTCTCAGGTTGGCATTAAATTGGAACAATTACCCTCTCCCTTAAATGCTAACGCCTTAGACGGCCGTCACCTGGCTCTTATTACCCACCGTACTAAGCCCCTTGAGTTAATTGTTTCTGGTAATCACCACAAGATACTTCAGTTTCATGTCATCCTGTCTCCCCTCACTCCCCTGGTGCTGGGGTACCCCTGGCTCAAGCTTCACAATCCCCAATTTGACTGGTCTTCTGGCAAGGTGGTGAGTTGGAGCACGTTTTGTCATTCCACCTGCTTACAGTCTGCCCTGTCTCCGGCAGTGGGAGATGTTCCCTTGCCCAAGGAACCTCCCGACCTCTCCTTGGTTCCCCAAATTTATCATGACCTGGGAGAGGTATTTAGTAAGTGTCGTGCGCTCACCCTGCCTCCTCATCGCCCCTATGACTGTGCCATTGATCTCCTCCCCGGCGCTCCTCTGCCCAGTAGTCGCCTTTATAACTTGTCCCGTCCTGAGAGGGAGGCCATGGAGAAGTACATTAAGGATTCTCTTTCGGCTGGCCACATGAGACCCTCCTCTTCTCCTGTTGGTGCAGGTTTCTTTTTTGTGGCCAAAAAGGACAAGTCACTTCGCCCATGCATTGATTTCAGGGGTCTTAATAACATTACTGTGAGGAACAAGTATGCGTTGCCCCTCATCAGTTCCGCATTCGAGCCACTGCAGGGCGCCACAGTCTTCTCCAAATTGGACCTACGTAATGCCTATCATCTGGTGCGCATCCGTGAAGGCGATGAGTGGAAGACGGCCTTTAACACCCCCCTCGGCCATTTTGAGTATCTCGTCATGCCTTTCGGCCTGACTAATGCCCCTGCTGTGTTCCAGAACCTGGTTAACGACGTCCTCCAGGACTTTCTCAACCGCTCAGTTTTTGTCTATTTAGACGACATCCTGATTTTTTCCCGCAATCAGAAGGAACACGTCCAGCATGTCCGGCAAGTTCTTCAACGGCTGTTGGAGAACAAGCTATATGTGAAGGCCGAGAAGTGTGAGTTCAGTGTCACCTCTGTATCCTTCCTGGGGTTCATCATTGAGAGCGGGCAAGTGAGGACCTGCCCCGAGAAGGTCATTGCAGTGACTGACTGGCCCATCCCCGATTCCCGCAAGAAACTGCAGCAGTTTCTGGGGTTTGCCAATTTTTACCGGAGGTTCATCCGTGACTACAGCAGGGTGGCAGCCCCTCTCACTCATCTCACCTCCCCTGCCCGCCCTTTTGCCTGGACGCCTGAAGCGGAGGCTGCCTTCTCTAGGCTTAAGGAGCTTTTTTCGTCTGCTCCCATTCTCATCCAACCGGATCCCTCCAGGCAGTTCATTGTGGAGGTTGATGCATCTGACACTGGGGTGGGGGCGGTCCTGTCCCAGCGCTCGGCCTCTGATGAGAAGATTCACCCCTGCACTTTTTTCTCTCGCCGGCTGGTTCCTGCTGAGCGGAATTATGATGTGGGTAACAGAGAGCTGCTGGCTGTGAAACTGGCGTTGGAGGAATGGCGGCACTGGCTTGAGGGGTCAGAACAGCCGTTCGTGGTATGGACTGACCACAAGAATTTGTCTTACATCCAGAAAGCCAAGCGATTGAATTCCCGCCATGCCCGGTGGTCCCTGTTTTTTGGGCGTTTCAATTTCTCCCTCACCTACCGGCCCGGTTCCCGTAACGTCAAACCAGACGCCCTCTCCCGCCAGTTTGGCACTGTGGACACACCGGGCCCCCCTGACACCATCCTCTCTCCTTCCTGTCTCAGGGTGGCTGCTGTTACCTGGGAGATAGAGTCCCTCATCCGGGAGGCCCAAATCACTGAACCAGACCCGGGCAACGGCCCTCCTAACCGCCTCTTTGTCCCCAGTTCGGTGCGCTCCCAGGTTCTGGTGTGGGGTCACACATCGCGTTTTGCCTGTCACCCTGGCGTGGGTCGCACCCTGTCACTCCTGAAGAGGTACTTTTGGTGGCCAGCGATGGACACTGACACCCGGGCTTTCGTGCTGGCCTGCACGGTTTGTGCTCGGGCCAAGTCCTCCCATCAACCCCCTGCTGGCCTGCTTCGCCCGCTTCCTGTTCCTGGTCGGCCCTGGTCTCACATTGGCCTGGATTTCGTCACTGGTCTTCCCCCCTCTAATGGCCATACAGTCATCCTCACAGTTGTGGATAGGTTCTCTAAGGCTGTTCATTTCATTGCCCTCCCAAAGCTCCCCTCTGCCACCGAGACTGCCCAGCTGCTCGTGCAGCATGTGTTCCGCCTCCATGGGATTCCCGCGGACCTCGTCTCCGACCGCGGCCCCCAATTCATCTCCCAGGTGTGGAAAGCCTTCTGCCGTGCGCTGGGGGCCTCTGTCAGCCTTTCATCAGGGTACCAGCCGCAGACTAATGGGCAGGCGGAGAGAGCGAATCAGGACCTTGGAACCGCGCTGCGTTGTGTGGCTGCCCGCAACCCCTCTGCCTGGAGCGACCATCTCTCTTGGATCGAGTATGCCCACAACTCCATGTCCTGTGCAGCCACCGGCATGTCCCCGTTTGAATGTTCCCTGGGGTACCAACCGCCCTTGTTTCCGGCTCAGGAGGACGACATCTCCGTTCCCTCAGTACAGCACCATCTCCGCCGCTGCCGCAGGGTGTGGAAGGGCGCGCGCACCGCTCTGCTGCGCTCCGCTGAGCAGAACCGGCGCACGGCTGATCGCCACCGGGCTCCCGCTCCTGCCTATCGGGTGGGTCAGCAGGTGTGGTTGTCCTCCAAGGACCTTCCCTTACAGACTGGCTCTAAGAAGTTAACCCCTCGTTTTGTGGGGCCCTTCCCTATTGTCTCTGTCATCAACCCCTCTGCGGTCACACTCAAGCTGCCCCCAGCCATGCACGTCCACCCAACCTTCCATGTCACTCGTCTAAAGCCAGTCTCCACCAGCCCTCTCTCTCCCCCGGCCGTTGCCCCCCCTCCTCCCCGGGTGATTGACAACCACCCAGCATACACCGTCCGGCGGTTGCTGGACATTCGGCGTCGGGGCAGAGGGCATCAGTACCTCGTGGATTGGGAGGGTTACGGTCCTGAGGAAAGGAGCTGGGTTTCGCGGGGTCTCATTCTCGACCCCTCCCTCATCCGGGATTTCCATCTGGCTCATCCAGAGAAGCTTAGGCCGCCTGGAGGCGTCCATTGAGGGGAGGGTACTGTTGTGGTCACAGCAGCCCGCTGTGTTTTCCTCGTCTGTATCTGCCACTCCCCCTGTCTGTCTCACTTCGCACCTGGTCCTCATCTGCAATCACGCTCACCTGGTCTTCACCTCCAATCAACTCCCCTTCATAACCCGTGGATTCCTTGCTGTTGGCGCCAGATCGTCCTATGCGCTACCGTGGTAACTATTACGTACCTGGCTCCAGTTTACTGTTCCCTCGCTCTCGCTTACTCGTCTCTTGTTTCTCGTTGCCTGTAGCTGTTGACCACAACCTAACTTTTGTTTTTCCTCTGCCTGCAGTATCCGGATCACTCTCTCCAGCTTCCCGGCTTTGGTCTCCCCCTGGCTCCCTCACCCACTACATGCTTCCCCACACCATATATAAAATAAACCTTTTTTATATAAATCCTACTTCGTCTCTGTCTGCTCTTGGGTCCAGCATCGTAACCGTAACACTACTGGACATTGTACGAACTGTGAACATCTGCCTTTGGTTAATCGTGGACACACAAACCTAGTGTGTTTTCGCACACACCATCTTCACTACATATAATTGAAAACACTTGGGTTTTTTGATAAAAGAATTCCTTAAACAGATTTAAGTGCATATTCTCCTCTCAAAATGCACCAGATTCATGGATTCCAATGTACAGGGTACAAAACAAAGTTGGCCGGGGGGCATGCCCCCGGACCCCCCTAGAGGGTTCGGGGACCAGAGCACCGCTGCTGAAAAAAATCCTGCGGGAAACACTGAATACATTTAAAAAAGATTATTATTCTATTATTCTAGTATCTTTTCTGGTGCTGGATTTTAGGTTAAAACAAGTGAAAACATACCAGAGAAAATATTTCTAGCTCTCGATATTCATCACAAAATTCTAATGAAACTTGACACAAGATAAATGTAGTAGACATACATCCTGTGTGCGTCTGTGTGTGTGTGTGTGTGTGTGTGTGTGTGTGTGTGTGTGTGTGTGTGTGTGTGTGTGTGTGTGTGTGTGTGTGTGTGTGTGTGTGTCTCACCTGATTGAGGGTCTTCTGCAGGTGTGATGTGCCCATGCGTTCTGCAATGTGTCTGTATGAGGGGTGGGACAGGAAGAACTTCCTCTCAGCAGCCAAAGCCACGCGGATATCTTTCTTTCCATCGATGTCCTTTTGACTGCGGTTCACCACCCCGATGTACCCTGAAGAAAAATACAGGCAAAGGCATACAAATCATTTTTTACAGCCGAACTTTGGAATGTTCTTGGCGCCTGACCCAAATCCAAATAGTTTCACTTGCGAAAGTAGAGCATTGCTATGATGGAGACTTCTAAGTAACAATAAATGAGTTAACTGGTGTTCTGGTCTCACCTCTGCGAAGTGGCAGTAGTTTGTTTTCCAGGATGTCTCGTGCATCTGTCCCCTCGTCCATCAGGTCCAGCTTTGTAATCACACCAATGGTCCGCAGCCCTGAAAACAAAGTTCTCAAGATTATGTTGTAATATTTGGTTATGAAACAGGTTTTTTGCAGCAGATTTTTGAGAGGCTGTACTTAAAGCGCTGCTTTTAGCTAATTGCAAATCATCAGTAGCTAACATGCCCACAATAGCCCCTTTTACACAGAGATTGCGGCATATTGACGGAACAACATCACTCCAAAATGCCGGCTTTGCTTGCTTCTGTGTTATTTACACAGAACCAAGCAACGCCGGCCTGCTGGCGCATCAGTAGCTCCTTTTACACAGCGTTCCGGAATGAAAGAGGTGCTTGTAAACAGCGTCAGGTGTGACGTAAACATTTAGCGCCGCGCCGGTCAGCTGCTTTACAACAACAACACTGGCCGGTGAATTGAGAGCAGAAGTGCTGGAGCTTGCAGTAAGAGGGCCGTATTTTACTGTCCCCACGATGTGCCAGTTGATCTCGCTACGGGCTGAGTCCATCATCACTGGGACTGTTAAAGCGGCTCCGAGTAACATTTAAATATCTTTTAAACAGCCTCATGTTTCCTCTGATAATCATACATTACCTTTAACAGCAAACGAGACCATCAGTGCAAAGAAAGACGTTTTTAAATAGTTTTTATTACTGCTTTTGGTCTGGTCGCACACCCAGTCCGATTTTCGGTTCGCTCGTGCAAGCTCTATGGTCACATATCCGTATTGGTCGCAGATTTCAGTGTGGCGCTGCAACGTGAATTGAGAAGCCTATCCCTCCAGGTGAGGGAAGGGGAGCGGGAGCCTTGTTTGATACAGTTATTTGTCGTCATAATGACTGATAACGGGGCTGAACCATCAAAGAAAAAAAGAGAATGCAATGAAGAAAAGCTAAAAGGGAGAGTGATATAGGCTACGGGGGACGAGGGCGTTGCCAAGCAACGTGTATACAATTTCACGAGAGCGAAACTAGACTGCAGTGTTTACTCCTAAATGAATGAGCGGTTGGTACTAACACAAAGTTTGCTTTGCTTCACCATCATCAGATAACCATTATCTGAAATAGTAATTATTTACAACAACATAAACACATTACCTCATCGTGATCCATACTAACTGCCGTCTATCGTTCATTCGCTTTCTGTGAGGAGTCGGACACGCCTATATCACTCTCCCTCTCAGCTCCGTGAGAGAGAGTAGTTAGGTGACACTGCTCAACTCATTGCAATCAGGTGTGTGTGGCAGTGACTGGCATTAGTTGATGCAGTGTCAAAACCACTCTCACGGAGCCGAAAAGAGTCCTCACACTCCTCAACACACGGACATGCACTAATATTGCTCCCTTCTCAGTTCACACTCACGCGCCTGGCACGCGCTTTGCGACAGCGGGCGTCGTAAAAATACTACCGCTTTTCTCCAAAGGGGACGCCAACGTGCCATGTTACTCGTAGTGGCTTTAACCAAACTGACAAAATCAATCCGTTTCACCTCTGTGTCTGTGGTGTGTGTGTATGTGTGTGTGTGTCTGTGTGTGTGTGTGTGTGTGTGTGTGTGTGTGTGTGTGTGTGTGTGTGTGTGTGTGTGTGTGTGTGTGTGTGTGTGTGTGTGTGTGTGTGTGTGTGTGTTTGTGTGACAGGTTGGTTGTGAGCGAGTCTCTTTGTGAAGTCACGTTACTGTAGGCAGAAATAAAGTGTGGATATACGCTCAGACTTAGGATAATAATAGCGGCGGTGATCCGGTCGCCGCCTAGCTTAGCCTAGCTTATTACATGGCACTTTGAGAATCCTATGTAAATCACAGCATTCTACAGGTCTGTTATTTCCAGCAAGACAGACCGCTGTCAAGGGCCGTTGCTAAGGATCTACGTCATAGTTTTGATGGATAGACGTCTACAAACAGGGCTACTACTCTTTCAGAAAACAATGGAATACTTTTTCAACATGACTTTGCATGTATCAGGAGAGCAGGGAACACAGGAGTCATGGTTAATATCCGACAGGAATCCAGTCAAGACGATGTGAGTACGTATGGCCGCAATTGACAGTTAGACAGTAACTTCAGGCTGCAGCCCGCAATGTAAATGTTCCGCAGTAATTTTCTCCGTGAATTGTGTTATTTATGTTGGGGGATAATGCTTTGTTAGCTAGATGGAGCTCTTGTTAAACATATTGGCCGATTAGAATTATTATTTGTAGAGTGTGCGAGTCTTGAGTTGTGTTAGCAAAACAGTAGCTCTAGCTAACAGCTGAGCCGGAGCCTCCGGTCAGCTGAAGCTGACAGTCTAGCGGGGCGAGCAGACTATTCCCCCGTTACTAGGTCGTATCCTTGGTCGTTCCTATTTACTGGCGTACTGAACTACGTTTTAGTTACATAAGAACCTAGTGGGTTTGCAATGACTATTCCAGTTATTAGACAAGGTCTCGGGGTTGCTGGGGAAACAGGTTGTTTTTTGTTAAACTCTTCTAGGTTGGCCACAACTTGACATAGTAACCGTTGCTACTGAGTGAGTTCCGACCGTGTAGCGGACTGTTTTTGGCTGTTAAAACAACATGTTGCTTCAATGAATTGCTCTATTTTTTGTAGTAGCCATGTAATAAGCGGGATAATGTATAGCGAACGGGTCACTTGCTAGAAATAAAGACCTACAAGCTGAAGCAGGAGCCCGACGCGCAGCGGAGGGCTCTTGTTTAGCTTGAAGGGTTCTAACCCGTTCGCTATACTTTATCCCTTACTTAGCCTAGCCTAGCTTTCCCATTGTACAACTTCTCCTGGGCAGAAATAGACTCATACACTCTGCAAAATGAAGCGCAGGGGTTTGGATTGAGCAACGGACCTTATGATCAGCTAGATTATACGCCGTTCCTTTTATTTGGTGATTTTTACGGGACATCAGGCCGCCGTGATTAATGTTAAACACACGTCCTTCAACTGCTAACATGGTCGCATGTTTAGAACGTAGGCTATGGAACGTCAAACGCCCCCCTGTTCCGCAACAACAAGCTGGAGCATTTAAACAGAGAGGCGGAACTGATTGTGTCGGGAATCTTACTACCCCCGAGGTAGTAAAATTCCCGGAACAATCTCTCGCACCTTTCTTCCCTCGTTCCGCAACGGTCGCATTTAAACAGCAGGGCGGAGGGCCGAAATTCCAGCATATTCCCGGCTTTCACTGGCTGTGTAAAAGGGGCTAATGACAATGCTAAAGTTAACAGGTACAATGTTCACCATCTTATTTACCGTTTAACGCACATAACTTACAAAACATAACATTCTTATATGGGCACTAAACACACTTTACAGCTGAGGCTGCTGCGAATGTCATTAGTTTAGTTTAGGTAGTTTAGGGTTAAACAAATATTGATCAAAATTATAATGTAGAAAAAAACGTAAAACTTAAATTTTCTATACAAATGTATCGTATTCAATACATCTAAGCTGCCAGGAAGTCTCTTAATACTGTTATTAAAATGTCAATTATTGTGAAGGGCCGGCTCCTGCACTGTGGCAGAGATTAATAGAAACAAAGTATTAATATTTACGAGTGGTAATGGCTGAGAGATACAGCCAAGAGTTATTAGCCTTCTTCAAAATTAGAGCAGAAAATGGTCACAGTTAGAGAAAAGTCCAGAGAAAGAGTAGTAAAAAAATTCAGCTTTAACATAAAAGACACCAACGCATGCTTTGCTCGAGGTCTGGTGGGGACACCTACCAGACCTTGTGGAGAGCATGTTTAACCACCCCAGGGACTTTTCCCCCTTACCCTGAGGGTCCACCTCCTTGGCTATCTTCAGGGCGTCTGAGTTGGCCAGGTCAGTGTTGGCGGGGGTGACAGCCAGGATCAGGCAGCTCTCCTTGGTGATGAACTGCATGAGCATGTCCCTGATCTGGTGCTCGATGTCTACGGGCTGGTCCCCCACCGCCACCTTAGTCATCCCCGGGAGGTCGATCAGGGTCAGATTCAGCACTGAGAGAAGGAAAAGCCGGGAGAAAGACTTCACTCAAACTGAAGGTTGATAAACTTGCAGCTAGAAGGCAGAGTCACCCTGCGTTCCAAATCATAGCCTACTTTTTCTTTTTACTACACTAAAGTTTTAGGGCCACAGGAGAGAAAAAAAAATAGTTAAGGAAGATTGTTTTTTCATTATGTCGAGAAATGTCAAGAATAAAGATTAATACTCCAAAATGTTATTGGAGTTATTGGGGGCATTTGTGTATTTTCAGCATACTGCAATTGACGTGCATGTATTGGGACATCCTAAATCTTTTTCTGGCATACTATGGAAGTATGGGTATTGGAAGGCAGAGTTAGTATTTTTTGTGTGTGTTACCATTTGGGGAGTAGACACGCAGGTTGATGGGGATGGGGGAGATGCCCTTGTTGGACCCAGTGATCCGTTCGGTCTCGGCTTCAATCTCCAGACGGACCTCGTCAAAGTCCACAAACTTGCGCCCTTTACAGTGCAGGAACTCTGCGTACTCTGAGTGGAGACAATGACAGACTTAGACATGCAAAGCAAGATATTTCAAGCCTTCCTTTGTTATAATTGTATTTGTTAAGGCTTACAGCTTATGAAAACCCCACATTCACAATCTCTGAACATTTTAATATTACATAAAAATCAATAAAAAGGGGATTTTAAATACAGAAATGTCGGCCCTATATAAAGTATAATCATCGATATGTACTCAGTGCTTGGTTTGGGCCCCTTTTGCATGAATTCTTGCCTCAATTCCAATTCATTTTCCATGATATTCTAAAAATATGAGTATCACCTGTATATATAGAGGAAAAATATGATAAGATACAGAAGAGAAAGTGGACAATGGAACAAAGTGGGCCACTGTAGGAACCTTTGGATATTTGATGTGCAAAGTGTTGCATAACAAGCTGTTAATAACATTGACAATCTTAATAGCCCCATCCCTGTGAGATGGGGCTATTCATTTTTGCTACAGACACACCTGACCTGTATTGGACTCATGCATGGAACTTGCCTGCTTTATTGTTAACCAGCTGGAGGATCAGAGGGCGACGGGTGACAATGCCAGAACCTCTGGGCAAAAAGTCCCTGACAGAAAGAGACAGAGATAAAGTTTAGAATACACGCACAAACGCACACACACACACACGCAAACATACACACACGCGCACACACACACACACACACACACACACACACACACACACACACACACACACACACACACACACACACACCACACACACACACACACACACACACACACTCACTCACAACTCAATTAATATAAATAAGTAAGAATTCAGACACACACTCATTCTATCAATCTCAGATCAGTTATACATCGACATGATGTTTTTTTCCCGGTAAATAGATACACACTGGAGGTGAGGGGGAACACGACGGCCCTCTTGGCTTCAAACCTTCTGCTGACAAAATACTGAATATGTGTCAGCAGCTTCTAACAAAAATAAGAGTGTGAGCTCCTAAATTGATCCCTAGTGCCTGCGCGCGTGTACATGTGTGCATTATTGATGTAGATGAGACTGACTTACAACCCTATTCATTATAAATAGTGCAATGAGAAAGAAACACGTCCCTCTGTTTCCCCCTCTTGTTACATTCACAGCTCATCACAATGGAAAAACTCCTGTTCAATAGAATGTCGATCATGTCCAGGTCACTGACTGCAAGTGTCTCCAGGCTATTAGAATATGTCTGTTTACGTCTGCCTGTCTATGTGCTTCCCTGGCCAGCTCATCAGCAAAAACTGAGCTGAGTTTCAGCATAAGGTACGCAGGCCACACACACACACACACACACACACACACACACACACACACACACACACACACACACACACACACACACACACACACACACACACCCTATGTCTGTTGTCCACTGCTGACAGAGCAGTCAGGATGTTACACAACAGTGATAACCATCCTCTTTCCTTGTCTCTTCCTGTCACTTATGAAAGCACGAAATGAATAGCCGTCACCAACAAGACAGTTGATCAATTGACTCTGTGATATGTATCCATTACAGTTTTTGCCTAATGCTTACACACTAAAAGTGGTTGCTAGGCCCAAAGCATCACAACCTCTAAACACAATCACCAACCCTACAAACACAATATATGCTCTGCACTGTGTTTGAAATTCTGCAACACACTTCTTGCAAATCACTACACACAGTTTTTTACATAAGACACAAAAAGGAAATCTCCTGTAATCATTGGGAAGACACATCTATTTAAAATACAAAACACAACCAAACTTGGAAAAGCACACAGACTCACACACAAAAATAAAGCTAATTGAATACCAATCAGTCTAAGCCTTAGCACTACAAATAGACCTCAGGTGAGCTCATCTTTTTTGTGAGGCAGTAAGAGTCAGGGGAAGAGGACAAGAGAGAGCGGCAGGAGGACGAGGACAACTAAGGAGCCTGGTCTGAGAGTCAAGTCCAACTACACAATCGCTCCATAATTTGGACATTTAGACTGGATGTCAGGAATAGGATTCGTCAGCATTAGGCAAAAACCTGTAATCTATTTATAAAAAATATAATCTGAAACATCTTTTCAGTACTGTATTTGTTCAAAATGTAATGAATATTTTGTTAATTGAAAAGCAAATACATTTCCAGGTTAGGACTGTTGGACAAAGTAAGAAATGTATTTTAATTCAACTTCACTTAAGTCAATTCATCAAAAAAGAATGAACAGCTTAATCAATATGGACAAAAACATTAACTGCAAATAGTTTGCCCTCCTGTCTGTCTTTTGACTCTCTGATTTCTATCGTTATGCTTGAGGTATAAAGAATCCGAAATTTGATAAACAAACATATAAATATTACGCCAAAATCCCAAAACCTTGAATTAATGAAGATGAACAATGTTTTTTGTCTTTCTTTTATTTCTATCTCATTGATCATTTCATACTTCATTAGAAGCTCCTTAGCCCCACGATGAAGTGGAAAACAGTCGATTGACTGATTCATTGTTACAATAGCTGTTATTTGCAGCACTGACTGACTAACACCTACTCCACCTAATTAAAAACCAATTCATGGTTTTTTTCCAGCAGGCTAACTGACAAACATCTAAGTAGCCTATCCTTCTGTGGGTATCTGGTACCCAGTGTGTCATATACACATGACAGCGCAGCTGGTGACATCACTAATGACCCCAGAAAAGACACATCAATGCCCCCACTGTCTCCCCAAGCCACTGCTTGGAACTCAGAGACAAAAGGCAACAGGAAAAAAGAGGGGACGTGGCTGTCTAATCTACATTCCCTGTCTGTTGGAGAACAAGTGAAATCATTCTGAGATTTAGAAGAGTAAAAAATTCCCTTTTCTGGGCACCTTCGTTTGGAGATAAATGCTTCCTGCCTAGATTAGGCCTCTACGACAGCAGCACAGCCATGTCTTTCCCTCTTCCCTTTCCTCAGCAATAGATTTTCTACCAAGACTTTTGTTTCTGTGTTTCAACTGCAAATTGGCAGATCAAAGCAGAGAGACACCTCAGCTAATGTAACAGTTAGCCTAGGTCTATTTGTTGTTCAAGTTGGTCCACAACTGCTCATTCAAATACCTTCAAAATCATTCAACAACCGCACAAAGAGAGTCAGCAGTGCTTGCATGCTGAGAGCGCAGACTCATTTGTATTTGAGCTGTCAGTGTAAAACTCCAATAACTCCTCTATCTGAAAATGACCCGATCAAACCTGCCAACAACCTCTGTGTACCTTACCCTTGAAAGTAAAACATTGACCCGACCTAAGCAATGTGACACCTATAAATATGGATTTACAACCTGCACAGTCAGTCTTAAGGAAACACAGCCTTTGTAAATGTTTGACACAATGTGCTTCATACAAAACAGGGACTACAGTGATCAGTATTCATGCTAAAGGAAATTCAATTTTAGGATGAGGAGGTTTAGACTTGTCACGTTTAAACCATTTCCCACACCAACAACTAACAGCTGTTTTTACTTGCATAAAATGCGTAATCGTGCATCGTGAATAGCGCAGTTCTACAATGGAAAGAGTCCGTTGGAAGAAAAAAAACGTTAGAAACTGGTAGGCACCAAGACACAGAGCGTGCTTAGTTGGCAGTTTTTACGGATGGGATAAACTCGGTGCAGTTTGTCTTAGAAACACAGCAAAAACTACAGCCAGAAAAGAAAATCATCTATATTAACAATGTCAGATCACTCCAATGCTACATATAAATGGTACAACCTCCCGACGAAATTTTCCAACACGGAGCTCTTTCCTGCGCTCTGGCCGCCGACCACCGCTATCTGCGGCAGGTCCAAGTTGCAGGATTGGCCTATGGTGCTGAAGGCGTCCTGGAGCTTGTTGATGAGGGGAATCAGATCTTCCATTCCCTTGTTTCCCATAGTGGCGCCTCGGTCAGCCCAGCGGGCTCTATCCCTCTCTCCTCCCCGGTCAAATATAACAGGCAAAGGATCGCTCCTCCAGCACAAAAGTTCCTAGATGGAACAGCAGTCTGTCGCGGTTTCTGTTAGTCTGTATTTCATTAGAAAACAAGTGAGTTTGTAGTCAAATGTCCCGACAGTGTTTAATGCACTGGCGAAGTCATCAGATGATTGCAATAGAAAAGTCCTAAAACTTCTGTCATCATCCGGTCAGGCGACACCCAGCCTCCGCCGGAGATTGTGGCTCCGCCTCAACCGTCACTTTAATCTGCTATTGGTCAGCTGGGCCGTCCGTTAGTCTACACACAGACATGCCATCATTTTTACAATAGGGTTTTTGGACTTGCACTTTAGAATAGGGGGAATACAAAGTAGGCCTATCTTTAGATTCATATAGAAATTAATGTTACGTGTAACCACTCTCACTGTCTGGGTTGACTTCAAACACCGCCTATTACTCTTACTCGTATCTCAAATATTTGCAACTAATCAACTTTATGACGCTCAGACTTTGTGTTTAAATATCTCAAACACTCTTACTTGCATTGTTTTGTTAACACTTCAAAAACGTACATCTGAGAGACTGTGTGTGTTTGTGTTTGCTTGTAAATGTAGCTATGTGAGGACGAATCTTTTAACCATCAGAGTTGGGACATTTTTTGAAAGTGAGGACAGTGTGTGTGTGTGTGTGTGTGTGTGTGTGTGTGTGTGTGTGTGTGTGTGTGTGTGTGTGTGTGTGTAAGAGAGAGAGAGCGAAACCAGGTGTGTAAACAGAGCACTAATTTACAGCTGAGAACCTGTGTGTTTGTGTGTATGCGTGTGTGCTTGTTAATGTAGGTTTGTGAGGACCAAGCTTTTAATCATCAGTGTGAGGACATGTTGTGTGTGTGTGTGTGTGTGTGTGTGTGTGTGTGTGTGTGTGTGTGTGTGTGTGTGTGTGTGTGTGTGTGTGTGTGTGTGTGTGTGTGGGCCCTCGCCAAGTTGCTGCCTTTCACCAGTTGCACTAGAAGAGGGCGCTGCAGAGCAAAACATGCTGAATGACACGGCGTTCCTGTGTTTATTCATAAAACTCACTACAAACATGCATTTCGTCACAGGTTTTGAAAGAATATGTAATCAATCAATCAGTAGACACTAACTAACTTTTCATTGTGCCAAATGATAGGGTTCCATCACTCAACATTTGCCAAATGACTTTTTCAGCATTTTGGGAGTGTGGAAAACGTTCACAAGCAACAGCACAGTTAACATCAATAGGTGAAGGTCTGTCTATCTCATGGTTCCCCAGGCTTTGTCACTGTAGAATAGAGAGTCTGCTCTGGATGGGTGGCTCCCTCAGTCCTACTAATAGATGAGTGGTCCCGGGCAGAGGAACCATTTTTGTTGTTTGTGTCAGGAAGTCCTCTCCCATCCGTCGAGTCCTTTGCGAATTCCACGCTGGCATAGTGGAGCGAGTCTGCGGGAAGGTTGACGATGTCATAGACGGACGGCACTGCGTTTCCCGAGCTCGCCTGATGATTTAGCGCGTGTATGTCCTCGTAGTGGTGATCTCCATGATTTGCCTGCAGAGGAGAATGGGAGCGGTGTTGAAAGATGAATGCAGCTGTTGTAGGCCTATGCAAAATCGTATTGACACACACACACACACACACACAAATACCTCTGCATTATCTCCCTCGTGCATCTTCTGCTCTGATGATTGCCTGGCAGCACAACATGCTGAAAAAAAACATTTGAATAGCCAGGAACAACCAGGTATTTTTATCTGACTGCATTACATGACACAGTCAGAGTTAAGGGTTTCCATTTCCATTTGAAAAGTTTTAAGTTGTATTACCTTGACAGACTATGTATTTTTATTTCGTCCAAATTCACTCACCTTTTATCCTGTGTCTTAACAGTATAAGTACAACCACAAGTATCAGTAACACTGCCACTCCGCCTACCGCACCGCCGATCACACCTGCAAACCAAGAGACAACCGTAGAATCTGCTAAAGAAGAAATGCCAACAGCCAGGGTTGCGCTGTACTGAGCATTCGTGAGAGGTTGTCTCAGCGTGTCTCACTGAAATGTAGCAGGATGTTATGAGTGATCAAAGTGATAAAGTCACCTGCTTTTGGAGGAAGGCCTTTGTCTCTGGCTGTGCAAGGGTTAAAAGACAGGAGGTCAGAAATGTGATGAGAGTTGTAATTTAAAATCACTTTGCACACACAAAAAAACACATCCACATGCTTTTATATGTTTGCAGTAAGCTTGTCTAACTCCATCACCCCCTCTCTGTTTTCACTTTCTTTGTCCCACCACAGCTGCTGTATCAAATCACTGTTATAGCTCTTTTCCCTTATCATTTCTTCAAAAGACAATCGATGCAAATTACATTTTGTTACTGCCATTCTATATTTGGGCCTTTAAGCCATTAGTGGCAGAGTCCGCCATAGCCCCACTGGATTCCAATTGCAACTTCATACACATACCTCGCAGGTTTATTTGGCTCCACTGTATTCTTGACAATGGTCAGTAGCTGCTTACATTTTTAGCTGTAGTATTCAACCACACTTGCTGTCGCCAAAACAACAAGGCCTGAAATCTTAGGCACTTTAACTTTAATGCTGCGGGTGCAAATTTGAACTGATCAGTTAACTACAACAGTTAACTACAAGCAGTTTTAAAATGGCTTAAACTGATCATATGTGTAACCTTAAATCTCATTGGAAAAAAGTAACTTGCAACTCAAGCTGATAATACATGTACTGGAATAGAGGTATAAAGTAGCAGAAGATGGAAAAGTACAAGCATCTAAAATGTGATACTTGTATGCTAAATTAATCATGATACCATAACAAATGTACTGTACAGGTATTATCAACAGTAGCATATGTTGTTATAATTCAATGGTTGTATACTGCATTATATCCTCATTGCACTTACATGGTGTACTGTTTCCATTCACAGACAAACTCACAGTAACTGTAAAAAAAAATGCAATGAAAAATGTTAAGTCATTTCATTGTATCGCTGTCAAACTGATTTTTGTACGTTTTATACTTATCAAAGAAAAGCACAAACTAAAGAATTGCAATTACCTGTCATTGAGAAGATGATGACATTTAGTATTATACCCATAGTGTCAGTCCAGCTTGTTCCAGCTTATGGTTGAAATCCCACTTCAGTTCAAATATTAGGCGACATTACTCCACTGTCATTCATCATGACACCAGTTGACTCTGCTCTGATGTTTCAATGAAATAAGAGACTGCCAGCTTCTCTGTTCCACCCCTATGCACGAAACATTTGCATTTAAGAACGAGGAGGACGTTTTTTTTATATACACTCAACAAAAATATAAACGCAACACTTTTGTTTTTGCTCCCATTTTTCATGAGATGGACTTAAAGATCTAAAATTCATTCCAGATACACAATATTATCATTTCTCTCAAACATTGTTCACAAATCTAAAGTCTAAATGTGTGATAGTGAGCACTTCTGCTTTGCTGAGATAATCCATCCCACCTCACAGGTGTGCCACATCAAGATGCTGATCTGACATCATGATTAGTGACACAGGTGTCTCTTAGACTGTCCACAATAAAAGGCCACCCTGAAATGTGCAGTTTTGTCTCACAGCAAAATGCCACAGATGCCACAAGCATTGAGGGAGCGTGCAATTGGCATGCTGACAGCAGGAATGTCAACCAGATCTGTTGCTCGTGCATTGAATGTTCATTTCTCCACCATAAGCCGTCTCCAAAGGCGTTTCAGAGAATATGGCAGTACATCCAACCGGCCTCACAACCGCAGACCACGTGTAACCACACCAGCCCAGGACCTCCACATCCAGCAGGTTCACCTCCAAGATTGTCTGAGACCAGCCACTGAGACAGCTGCTGAAACAATTGTTTTGCATAACCAAACAATTTCTGCACAAACTGTCAGAAACCGTCTCAGGAAAGCTCAACTGCATGCTCGTCGTCCTCATCGGGGTCTTGACCTGACTCCAGCTCGTCGCCGTAACAGACTTGAGTGGGCAAATGCTCACATTCGATGGCGTCTGGCACGTTGGAGAGGTGTTCTCTTCACGGATGAATCTCGGTTTACATTGTTCAGGGCAGATGGCAGACAGCCTGTGTGGCATCGTCTGGGTGAGCGCTTTGCTGATGTCAATGTTGTGGATCGAGTGGCCCATGGTGGTGGTGGGGTTATGGTATGGGCAGGCATCTGTTATGGAAGAAGAACACAGGTGCATTTTATTGATGGCATTTTGAATGCAGAGATACCGTGATGAGATCCTGAGGCCCATTGTGTGCCATACATCCATGAACATCACCTCACGTTTCAGCAAGATAATGCACGGCCCCATGTTGCAAGGATCTGTACACAATTCTTGGAAGCTGAAAATGTCCCAGTTCTTGCATGGTCAGCATACTCACCGGACATGTCACCCATTGAGCATGTTTGGGATGTGCTTGACCGGCGTATACGACAGCGTGCACCACTTCCCACTAATATCCAGCAACTTTGCACAGCCATTGAAGAGGAGTGGACCAACATTCCACAGGCCACAATTGACAATCTGATAAACTCTATGCAAAGAAGATGTGTTGCACTGTATGAGGCAAATGGTGGTCACACCAGATACTGACTGGTTCTGAGTCCCCAGACCCCCAATAAAGCAAAAAAATGCACATTTCAGAGTGGCCTTTTATTGTGGACAGTCTAATGCACACCTGTGCACTAATCATGATGTCAGATCAGCATCTTGATGTGGCACACCTGTGAGGTGGGATGGATTATCTCAGCAAAGCAGAAGTGCTCACTATCACACATTTAGACAGATTTGTGAACAATGTTTGAGAGAAATGGTAATAATGTGTATCTGGAATGAATTTTAGATCTTTAAGTCCATCTCATGAAAAATGGGAGCAAAAACAAAAGTGTTGCGTTTATATTTTTGTTGAGTGTATACCTAATTTAGTGTGAGAACCTGCGTCAAACCAAATGCAGTTAAAACAATGTCCACATTGTACCTCCTATCTTTGGATCAAAATCATTATAATACCAGCTATTCATGTGCAGACTGCAGGTATTCTAATGACATATTATTTGGGTTATGATATAGTAATGTATTATTTCTAGATGGAGGGATAGCAGTGCGATGGAATATTCAAATACTTGCTTTAATACCAAGCCCCAACCTCAGCGATTTTTACCAGCTTCCAATAAGGAAGTGACCTACAACTGTAGTAACCAGAAAGTGCCACTGGGAGTGGCGCCAAGACGAGCAGTTTTTCTTTGACTCACTTGTTAGATAGGCCGTTTTCAAAGTCTTATTAAACCTATTTACAGCCTGGGCCACAAAACCATTTTAGTCTGTATGTTTAGGTCATATCTCCATTACAACACTGAGGGGGGTGAATTGTTTTGGCCCACGCTAGTTTTTATTCCTTTGGAGGTTAAAATGTATTGGCGCGATCTCTTGATTGACAGCTCTCCGCCCGTTGTCCCCCACTTTCAGCTATCTCCCTCCCCCCGACGTGACGTCGATTCCCGTTTTCGGCAAGAGGAGTGAGGCGGAGTAAAAATCTCACAAGATGGCGACGCACACAAACCAGGATTATTGGATGCCGTGTGAATAACTGAGGTCAGCCGATGCTACTGTAACGGCTGGATCAGGAGGACACAGGCGCGGAGACAATAACAGTTTTAAGAAGATTTATTTTGGAAGCAACCAGCAGTTAGGACCGTGATCCGGGGGGGAAGCTGGCTGTCATGAGGCTCCAGGGAGAGAGCAACAGGGCAAGTCCAGGGAGCTGAGTGTGAGCAGGCTAGAGCAGGCAGGCAGAGGGGTCCGGGAGGAAGTGCTGGCGGGCGAGGGCTGGAGCTGGTGGCTGGAGTCAGGCCGGGAGAGCTGTGGCAGAAAAGACAGGAGTTAGCCAGGAAAAATGCAAAAAAAGCAGAGCTGCAAACAGGTTAGCTTAGAGAGAGGACTGACTGTGTGGAAACAGAATCTACAATCTGGCAGTGTCTGGCAGGTAGGGCCAGGTATATGAAGAGCAGTTGATTGATGATTGATGGCAGCTGTGAATGCTGGTGATTGACTCCAGCACACCTGACTCCAACCCTTCAATAGACCAGCACATAGACAAGGGTAAAAGGGAAAAACAACACAAGGGCTTGAGGCCCAAGCAGGATCATAACAGCTACATCCATATTATTTACTATCTATGTTTAATACGTGTTTGTCCATTTAAAACCTGGGTAACACTTTACAATAAGGTACACAAAATTGTAGTTCCTATTACATAGATATGTGTTACCTACTGCATAGGTTTCTTTTTTTTGTGCTACTTAACACACATGCTTTTTTTGTGTGTCACCTATTACATAGGGGTTTTTTTGTGCTACCTAACACATAGGTTTTTTTTTTGTTACCTATACATAGGTTTTCTTTTAGTGCTACCTAACACATACCTAACACCAACCAAAATGACACAAAATGACCCTCTAACAGTACATATACATATACCGTATTGGTCCGAATATAAGACAACATTGTTTTTTTTTACACAAAAAAAAACCTATGTAGTAGGTAACACAATAAAAAAAACCTATGTGTTAGGTAGCACAAAAAAACCCTATGTAGTAGGTAACACAACAAAAAAAACAATATAGTAGGTAACACATATCTATGTAGTAGGTACTACAATTTTGTTTCCGGTAACCCCAAAAAAGAAAAACCCCTTGTGTTAGGTAGCACAAAAAAAACCTATGTAGTAGGTAACACATCTATATCACATGACCATGTGTGTACCTGGAAGAAACAAATGCAAAACAAATTCAATTAGATTTTTCTTGAAGGAATATTTTATTTCCTAAAAGTGCTTTTACGGTCAGCCCCACACAGCTTTACTTCCAGTAAATCACATGACAGTGACATTGCATTTATTATTGTAAAAACACAGGTGAAATACATTTACATACGCAATTAAATTGCATTAGCAAATTATAAATTTTTAATGCTTGACTTTATCCTTGTCACTACACTTAAACAAACCAATACATGTTAAGTTTGAACATAAAATGCCAGGGGACAGAGAGCGACATGACACAGGGTGAGCAAGACAGATGGACAATATAGTAAGTGATGTAAAAAACTTTTTTGGAACTTTTAGAAAATAACTAACACTCAAGGTCTGTTGGGTAAGTTTCTTTATTGTGCTGATATTATGCAATATTAACACAGCAATACTTATTGCACTTATTTAAAAAAATAGTTACATGTTATAATTTATTTTACTCTACTAAGGTTAGAAAACATCAGAGTTTTGCTCTTCATCTTACTGTAGCCTTTATTTCCATGGTTGGTGGAGATTTACACATGAAAAACAATCCTGTGTTATTGATAAGAAGTATTTTGCATGATGAAGACGGTAGGCCAATATGCTTATCTTAAACACACTTCAAGAAAGTGAAGTCTGCAAGATTTTAGGATAAATAAACACAAACTTTTAAAACTTTTTCTTAGCCTATATTTGTTTGTATTTTTGTCAAATGTGGTTCTCACCTCACTGAGCATATTTGCCCTCTCCCTCGTGACTCCATACATTTGCAAATGAGAAAAAAAACTCATTGTAAAGTTTAATGTGACAACATGTACATTTCAAGAGACACTATATCATACAATGCAAGCAACAGCAACATTCTTACTTTGTCTGGTATGACCATTAGCTTATAGGTGGCTAATGTAAGCTAATGCTAGCAAACTTGAGATAGATATCTCTGGAAAATTAACACTATTCAGTCAGTGGTTGGACGTAATGACCATTCACTACTTGTACCACTTTGTTTTATCATTCACCATTAACTTGGAAGTGTCACTTTTC
Source organism: Hyperoplus lanceolatus (assembly GCA_026929865.2). Classification (NCBI taxonomy): domain Eukaryota; kingdom Metazoa; phylum Chordata; class Actinopteri; order Uranoscopiformes; family Ammodytidae; genus Hyperoplus; species Hyperoplus lanceolatus. The sequence continues at coordinate 232,200 of CM049399.1, read as the reverse complement.
AGTCATAGTGGCCGCTGTTCAGCAAGATACAAAGTAACAAAGTCTTATTTTACACGTGGACATACTTTTGGTTTTGTGATTGAGGCGTACTCCTCAGAGGGTCCTGCAGCTGGCCTGATATTTCTTCCTCTGTGTTGAAGCAGACTGAAGAATAGAGTAGATGGCTGTCCTCACTGATCTATCGCTCTCCCGACTCAGTGGTGGGATTGAAGATCCGATTCTGGATTGTGACTGGATGACAAATGGGTGTGAGGATGTCCTGACCTCTGCCAATGCTTACTGCTGCGTACACAACGTCGGGTGAACTGGTGTTGACCGACGGGTCAACTTGTCTTGGTTGACCCTGGCTGGGATTCTCCATGTTAATGTTGTCAAGGTGCTACAGGATACACACTGTGTTGAATAAAGGACTTTAAAGGTGCTGTAAGCGGAATGGTTCTCTTAGCTAACTTCCTGTCTTACTGCAGTTAGCAGTCCCCTCGCTCGTCCCTACGTCAATACATTAATTCACTGCGGTCTTCATGCAGCAAGTTATCTAGCATCATCTCAGATCCATAAGTGTGATAAAACATGATAAAAACCATCACAACAGACATTGGGAAGGATTTTTACCTTCTCCGCCATTGTAGGCACATAAACATTCACCCATGTGTCGCTCTGGTGTGCACCGGCAGTGAGACCATGAGTGAGACGGGTGCGGACGGGTGTCGGTTTGTAGCGTCCTCTCTTGTGATTGGATAACATTTCGGGATACTACATAAAGTTTAATTGCTAATTACATGCAGAGCAGCTGACTAAGAGATTGGCTTTATGAAACGTGCACATTAAAGTGATCACTGTATGAATAAAGAGCGATTTAACACTTATATTAATATAAATAAACCGCTTACTTCACCTTTAAGACTCCAACACAATCATGCACACAACAAAGAGATAGACTCTCACCATATTGCTTGTGTTAGTCAAGGGTCTTCTTGCTGCACGTGCAAATGGTGCTGGGAATAATACAAAATGAGAGTTAAATCTTACAAAGCCAGAATTAATGCTTATGGCCAAAAATAAAGGGTCCGGTCCAAATATATATTAGACAATCATGTTGCAGATGTATAATTGAGTTCACTTGCCTCTTATTTTCTCATGTCTGTGTTTTCTGAGTTTCAAGAACAAAACAACAAACAGACTCAGAAGCAGCACAGCAGCCGCCACGGCCAAGAAGAACTCCAGTGTCACTGGAGAAAAAAACACAATAAATACAGCAAACTGAAATCTAAAGCTTATCAGATTTGTTAGTGTGCAATGTGCATCACAATCTGGCCAATCGCACTTAAAATAATGTCCCAAAAATTGCATCGTGCACCTTTAATTAGTGAATTTCAAAAGAGCAGAAGGGGAAATCCGTTTTACAGAACAGATTCATGTTGTAATAAAATATCGATATTTGGCGCTAGTGTATCGATATTTCGAAGGAGAAACTGTGGCCATATGTCGCAATATCGCTTTTTTTCCCATCCCCAAAGATATCTGCTAATTCTTCTTGAATGTTACAGAACAAATACACACATGAATAATACATTTAGTTTTTAAATAACAAACACATTTTCTATTTCTAAATCCTGCCAGATCCAAACCATGGACCTATTATAAAAGATACAAACCCCCGAAGAGTCAACAGGTGACATTATTGCTGACAGGTTATTTATCCACTTTGCTGCACACAGATGGAAACAAAATCCTGATGATTAAAACCCTGCAGCAGTTTTCAGATGTTGTTTAATGCATTTTTTTTGTTGTTGTATATAAATAAAAAGTGTTTTACAATAAAACGTGCCTTGCCTGTCTTAAGGAATGACCACCAGATGGCACCATTAACAAGACTTCAAAAAAATATATACAAAACTGACCTGGATGATTTGTCCTTTTAAACTAGGCTTTTTACCAACTTGCACTTTAGAGCTTTACAAATTGCGATTATTACCTGTTGTGTTTACTTTATGCACATCTTCCGGTGGTTTAGACAACTGTGTAGTACTGGATCTCTGTGACACTGAATTAAAGGAGCCAGCAGAGAAAAGACAATCACCAAACATGTTTTCACATAAGCAGCATACGAGGATGTAACTGGAGGATATGTATCACTCTCTAAAAGATGAGCATCCCTGAACACACTGTATTACACACCGGTAAAATAATCAGTAGGTTGCTAACGCCTGGTGGAGGCTTGAACCGTGGATGACCTAGGAGCATACCAGGTGACCAGTGGAGGTTCAAGAGGTACAGGGGCTGTCAAAGAAAGACAATAGGTGTTCAGGGGGGAACAATGGTTGCAAGTGCTGTAATTAAGAAAAAAGGCAACAAATAGAAAGAGAATATATGTATTTGACATACCTTTGTAGACTCTGAGCTGGATTTCTGTTTTTGGAACAAACCAGTATGTATCTATTTCACACCAATATGTCCCACCATCATTCAGGTTCAGGTTATTGATGGTCACATGCAGGGTCCTTGACTTGGTGTCATCCCATAAAACATATTTCCCTTTTTGGGACTTTTTATCAGAGGTTTTAATGTGAGTCGTCCTTTTACCATAATCACCCTTGGAGAACCACTTAGTATATCTTTCATATCCAGAGTCATACAGTATATCATGCAGGGAATTTTAACTAGTCCTCCCTCCTGAGCAACTCGGTCTATCCTTGGTTGCTCGCATCTGACCACTTCAAAAGAAAAAGAAAAGACAAAATAACAACAGAAAAATAATTTTGCTTTGGCTGTCACCCTTTGGATGTCTGCAGCAACATTTTACATTATCGATAAAAGGGCTCCAAAAAGCAAATATTCTTAGCTGTTTAGTAAAGGATGTGTCTTTTTTTGTATTTGATGCTCATCTGAGAAAAGCCAGATGCTTAGAAGAAACATTTTCCTCATCTGGATCTTTGTTAAAATCCCTCTCATCTTTAGTTTTCCTCAGCGTCTTCTATTTTCTCTTCCCTTCACCGACTCTCAGACAAACTTGAGTGACTCTCAATTCGATCAAAGTCTTTCACACTTGTTTTAAAAAAATAATACAATCCGGATTATTGTTAAAAAAATAATATATTGTGTTCTTTAGCCTTAAGTATGAAGGAATAAATGCCATGGAGAAAGGTTTAAAATTCGGTATCTAGGCCTCAGTTTTATTTAAATAAAATGACAAGGCAAGTTGATGTGATCACATCCAAGTTCAGAGAAAGAGTGAGTGAGCGTAGTTACAGATGCTCCTGCAGTTATTACATAGACGTCTCTTATGATTGGTTGTCTTCTTTCTTGCGTCTTGCGTCCCTGGATGTATTATATCTATCTGCCTTGGGCTAGTGAGTTGAACAAGTAGTCCTTTGTTAGCAGATACAGAACTCTCCCTTCTGCTGGGAATACTCCTATCCCTCAAGGGCATTTCTCTCCTACATGAAGAATGTCTCCTGTCTATATTCCCTGTCCTGCATTGCATGTGTGTCTGAATAAGGAACATTTAGATCACACCGTTTAATTTGTTGATTGTTAGTTGATTATATCAAATCTATTTTTCTGTCATAATTGAAAAATATAAATTCACAACAACCTGAACTGTTGGAGCAGGAAAGTGTCAGAGAGAGTGGGTATGTCCTGTTTAGCAGAGCACACACTCTCACAGTCGAGGATGATACTTATATGATCAGCATCGAGTTCAGACATTGCAATAGACTGTTGATAAGTCTGTTGATATCTGTTCAATGGTGGAGTATGTGACCGCCACAGTGTGAGGTGTGTCAGTGCTGCAGTCTGTGTGTTTGTTAAAGCTAACGGTAAAGTAGAAGAGGCCATCTGGTTGGATCTGAGACTCTGATGAAACTGCGACGTTGGAGTAAATATTGTCTCCTTCATCCCTGCTGGTTTCTCTGTGATGTGGGTATGATGATCTGCAGTTGCTGCTCTTCCTACCATCTGCCTCTTGCTCCTCATTGGCTGTTGAAGAGGGTGTAGTCATGTGGTGTGCATCTCGTTTCTTATTGGATGGCGTTGCATAGACTGTGTCATGGACCTTTCCTATATGGAAAATGATGATACATTAACAAAGTTTCCTGTGCTAGGGTGTTGTTAAGTGACTGCATGTATGTATTGAAATAGCTGGTTAGTACCAAATAATTACCATAACTGTCCCCTGCAGCAAGCTAAACTACTTCATTTGGCTAATGCACACAGCAATGTCAAGGGACCATTTTTGAGTCTGATATACAATACTTTCTAAATACATTGGTTATTTGTAGTGCTTGCTAGTCTGTTTCCAGGTGGTCACTACTAGGCCTTTGAGGGTACTTGTCAGAAAGTAGAAAGTTGCTAACATCATCAGAGGGTTGCTGGGTCCATGTGAAGGTGTTCAGTTCTGGGTGATGCTAGGTTGTTTGTGATAGTTGTTATGGAGAATATGGGTGTTTTTTTTATCCCTACCATGGATGTTTTAAACTGCCATGACTCTCTGAAAAATTAACTTTAGTTTAGTTTCTGAGTTTAGTTTCATACCAGAAGATGCATTGATGTCTCTGTGTCGATGTCTGAATAATATAAGGACTATCGCCAGGGCAAGCACAACCACACCGAGACCTGCTCCGATGTACACCAGCTTCCCTGGGGAAAAAAGAAAAGAACACCTCTCAGTGATTATGTATTACCTAGGAGCGTGGCTCTCACATACATACAGTACATACAGGTGAAACTTACATATTATTAGAATATCATGGAAAATTAATTGGAATTGAGGCAAGAATTCATGCTAAAGGGGCCTAAACCAAGTACTGTGTACATATGCATGATTATACTTTATAGAGGGGTCGACATTTCTGTATTTAAAATCCCTTTTTTATTGATTTCATGTAATATTCAAATTTTCTGAGATTTTGAATTTGGGGGTTTTCATAAACTGTAAGCCATAATCATCAAAATTATAGCAAATAAAGTCTTGAAAGATCTCACTTTGCATGTAATGAGTCTATACTATATATTTGTTTCACCATTTAGGTTGAATTACTGAAATAAACTAACTTTGTTTCGAGTTTCACCTGTATCTACACAGAAGCAGACAGTTGCTTACTTGAGGATAAAGATGTTGTACCATTTGCAATCGAAGCTGGCAAGTCATTGGATTCATTGTCAGGTTTGTTTCCTTTAAGAAAAGAAAAATAAAGAACTATGTTAACTGTGTTCCTCATCTCTCGCTCACATTGTGTCTGCCGGGTCAGCGTCTCACTTCTTTCCCACAATGACAACTTACTGTGAAAAACAGAGTATCCGTTTGAGACGGACATGTGTTGTGAAATATTGGTCATATTTAGTGAAAAGGGAAATAGAACATAGGTTGTCATCTTTAAGGCGATGAGGAATGACATATTAAAGCTACTTATATCCAGTGCTGAATCAACTCACCCGGTATGACTGTGAGGAATACTTCATTGTATGTGTCAATACCAAGTCTGTCTATTCCGCACTGGTAAGTTCCTGAGTCCTCCTTCGTCAGATCAAAGATGGTCACGTAGAATGTGTTTCCCTTGTCTTCAATGTTGTATTTCTTATGGATACTACCTTCTTGTTTTGGCTACTTATTAGGATGTCTTTATTACTTTCACACTTTCCCTTGCAGAAATATTTGATGTTGGAAGCTGCGTTGGAATGTGAGCATTTAATTCTTATCTTATCTCCCAACACTCCTGTTTGCGAACAAGCTTCAGTTCCCCATAACCCTGTACAAAACACACACAGAGCAACAAGGGTCAGGTCTTCATTGTTTTTCTCAAAATGCATGACTCATTTCATATTGTATATTTCATACCTACCTGATAGACTTATCCTATTTGTTCAAACAAAAGTTCCCAAACCGTTAAGGATTCTTACTTTGGTGTTGTTACCCCTTGAACAACTTCTGCCTACTCTCTTGAGCTGCAGACCGTTTATTCCGTTTTGAGTGTTCATTTGGATCATATCCAGTGTCTCAAACAGGTTAAATTATACACTATTTCACTAGGAAGAACAAAATACTAGCAAATGTGATAATCATTTTTCTGTTTCTAGTGTTTTTATTTAACTTTGTTTTTATCCAAATCAATCATGGCTGGGATAGAATTGTTCTTAAAGTGTACTCCCTTATACTGCTGTAGCTCTCAACAGTACCTTCAACACCTAATAATGTATTCTAGCTATTTAAAAAGTCAACAAAGTGTACTGCATACGCTCAAAAACCACAGCAAGACAGTAGGAATCACTGTGGTTCAGAAGGAGCTGTGGATCCCTCTTATCCACCTGAGAAAAACTCACAACTACAAAGACATAACACATCAAGATAGAGGAAGAGATACAAATAATGACTCTGAAAAATAATAAAAGTCTTTACCTCCCAGAAGAAAGACCAGAATTAGCAAAATCATTTCCATGTTACTTGTTACGTGCCTTTGTCCCTTTCCGTTGTCTCTTCTTATCTCACCCTGATCTCTCATCTTTGTCATTCTCTCCAAATGAAAGACAACTCACATGCATCTCTCGTACGTTCCTCTTTGTTGTTGCACTTCCTGTATTTAGCCAGTTTCCTCTGTCCAAATTCTTCACGTAAAAGGTGCTCGTGACAATCTAAAAAACAATCCTCCCATCTCGTGCCTCTCTCAATGTGAATGATAACGATCAATTAAAATAATTAAGACAAAGGACACAGTCAGACATTAGCATTTTGTTTATTAGCGCAGATGAACGCTGTTAACAAAATTTGACTTATGAAAGATCCTGTTTTGAATTGGCCAACATCTCCTCACCTGATTCATTTATTCACAGTAAAGACAAACACATGAATTAATGTATTACTTATTAGTGATTGTTGGTGTCTGGTCCATCATCACTTTCAATAATAAAAGCACATTACTCAACAAGGTATTCTTTAAGATGTGGGAACATGGCAAAGAACATCCTTCAACAGTATCAACCTTTAATCTGCCCTTTGACTCCCATTGGTCCATCTTTAGAGCCACTGTTTCCATTCAGGCTGTGATAGACATGCTCCTCAAGTCGGCTGAGATCCAGACGTTGGTACTGGCCGATGTGCCCTGGTACATCCACATCAAAGTATTCACCCAGGCCCAGAGTGACAGTGGACTCCCGGGGCTTCGAGGTGAGGTGGGAGCACAGGTCAGGTGGTGGTGGTAGAGCTGTAAGGCCAGCGCGGTCTGGAGCAGAACAGCTACAGCAGATTCCAGGTTGGGTTCTTACACCAGGCATCATTGTCTCGTAGTCAGATGACATCTGTGGGATGAACAGAAACCTCATGACAGTGAACTGATACCTGCATGCGAGACCACAAATTATAAATGTGTCATGGTTTGCTAGCATGCTCACAATGACAATGTTAAGCTAAAATCTTTATGATGTTTACCATACAAACATACAGGGCTGTACAGTGCGACAGTTTTGATCGCATTTGCTACTGAAATTGATGACGTGCGATGATGAATACAAGTCCACTAGCACTAGTGCGACAGCTTGCTAATGAGCAGATGCTGTCTCTTTGAGACACAGAGGAGAGATGCACAACACTGCGCAACACTAAAGTCAACAGTAGTCGACATTAACACTCTCCAAATGCGGTCTAAGGCAAGTAAGTTATTGAGTCCACCCTCCACTTTGGCAGGTGAAAGATGTGTGCTCCGGACCTGTACTTGTGCGGCGATTCCAGCGTCTAATACACTTCACCAACGGTAATAACCGGAAGGAGATTACCGCAGTTAAGTTAGCGTGTGTGTAAACAGAGCATTTCCTGTGCGCTTTCACATTAAAAGCCTGTTAATAGCCAAACGTGAGTGGACTTTTATTTTGAAGCCAGTAAGAACAGGAAGTTAGCGCTTCACAGCCCTGAAGTGCTCTAGCTAGAAAGGCAACTCATTGAGCTGCAGAGAAAAGTCAACAGTAGTCTAAAAACAAAGTTTGAAATAAGCCACTGAAGAACAACTTCCAACACATTCACAACAACCTATTTAATTTATCCTAAATTGTACCAATATGTATACTTATTTATTCAATAGGCTATGTTTAATGTTTTAAAGTTTGGTTTTAATTAACAGAAAGACATTTACCAAAAATATACAAAAAATATATAGATATTAATTTCATGGGGAGAAATTATTCTGAATCAGCAAAAAATTACAATTGGCAGGTTAGATTTTTTTGTATAAATTACAATCAGTGCACCCTATTCATTTTCTACAATTATTTCTGCACACACTAGGATATGATATTAATTGAGAATTTCAAATGAAATCAAGATGACAGGCTAACATGTCATTAGAGCGAAATGCATGGGTTAAGGTTATGCAAGTTTTCGATCATACTTTGTGTGCTACTGAATTTATTTTTGTGCAACTGATTATTTTTGCTTGCTAGCACCAGTGCTACCACCTAAAAAAATAAGCGTACAGCCCTGCAAACATAGCGTGTTAGCATGCTAAAGCTGGATTTATACATGCAACGGCAGCTACATGTTGAGACATTCCAACAGCCAGCCTACAATGTGACAGACATACCACACATGGACTGCATTAACCTACATGTTTCTGATGCAAGTGGAGTTTTAAGAAGGTGACGGCAGCATAAAGAAGGTTAAAGAAAGACATTCAGTAGCGTATTCCTTTCAGTAACAAACATTTGACAAACTGAGTTCACTGAAAAGCCACAGTAGCAATCGCTGCTAGGCTGTAGTTTTCTGTTCTTCAATAAGAACAGTGGAATAAAGTCATCTGGATGTAACTCCAGTTCCTTATAACTAATGTGTTTAACAATGGGAATATAAAGCACTATACATCCCGATCATATGTAAACAAATATGTCCAGCGCTGTGGAGATGGTATTCACCATTGACTTTTAAATCTTGCATTGACAATACATCCAGCTTAACATGGCCTATGAATGACATAGTATATACACTCACCGGCCACTTTATTAGGTACACCTGTTCAATGGCTTATAAAAACAAAAAGCTAATCAGCCAATCACATGGCAGCAATTTAATGCATTTATGCATTTAGACGTGGTCAAGACAATGTACTGAAGTCAAACTGAGCATCAGAATGGGGAAGAAAGGGGGTTTAGGTGACTTTGAACATGGCATGGTTGATGGTGCACGACAGGATGGATCCATACTTTCATGTTGTTTACGCCAAATTCTGAACCTGCCATCTGAATGTCGCAACTTAAATCGAGACTCATCAGACCAGGCATGATTTTTCAATCTTCTATTGTCCAGAAGAATTGTAGCCTCATTTTCCTGTTCTTAGCTGACAGTGTGGTCTTCTGTTGCTGTAGCCCATCTGCTTCAAGGTTGGTCTTGTTTTGCGTTCAGAGATGGTATTCTGCATACCCTGGTTGTAACGAGTGGTTATTTGAGTTACTGTTGCCTTTCTATCATCTCGAACTAGAATGCCCATCCTTCACTGACCTCTGACTTCAACAAGGCATTTCACGTCCACACAAATGCCGCTCACTGGATATTTTTTCTTTTTCGGGCCATTCTCTGTAAACCCTAGAGATGGTTTGGAGTGAAAATCCCAGTAGATCAACAGTTTCTGAAATACTCATACCAGCCCTCCTGGCACCCTCAACATTGCCATGTTCAAAGCCATTTAAAACCCCTTTCTTCCCCATTCTGTTGCTCGGTTTCAACCTCAATAAGTTGTCCCGTCCAGGTCTACATGCCTAAATGCATTGAGTTGCTGACATGTGATTGGCTGATTAGTTATATGTGTTAACAAGAAAATGAACCGCTGTACCTAATAAAGTGGCCGGTGAGTGTATGTGCATAGTGTTTAGTCATAAATCAAAAAATTGGAAACATTTTGGTGGCGGCACTAGATATAGGTTAGGTTACGTTAGAATATCACAAATGTACTATTATGAATCCTGAGGGTAACAGGCATGTCACTACCAAAAGTCATGCCTATCCATCCAATAGTTGCTGAACTATTTCTGTCTGGAGCAAAGTGGTAGAGTGACCACAGAGCTATGCTGCTAGCATGGACAAACCTCTCTGTTTGGGCGTGGGCCTGATCCTCTGTGTTTAACAACCAGCAGAAGACAAAGTGTGAACAGACACACACACAGCATCGCTGCCACACACATCCCTGCAGTCAGGTACAGCGGCAGGTGGAGCCCTGCAGGGTAAAACGACAAACTCAGGTTCATCTGACAGATGATTCACTCACAAGCACATACAATGATGAACACCATGAGTATGGACACACACACACACACACACACACACACACATATATATATATATCAGGGCTGTACAGTGCGACAGTTTTGATCGCATTTGCTACTGAAATTGATCACGTGCGATAATGAATACGAATCCATTCGCACTCATGCTGAGATAATCCATCCCACCTCACAGGTGTGCCACATCAAGATGCTGATCTGACATCATGATTAGTGCACAGGTGTGCCTTAGACTGTCCACAATAAAAGGCCACCCTGAAATGTGCAGTTTTGTCTCACAGCAAAATGCCACAGATGCCACAAGCATTGAGGGAGCGTGCAATTGGCATGCTGACAGCAGGAATGTCAACCAGATCTGTTCCTCGTGCATTGAATGTTCATTTCTCCACCATAAGCCGTCTCCAAAGGCGTTTCAGAGACTATGGCAGTACATCCAACCGGCCTCACAACCGCAGACCACGTGTAACCACACCAGCCCAGGACCTCCACATCCAGCAGGTTCACCTCCAAGATCGTCTGAGACCAGCCATTGAGACAGCTGCTGAAACAATTGCTTTGCATAACCAAACAATTTCTGCACAAACTGTCAGAAACCGTCTCAGGGAAGCACAACTGCATACTCGTCGTCCTCATCGGGGTCTTGACCTGACTCCAGCTCGTCGCCGTAACAGACTTGAGTGGGCAAATGCTCACATTCGATGGCGTCTGGCACGTTGGAGAGGTGTTCTCTTCACGGATGAATCTCGGTTTACATTGTTCAGGGCAGATGGCAGACAGCGTGTGTGGCGTCGTGTGGGTGAGCGCTTTGCTGATGTCAATGTTGTGGATCGAGTGGCCCATGGTGGTGGTGGGGTTATGGTATGAGCAGGCATCTGTTATGGACGAAGAACACAGGTGCATTTTATTGATGGCATTTTGAATGCACAGAGATACCGTGATGAGATCCTGAGGCCCTTTGTTGTGCCATACACCCATGAACATCACCTCACGTTTCAGCAAGATAATGCACGGCCCCATGTTGCAAGGATCTGTACACAATTCTTGGAAGCTGAAAATGTCCCAGTTCTTGCATGGCCAGCATACTCACCGGACATGTCACCCATTGAGCATGTTTGGGATGTGCTTGACCGGCGTATACGGCAGCGTGCACCACTTCCCACTAATATCCAGCAACTTCGCACAGCCATTGAAGAGGAGTGGACCAACATTCCACAGGCCACAATTGACAATCTGATAAACTCTATGCGAAGAAGATGTGTTGCACTGCATGAGGCAAATGGTGGTCCACCAGATACTGACTAGTTCTGAGTCCCCAGACGCCTAATAAAGCAAAAAAATGCACATTTCAGAGTGGCCTTTTATTGTGGACAGTCTAAGACACACCTGTGCACTAATCATGATGTCAGATCAGCATCTTGATGTGGCACATCTGTGAGGTGGGATGGATTATCTCAGCAAAGCAGAAGTGCTCACTATCACACATTTAGACAGATTTGTGAACAATGTTTGAGAGAAATGGTAATATTGTGTATCTGGAATGAATTTTAGATCTTTAAGTCCATCTCATGAAAAATGGGAGCAAAAACAAAAGTGTTGCGTTTATATTTTTGTTGAGTGTAGTAAAGAGACAGACCAATTGAATTATGGTGTGGTAGGTATATATTTTAGTTTGATTTAAATTTATTTTCAGTATAAAAACCATCATTTGGATTTTCAATTAATAAAAATAGTCATTTTAAATGTACATATCCACCTTCTGTCCTTTATCTTTCCGTTCTTACAACAATATACAGAGAAAAAAAAAGTAATTAAGTAATATTTATATATATATATATTAGGGCTGTCAAACGATTACAATTTTTAATCAGATTAATCAATTGTTCTGTCTCTTTACTGTGTCTTTGGGCAAATATAGGCTATATAATGGCATTTATTTTGTGAATCTATAGGTTGTGCATTCTTGAATACAACTTGATTACAGTACGCGGTGTGTGTGTGTGTGTGTGTGTGTGTGTGTGTGTGTGTGTGTGTGTGTGTTTGTGTGTACGCGCGACCACGTCCTAGGGGACTGTTCATTTGTGCCAGGAAGCCGACGTTATGTTGATGTCTACTCACACACCCACCCCTGAAAACTGCAGACGTTTGTGTCCTCGCGGGCTCTGAACAGAGCGGACAATGTTTCTCCTCCTGTTGCTTCGACATCAACTGTCACCCGCGGCAGTTGATTTTATATACTATCTATGCCCCCGACACAGACGTGACCGTTAGCAGTTTAAAACACGGCATGGGCTAGCGTGCTCTGATGTTTGGCTGCACGCAGCTACTGATCCTGGGTCAGCCACAACATTAGAGTGACTGTAGTGTAGAGCCGGTGGGATGTACGGGGCGGATCATTCTGCACATGCGTTAATCGCGATAAAAAAAATAACGCATTAATTCCAGAAATTAATCACCCTGCGTTAACACGATAATTTTGACAGCCCTAATATATATATATTACTTACTGTCCACTGTAGGGTCTCCTGGAAAGATGGGTGATGGTGACACGGGTACTAGAAAGTGGAAAATTTAAGATATGAAACACAGAAAGTACATATCTTACTACCGTAATCTGTTTTATATAGAAACAGAAAGTCTAGAAAAGAGGAACATGTATGACACTTAATTTCTCATCTGGAGTATGAGCTGTCTGACACATTTAGACTGTCATCCCCAGATGGACAGATTTGTGTGATATACAGCGTTTGTGTATATGTAAGCTGCATAGATATCTGTAGCTGTAAACTACTAACCAAAAACCTGATTGTGTTATATGTCTATGGAGGAAATGTGTATCACAGAAGACCATATAGGCTATCGTATAAGCAGTTAACATGTTGACGTGACATACTGTACCTCTGGAAACTTTCAGCTGTATGACACTTATATAATCAGGCTGGTAGCTGATGTCCACCCCACACCAGAACGTCCCACTGTCATTTGAGAGGAGCCTGTCCACTCTGACAATGAAGAAGGCTGCGGTGGTGTTGTCGTACAGAGAGAACCGTCCGCCACTCACCCACTGGTTGGGTGTGCCGCTCCGTATTAGGGTTTTGGAGGACGCAACTTCATCAACTTGTGAGAAGTACTTTGCGTTGCTCTGTCTGTTGTGTGGATATTCACATCTGAATTCAAAGCTCTGACCTTCCACACCGGCGACAGCTGTTTTGACACTGAGCAGGCCTGTAAGTTCGAATAACCAGTGTTAGTTGAGTGATCATGTGTTTTTAATGAGCAGTTTGACTACACTTAAGTCATTCACATTAGCCTTAAAAGTGTAAACGCATAGATCGCTGCCCACCTTGGATTTGCAGCATGAAGATGACAGTTGTAGTTGCGCACCATGAGATCCATGTCGCTCCCATCCCTTCCATTGTACCTTCAGTTCACATACTCCGATTCCTCTCCAGGCGCACAATGAGGCAGACGCCTGCATTGTATCGGTGTTCAATCAGGTGCTTTCAGGTCCATGTGTGTCAACCATAGGTGTACACCTCTTCCTCTTTCATACAAAAAAGCAGTCCACACCTAACATTCAAACTGTGAGTGTGAGATCATGACCTTCATACCGTATGTCGTTATAAGCCTATTTCCCCCACAAAAACAAGTCTTGGTTTTTCTTTACTTTAAGAAAGCAACACAAGTTTAATAAGATCACAACCTATACTCTCTAATACGCTTTATGAAAGACGTGTACCTTTGCTTGACACTAATATTGGGGGGCTAACATGTTTGGCTATCGTCAAGTGGGCAGGCTTTTAAACACGTTTCAGAATAGACTAAAGTAACCCATGTTAACCTTTGCCCTAATCTATATTTTAAGGGGTGGACAAATGTATTAACTCTTTGTTTAAGCAACAAAAACATATTTAATATACTTTTACAAAGTTGCAATTTAAATCGTACTACCTAACTTTTTTCTTTGCTACATTTCATCTCAAATATCGCACCTCGCTACATATCAAGTAAAAAAAGGAAACTGTGATAAACTTTGTGAGAATGAAACAAAAGAAAGGAGCCAATCAGCAGCTGCAGCAGAGAGGAAGCTGCTTGTGTGTATGTGGCTTCAGGAGGACACAACGTCAGAGTGGAGACAGAGTGTATAAAAGAAAATTCACAACAATGGGAAAAATATTAGGTTTGTAAAATGTTGTATGACAAGTTTACCCTGGTCTCAGATTTTTAATATGGAACAAACACGTGCTGCAATAGGCCTACTGGCTTTGCACAACCCACTGACAAGATCCTTAGTGTTTTTTAATAAGAAGATGTATGAAAGTGAAACGTGAAAGACAAGATCAGGTCTGGTGCCATAGAATATCTTAGGAGTCTTCTATTAGGAGAATTCAATTACTTTTTCTTATCTTCATGTGATTGCTTTCTTTAAACCGTGACTCTTGACTTGTATACTCACTAATGCAGATCAGTCTTTTGTTACAGTAAGTAAGTACACTTTAATCACCCTCTATTTATATTACATTGTGAGTTATTAGTCAATGGTCATGTTGCCCCACACAAGAGAATGTGTTTCACAGTTTGACAGTTATGTGCAGGGAATCATAGCCTACTTAAGGGGGTTATCAGTGTTTACTGTATGCCACCGTGTCTTTATTGAGATGACCACTAGGGGGCAAAAAGTCAAACACCTTTACCATGCTAAACATACTGTAGCCAATAAGTTATAACCATCAGCGCAAAAATGCAAATATGTGTATTTTTTAAGGTAAAGACCACTTGTATTATTGCTACTAATGTATGAAAAAGTTAAAGCTCCCTCTCCATACTCACAGTGTTTCTATCTGTCCACAAAATACAGTACAAATAAACACACACACACTAGTCTACAAGGAAGGAAGGAGGAAACTACATGGATTGTTGATTGTTCAAATGGTAAAAAAATCATATTTTGTTGTCACTGTGTTTCGCTGCACCCTTTACAAGGGATAGTACATCTCAAATTATCAAAAAAGTCTGGTTGATAATCAGCCTAGAAAAGGCAGGCAAAATGTAAGTTAAACAGTTTGACTAAGAGCCTTCAAAACCTTTTCCCTCAATTCCACTGTAACTGCTCTCTGCTTGCTTCAAGTAACTCTCCTGTGAAGCTTACAATGACATGTATACATTGATGGATAAATTCATCATTTATTGTGGATATCTTGTCTTATTTGTTCCCACAGACAAATGTCATCATCAATACAAATGATAATTAAGTGTATTATGGTACCTTGCATGCATGAAATGTGACCCCAAAGTGGCATACCATAGAATCCAGTTCAAGACAATGTCATGTTTAATTTAAACTCCCAACAATAGATTTTTTTTCTTTTTTAAGATATTTTTTGGGCATTTTTATGCTTTATTGATAGTGCAGAGAGACAGAGGTGATATGGGGCAGATCTTTTTATCTTTGTAAAAGAAATAAAGATATGTTGCTTATAAGTGAAGATGCGGAGTAGGACATACAGTTCAGTTGTCCATCACTGCAAATATAAAAACACTCTCTTTCACATCTTTTAGAATGACTCTAGACTGTTCCCGATAAATCCAAACCAAACCAAAGCGATCTGGGCCTTCCTTCCATGGACTCACTATGAGATTTGGAATGGTGCGCAGAGGCAGGTGTATGTATGTGTGGTCCAAGGGAGCCATCCCCAGTTGTTTCAGATATTGTATGTGGCAAAGTTTGGATGTAGATCGGGGAGTTGACGTCGGGCTTGTCTTGGACGTTTGCAGCTGAATGTCTTGAACCTGCGGCAGCTTTGGAGCAGCACACGTTTTCATAGATGTTAAGGGACACGCTACATTCATCTGTTGTGGAGGAAGAGGTTGATGGATCCACTTTTGGGTGGTGAGTTGTGCAAAAGAACCCCTCGGATAATTTCTGTATCGAATGCACTTCCTCGCCAATTTCATCGTAGACATTGTCAGCCTATTGAGAAAGTGGCAAAGAAAAACACATCGGTAGGTGTAAGTTAGTGATGGGTTGAGTTGAACTCTGTCTCTGTATTGAAACTAACAAAATAAAACTTACATATGGATGCCATATACATCCACACATACTCTTTGCTACTATTTACTACTATATCAATAAAAGGAATAGTTTGATATTTTCTGGAAAATGGATGTCTTACTTGACAAGACATCACTTTCAAGTCTTTATGGTAAAAAGCTGCAGCCATGAGAGACCGATAGCTTGGCTTAGCATGAAGACAAATAGCAGGGGGAGACAGCTAACCTGTTTAAACGTAACAATGGTACTATGCCTTTGTCCTCTAACTCTCAACAGGAAGGCAACAAATATATGATAATAATCAAACTAGTCTTTTATCGTACTCATGGACGTCGATTTGGCTAAACAAGTGGGGGGGACAAACAGGCATTCTGGAGTGCATTTTCAAAAGTGGGGGGGACAATGAGGAAACATCTTTTTTTCTCTTTAGTGCAGGTAATGAACGGTTCTGAAAGACGGCATACCCGCTCACTAATGAATAAAATGTATAGAAAACACTGATGTCTGACACATTTGATGAAAAAAGCATTTTCAAAAAGCAGCGGACATATGAGCCACTAGCTGCTCCCCGTAGCCCAACCAAACATGACGTAAACAAAAGGAGCTTGGGAAGGTAGTTCCGATTGAGCAATCTGATTGGTCGAAAGCATTTTGACCGTGCTCAAATCGAGCCGAAGCACGGCTGGACTGTGGCACAACAATATTACTCCGCCTCGGTCTCCATGGCAACTTAGCTAGTAGCATAGCCATGATCAGCTTCAATTACTTCTTGATAAACAACATCGTCAGTGACGTGCGGTGAGGTCAGTGAGTGGGTGGGCACTGAGTTCTGAAAGCCAGATTTCTTAAACCTATATATTGTTAAATCAAAAACAATAAACAACAAACAGGCACGCACGGCCGATTTCAAATAAGTTCCTCCCTTTCTCTCTCTCTCACTCACACACACACACACACACACACACACACACGGGACGTATATGAAATGTAACGATGGTGACTTCAGGTTTGCCCGTAGCCTACTGTAGTTTGGTCTAAATGATTAAACATCGCATCCATCGAATTAACGGACCCGTCCCTCACACCCGAGGGCCGAAACGAAAGGCACCAAGTCAAACCTTCGCCGATTCAAACTACCGGTACTACTTCTATTCAACTTAAAAATAAAAGACAGCATTCATCATTATGTAGGACTACAGCATAACTGATGGCAACTCCACTCCATAAACTTTATCTTAATAGATTAAGTACCAGTAGCATATGCCCCATGGACCTGTCCAGCATCAGAATGTAACCATTTATCCACATTGCAGAGTTTAGGTTTGTCCGTCAGTAACAATGAAAACACAACTGCTCAATTGAATATAAAATGCAGAATGGATTGCACTCGGTATCAATTCATCCAACTTTATTGTTAAATAAACCCCAAAAAAGTTTCTGACTCACCAATCTGACTCCCTGGCTGTAGAAATAAGCAAGACGATAGTAATCCAGTGACAGTCTGACTGACAGCACAGCTAGCTAGCATCCTTCCGTTCATGTAGGCTACCTGTCCGTTTGAAATGCTCGAACATTGTTTGTCCCTGTTGCTGCTGTACGCCCACCGTCCAAGGCTGGCGCAGGCCTTTCTCTTGCTATTCATTCTGTTCCTCTTTAAAATTATAATCCATTTTGATAAAATTCCTCCAGTCTGAAATATCTGCGGGCACGGACCATGGACCTATAAAGAAAGGCACGGACACGGCAGCTGCAATGTTGACTTAAAAATCCGCGGGTGTAACGCGACGTGTGATGATATGTAACGTAAAGGCTTATGTGGCATACCATTTACGTAAAAAAAGCACAAAGAAATTCCGCTTATTTGCGTACATGTTAAATAATACAGAATCAAGTGCGCATCCCCGCAAATTTTTTTTCTTGCCGTCCACCAATGAATAGGCGCAAAAGCACTGATTCTTTGCCGTACACAATGAATGGGAAGCAGCGAAGGCACAATTTTCTTTTTTGGCGTCACTTTCCAACTGCCACCTTTCTAATCAAAACGTCTACACTTTTTAAAGTAAAGTATTCGCGGATTACATGTAAAGATCGAAATAATTAACAGTAATAATACAAATATAAGTTTATTAAATAAAAAAAATATTTTATTTTATTTTTTTGCACACGGCGCCAGGGTAGGCACTGCCTACCTTGCCTACCCTTACCGCACGTCACTGAACATCGTCAGTAGGCCTATCCATGTGCCTGCACACAAGCTGCTGTTTGTGTCTGCTACACTGCTGCTACATTTACAGTCATTAGTGGGCATAGAGGAACTAGCGGAGACTTCGGAGCATGTTCACTGTTTTAGACCATCCACTGCTGTTGTGCTATTTAAAAAAGTTTACGGTCTAAGCCTACTGTTGCCGCTTCTACGCTTATCTGTTTATTTGGTTTAAACAGAGAGAAAGCGAAAAAGAGAGGCGAGAGGCTCACACCATGAGCCGACAGTTCTCAATTCACAACACGCATCCATCCAATCTGGTAGTGCGAAACAAGGATAGGCGGGGGGACAAATATATGAGTATTAATCAAACTAGTGACTTTTCCCACCCCCCATCCCCCCCGTAATCGCGTCTATGATCGTACTACTCCTGTATTTCGAGAGAAATAATGAAACTAATTAACTTTTTTGGAAAGCCCCATCTCATCCGTTGACCTCGAAAATCAGGAAAAGAAACTTGATGGTTGCCAGCTTCATTTAATTCGCTGTCAAGAAAAATGGTCATGTTTCTCTAGGGAGACTAGTGGTGCTTTGTAGAGACAGACAGCCTGACATGCTGAGCTCCAGTTTCTGCCTCATACTGACTGTACTGTACCTCTCTTTCATCTGCACCAACTAGCTCTGTGCTGTTGCAGCCGACCTGTGGTTGAGGTTTTGACTTTTCTCTGCGTTTCCAGTAGCACGCCGCCAGAAGCAAGATAGCCATCATCACAACGACCACCCCTATGGTAGCGTAGAACACAGAGCCTGAGCAGAAACAAAACAGATAGCACATCAATCTTACATATTCAAGCCGACAGCCTTGATTAATGCACCAACTGATCCCTTCCAAATGATACGATAGAAAGCTCACCTGTGCTGCTGTCCTGTGGTCTTCCATCAGTGTAGTTTGAGGCTGTAAGTTTGGATGGATAATCACTGTATGTTCATCCGTCTATGATTTACATTTATCAGGATTATAGTATTAGTTAATATTATTATGGTTGTCTACCTACCTGTTGTAAGGTTTGTAGGCCTGCTGGTGTCAATTCCAGTTGTTAGTTGCGTTGAGTTGGACATATTCTGATTTGTCCTTGCAGGAGAAGGTTTGGGTATGAAAGTTGTTTTCTCATTTGCAACAGCTGTATGAGAAACAGTGGTAGAAAGTATTTAGACCCTATCATAAGGTAAAATTACAAATTCGGCAACATGTAAGCAACATTTAACTGTACAGCCATTCAGAGACCACTCCAAATGTTCAGTGTCTCTTGTTTTACTATTTCTAGGCATATTTTTGAGTAGAATGAACATTTTGGTTTTATTTTATGTCAACATTTCTACCAAATTCACAATAAAAATATTGTCATTTAGATGATTTTTCAATAAGTAATGTAGAGACAAAAATCCAGACTTGTCTCTTAATTTTTTCCGCGGCTGTATATATTTCACCATAGTGCACTTGACTAAATGTAGTTACATTCCACCACTAATGGGGAAATATGTACTCATGAATGAAAATAACAAAAGTAGTTAGTGTGAGGATAACTCTCACTGGAGGCCTGGGTGCACATACCTTCCTTTACAGTAAGATGTACTGAGGTGTATGTATCATAACCAGGCCTTTCCACTGCACACCAGTATCTCCCTGAGTCTGACGGCTGGAGCTGACTGAAGGTCACAGTGAAGACTCCGTCCCCTGAGTCCACCAGGGTAATCCTCCCTGACGCCGCTGTCCAACCAGCTGCTACGCTAAGCAGTATATCCTCACTGCCTTTACACGGATCCTTGCAGAGGTATTTATTGTTATTCCACGCTAACCTGTGTGAACACTGGAACGAGACTTCTCCACCCTCGAATCCCTCTACATCGATGGCCACTCCCTCTGTCCACGTAGCTATCGATAAATGATGTGCGAGGAGTCAAAGCAAAATTGAGTAGTTTGTATAAATTGAGATATGAATTTCATCAACATACACTTACCATAAAGAAGACAGTAGAAGACAGAAATGGTCTTCATTCTTAAGTGCTCTCCCTTCAGTCTCTCTCTACATTGATTTGACATCCGCCTCTTTCAAAACCTAAAGGGTGGTTCACAGTTTTTTTTTTTCATGCTCTACATCGACATAACTTTCAACCACGTTGTTTCTGTGGTTTTGACAATATGGTAGCGGAAGATGAGGGCTGTATGGGGGTAGACATAGACCCAAGAGAAGAGAAACATGGACAAAGGTGAAGTGAGAGGACCAGTGTCTGTGATGCATGCCCACACTGAGCTTCATTGCCAGTGAATTCCCATACATAGTACAATTATTTGTTTTTTGCAATTAAAGCACTGACTACAATAATGATTACACAACTGCTACTGTTTCTTTTCACAACCACTGCTGATATGTTGATGAGCCTTTAAACTTGGGAATATGAAAACAAAACTACAGGCGGTTCACGGTTACTAATACTGATGATTACTAATACAGTTGTTTTGACACCGTCTATTCAAAGAGGTTATTATCATTATTTTTCTGTTAATGTTTCAAATGACAATGAAACGCTCAAAATATATATACAGTAGGGGAGAGTGGCCTAAGTTGTGCAACTTTTCACTCAAAGTGACTTTAAAGTAAGGCCTTGACAGTAAAGTCTCCAACTCAAATATGTACATATATTTCAGGGTGTCGTGCATCCCTGGCAATAAAAACTTGGATCTGGAATAAACTGTTGAAGAAATATAGCTTTCGGAAAAAAAGTTGTCTTGATGCACAACTTGCCCCCGGTGTGGTGTAAGTTGTGCGGTTGGAGAGAATACCATGGGGTGAATTGTGCCATTGCTATATATCTCATAAACTGTAATGCAAGACAAATCCATTAGACAATCACTTGTTTAAGGTGTATTTAAAGTAAATAAAGTAAATAGTTGACAAAGATTGAAGGACAATTTTCTTAAACAAGGCCTAGCAGATCTAATGGTTTTACCTGCAAAGCTCACAATGACAAAGTCACCATCATAATCTTTCTAGCCATCTGAACTCTCATCAATGGTGTCGTTAAGTGGAATTGAGATGTCACTCTCTTCTGAGCTACTGTAGACAATCACTTTCTTTTGGTGACCAGCGTATACAGCCATGCCACTGGCACAACTCTCAGAAATGTACTTTGCACTAGTTGCTCCGTGCTTGTGGAACCAACTGCCACCTGACAAATGTGATTCCCCTACATTTATGCCTTTAAATCAAGGCTCAAAACCCATATGTACACCCTGGTGTTTCCTCCCCATTAACTATCTTACCTCTGCACTACTATCTGTGTTTATGTGGATGTATGGGCTTTACGTCTTTTATTTGGTTATTGTTATTTTACCTTCATTGTTTAAATGCACTATGTACAGCACTTAAGACAGTGCAAACTGTCATAAATGTGCTTTTATAAATACATTTTACTTACTTACTTACTTATAACTCACCCAGGCCCTTTGGCACAAATCACCCCAATCCCAGAAATTTGGATAATAAGCATGATGCAGCAATTTAGGGCTGACATCGTGCTAACTGTATAGACTCAAAATTTAGCATACCAAAGCACTAAAACATGTGTCAAATGTTTTCAAACTTGTCTATAATTGTTCAGACACAATAATCAAAAAACCTTGATCATGGAAATTTTACTTTGAAAGGCAAAACACAGTTTTTTGAGCTTAGATGTTCTTATATCTTATTCCTGTTAGAAAAATAACTCTAATTTGTAATGATATTATGCCCCCCCCCCACCATTAATATGCATTTACTCTTGAATAATCAATTGAACCATTGATATATTCTTCACATTTGACTTTGGTAGATGTTCTTCCTTCTGATCTTTGTGCTCGGACACTGGGATGTAGAGGCGGGGCAATAAAACTGAAGCTGATTTCCCATGAGATAAGGTACATTCCTGTATCTGTTAAGGCCAGGACACACCAGTCCGACACGTTCCGACTACCCAAAAAATGGAGTCGCCGTTTCAGGAAGCTCCAGTCTTCCCGTCGCGGCCAAAAAACACACCGAGCCGACTGCTTATTTTCCGTACGCTCTGCGCTTGCGCGGGACGTAATGTCTCCACAACAGCAGGCGGCGCTAATCTGTATTGTGGCCCGAAAAAATACGAAAGCCGGAAATGATGGGACAGCTCTCTAGAGCATAAACATAGATAGAAATACGTATTTATATTTATGGACCATAAGAGCACAATTTTTAGCAGAGAGTGTCGAGCATGGTGTCGAGCAGTCAACAAGGGTTGATGCATGTGAGTACTCGCAAAACGAAACGAAGAAACACATTAAAACGATGGCTAGCTGTTGTTAGCTGTTTGTGCTACCCGCCTCACTTCCGGGCTTTACTGATTCACTAGCCCTCCACCAATCAAATTGCTCCAAATGAAAGACAGTCGGCCGCCGATTGAACATGTCCAATCGGCGGCCGACTGGCTCAAAACAAGCCCGACGACCTCTACGTCGGCCGACGTCACGGCACACACCAAACAGATTCGTGTCCCGACCCCCTACCGACTCTACGACGGCGATTATCGGGCCGGTGTGTCCTGGCCTTTAGAACAAAGTCTTAGAAACTGCTCCAGGCCGGGGGAGGAAGACTTCCATGATCTCTGGTTTCGGTCAGGAAAAAGCAGTGGGACAGACTCTGAAATCTGCCTGACAACAAGATTCAACCAATCAGTAGACATTCTCATGATGTTAGAAGACAATATAATCTCTGATGTAGAGAGAGACGTCACTTCTTCTTGCTTTTCTGCCCTGTCAACCTGCCTTGTCAATTTACTTAAATAAATACTGAGGCCGAGATCCCGAATTTTACACCTTGCTCCATGGTCATTTTTTCCTTCATAAATAAGGCTAAAGAACACGTATATTTTTTATTCCTAACATTCCTTGTGTCTCCCTTCTTTACAGGATGAGTCTTCTTAAATATGTGGTCACATTTCCAATTTCTTCCACGGTTTTCTAGAAACAAGGGGTGGCACAACTTCCAAAATGCACAACTTAGGCCACTCTCCCCTAAAATTTTTTTAATCAGATTAATCACAGGATTCTGTGGATTAATCACAATTAATCACGATTAATTTTACCATCCGAAATATGCCCGAAAAATTCGAATTTTCGCTGTATATTGTTGTACGAACGGAAAGATAAATGACAGAAGGTGGATGTACATTTAAAATTAGAATTTTTATTAATTGAAAATCCAAATGATGGTTTTAATACTGAAAATAAATTTAAATCAAACTAAAATATATACCTACCACACCATAATTCAATTGGTCTGTCTCTTTACTATGTCTTTGGGCAAATATAGGCTATATAATGGCATTTATTTGGTGAATCTATAGGTTGTGCATTATTGAATACAACTTGATTACAGTCCGTGGTGTGTGTGTGTGTGTGTGTGTGTGTGTGTGTGTGTGTGTGTGTGTACGCGCGAACACGTCCTAGGGGACTGTTCATTTGTGCCAGGAAGCCAACGTTATGTTGATGTCTACTCACACACACCTCTGAAAACTGCAGACGTTTGTGTCCTCGCGGGCTC
The DNA here is from genome assembly GCA_026929865.2 of Hyperoplus lanceolatus. Lineage (NCBI taxonomy): Eukaryota > Metazoa > Chordata > Actinopteri > Uranoscopiformes > Ammodytidae > Hyperoplus > Hyperoplus lanceolatus. Next base: position 208,085 of record CM049399.1, on the reverse strand, counting down.
TGAACAGAGCGGACAATGTTTCTCCTCCTGTTGCTCCCCACACAGACGTGACCGTTAGCAGTTTAAAACACGGCATCAGCCGCAACGTTTGAGTGGCTGTAGTACAGAGCCGGTGGGATGTATGGGGCGGATCATTCTGCACATGCGTTAATTGCGATAAAAAAAATTAACGCGTTAATTCCAGAAATTAATCACCTTGCATTAACGCGATAATTTTGACAGCCCAAATATATATATATATATATATACATATTAGGGCTGTCAAAATTAACGCAGGGTGATTAATTTCTGTAATTATCGGCGTAATTTTTTTTAATGCATTTAACGCATGCGCAGAATGATCTGCCCCGTGCATCCCACCGGCTCGGTACTATAGTCACGTTTGAGATGTCGCCGTCTTGCGCAATTATGACGCTCGCAGCATTTTTGTTGTGTGCTCAGCAAGATGCGCGCCATAGTTGCGCAGGTCTGAGCAAGACGGCTCCAAGTCGAACGAGGCTACTCTTAACGTTGTGGCTGACCCAGGATCAGTAGCTGCGCGCAGCCAAACATAGCAGCACGTTAGCCCGTGCCGTGTTTTAAAGTTTTAAACTGCCAACGGCCACGTCTGTGTTGGGGGCATAAATAGTATATAAAATCAGCTGCCGCGAGTGGCAGTTGATGTCGAAGCAACAGGAGGAGAAAGATTGTCCGCTCTGTTCAGAGTCCGCGAGAACACAAACGTCTGCAGTTTTCAGAGGTGTGTGTGTGAGTAGACATTAACATAACATCGGCTTCCTGGTACACATGAACAGTCCCCGAGGACGTGGTCGCACGTACAAACACACGCACGCACGCACACACACACACACACACACAGACACACACACACACACACACCCACACACCGCGGACTCAAGAATGCACAACCTATAGATTCACCAAATAAATGCCATTCTATAGCCTATCCTATATTTGCCCAAAGACATAGGGAAGAGACAGACCAATTGAATTATGGTTTGGTAGGTAGGCCTATATATTTTAGTTTGATTTAAATTTATTTTCAGTATTAAGGATTTTCAATTAATAAACATACTAATTTTAAATGTACATATCCACCTTCTGTCCTTTATCTTTCTGTTCAGACAACAATATACAGAGAACATTTTTCGGGCATATTTCGAATAGTAAAATTAATCGTGATTAATCGTGATTAATCCACAGAATTCTGTGATGAATCTGATTAAAAATTTTAATCGTTTGACAGCCCTAATATATATACATATATATATATATATATATATATACACTCAACAAAAATATAAACGCAACACTTTTGTTTGTGCTCCCATTTTTCATGAGATGGACTTAAAGATCTAAAATTCATTCCAGATACACAATATTACCATTTCTCTCAAACATTGTTCACAAATCTGTCTAAATGTGTGATAGTGAGCACTTCTGCTTTGCTGAAATAATCCATCCCACCTCACAGGTGTGCCACATCAAGATGCTGATCTGACATCATGATTAGTGCACAGGTGTCTCTTAGACTGTCCACAATAAAAGGCCACCCTGAAATGTGCAGTTTTGTCTCACAACAAAATGCCACAGATGCCACAAGCATTGAGGGAGCGTGCAATTGGCATGCTGACAGCAGGAATGTCAACCAGATCTGTTGCTCATGCATTGAATGTTCATTTCTCCACCATAAGCCGTCTCCAAAGGCGTTTCAGAGAATATGGCAGTACATCCAACCGGCCTCACAACCGCAGACCATGTGTAACCACACCAGCCCAGGACCTCCACATCCAGCAGGTTCACCTCCAAGATCGTCTGAGACCAGCCACTGAGACAGCTGCTGAAACAATTGGTTTGCATAACCAAACAATTTCTGCACAAACTGTCAGAAACCGTCTCAGGGAAGCTCAACTGCATGCTCGTCGTCCTCATCGGGGTCTTGACCTGACTCCAGCTCGTCGCCGTAACAGACTTGAGTGGGCAAATGCTCACATTCGATGGCGTCTGGCACGTTGGAGAGGTGTTCTCTTCACGGATGAATCTCGGTTTACATTGTTCAGGGCAGATGGCAGACAGCGTGTGTGGCGTCGTGTGGGTGAGCGCTTTGCTGATGTCAATGTTGTGGATCGAGTGGCCCATGGTGGTGGTGGGGTTATGGTATGGGCAGGCATCTGTTATGGAAGAAGAACACAGGTGCATTTTATTGATGGCATTTTGAATGCACAGAGATACCGTGATGAGATCCTGAGGCCCATTGTTGTGCCATACATCCATGAACATCACCTCACGTTTCAGCAAGATAATGCACGGCCCCATGTTGCAAGGATCTGTACACAATTCTTGGAAGCTGAAAATGTCCCAGTTCTTGCATGGCCAGCATACTCACCGGACATGTCACCCATTGAGCACGTTTGAGATGTGCTTGACTGGCGTATACGACAGCGTGCACCACTTCCCACTAATATCCAGCAACTTCGCACAGCCATTGAAGAGGAGTGGACCAACATTCCACAGGCCACAATTGACAATCTGATAAACTCTATGCGAAGAAGATGTGTTGCACTGCATGAGGCAAATGGTGGTCCACCAGATACTGACTGGTTCTGAGTCCCCAGACCCCCAATAAAGCAAAAAAATGCACATTTCAGAGTGGCCTTTTATTGTGGACAGTCTAAGGTACACCTGTGCACTAATCATGATGTCAGATCAGCATCTTGATGTGGCACACCTGTGAGGTGGGATGGATTATCTCAGCAAAGCAGAAGTGCTCACTATCACACATTTAGACAGATTTGTGAACAATGTTTGAGAGAAATGGTAATATTGTGTATCTGGAATGAATTTTAGATCTTTAAGTCCATCTCATGAAAAATGGGAGCAAAACAAAAGTGTATATATATATATATATATATATATATATATGTAAAATATACCAACAAGCTATTATAAGCATACATCTTGATTCACATGCACACAAGAGGAGAGCAAAACATTGGAATGTAGGACTAAATAGCATTGCTGTGAGCAGCGGTCTGCAGCACTGCAGTAGGCCTAAGCTTTTGCAGCGGACAAACAAAGCCTGCACAGATCAGGTCAAGGAAAGTTAATTTTTGTTAAAAAAGTTAAATTGCTACTCATTCACACATGCAATATACAGTAAAATGTAAATTGGTACGTAAATGTTACATTGTGGACCTTTAAAGCCACTACGAGTAACATTTAAATATCTTTTAAACAGCCTCATGTTTCCTCTGATAATCATAAATTACCTTTAACAGCAAACGAGACCATCAGTGCAAAGAAAGACGTTTTTAAATAGTTTTTATTACTGCATTTGGTCTGGTCGCACACCCAGTCCGATTTTCGGTTCGCTCGTGCAAGCTCTATGGTCACATATCCGTATTGGTCGCAGATTTCAGTGTGGCGCAGCAACGTGAATTGAGAAGCCTATCCCTCCAGGTGAGGGAAGGGGAGCGGGAGCCTTGTTTGATACAGTTATTTGTCGTCATAATGACTGATAACGGGGCTGAACCATCAAAGAAAAAAAAGAAAATGCAATGAAGAAAAGCTAAAAGGGAGAGTGATATAGGCTACGGGGGACGAGGGCGTTGCCAAGCAACGTGTATACAATTTCACGAGAGCGAAACTAGACTGCAGTGTTTACTCCTAAATGAATGAGCGGTTGATACTAACACAAAGTTTGCTTTGCTTCACCATCATCAGATAACCATTATCTGAAATAGTCATTATTTACAACAACATAAACACATTACCTCATCGTGATCCATACTAACTGCCGTCTCTCGTTCATTCGCTTTCTGTGAGGACACGTAGCCTAATCTTTCAGCTCCGTGAGAGAGAGAGAGTAGTTAGGTGAACCTGCATCAACTCATTGCAATCAGGTGCGTGTGTGACTGGCATTAGTTCATGCAGTGTCAAAACCACTCTCACGGAGCCGAAAAGAGTCCTCACACTTTCAACACACGGACATGCGCTATATTGCTCCCTTCTCAGTTCAACTCACGCGCCTGGCACGCGCTAGAAAACAGCTTTGCGACAGCGGGCGTCGTAAAAATACTACCGCTTTTGTCCAAAGGGGACGCCAACGTGCCATGTTACTCGTAGTGGCTTTAAAGCACGGGTGGACTACGTGGAGGCACCTTTACACAAAAAATGCAACCTGACAGATGAGACGTATCGTGGGTGGGTCACCTTTCACAAAGTTACTATGAGACTTGAAGGAAAAAGTGTCTGTAAGGTTCTTAGGTGGGCAGAGGTGTTTAAACAACAGGTTGACGTTCATTTAATTTTTTCCTCTCTTTCTGACTTCCTGACAGCCTTCTTGAAAAGTTAGTGACTCAACATTATTGATTAAACTATAGTAATCGTCACTATAATGAACAGGATTTTAATATTATTATTATTTTCCCTCTCACACTGAAAAATAATCCAACTTTATTGTTCTGTAAGATACATAATGTATTCTTCCTTTGTCTTTCCTTGCTCTCCTCTTTCAGTCTACCAAACTCTTATTAACCCAGTGGCTATACCACATCATGTCTGATTTTAATTTGACAATTATTTATTCTTTTTGTTTTGTTTGTTATTATCTGTATTTAGTACCACGACACCCCTACATTTTGTTTTTCATTTCATTGTTTGATGTTGTCGTTATTTGTGTTCACATACTTGTTATCACTCATAAAATAAAATAAAAAATAAAAAAGTTAGTGACTCAATTTACACAAAGCAAATTAGCGCAATTCGGAAATGGGACTTTGCATAAAAGCAGAGGTTTCCTTTACATGTTGTCAGTGATTATGTTAAACTGATTGCCTGCCTGCGATTAAATACAAGAGAGCGAGACAGGCGGAGACTAAACGTGTGACAGCAAGCTTTTTCAAGTGTCATATTTAAGACCATATTTGCAAAGTTTTTGTAGTAATCATAATCATTAAGCTGTCAAAACGTGGTGGTGGACATGTTTAATCATAACACCCTTACCACAGCACCACTTTCATTTTATGAAGAGATACTCAGCCTAACAGCATTATTTCATTATATTTCTGCATCTGAAACATCTGTACCTATTTCCTTTACCTCGTTTTGTCAAAAATAATGTCTATGGAGTTTTTAAATAATTGTACCACTGTGGGGTTGGCCAATGATCGAAGGGGTTGGAGGTTCGATCCCCGCCCTGCCACCTGTGTCTCCATGGTTGTTGTGTCCTTGGGCAAGACACTTCACCCACCTTGCCTCGTGTGAATGTCGATAGTTAGCTTGCTATCGGTGTCTGAATGTGTGTGTGAATAGTAACTTGTAAATGGGAATCAGTTTGGTTGCATTTTTCTTTAAATTGGCAGACAAAATGTTCCTGTAGACTTCTGAGTTAATTTTGCTGTTGCCATCATGTGTTACTGTGTTGTTGTCGAGATGAACCTTTACCAAAGTGATGGAAAGGCTAAAGTTTGTAGAAAGAAAGGATCTACTCATGATCCCAAACATACAGGCTCATCTGTGAAACACGGTGGAGGCAATGTCATGGCTTGGGCTTGCATGGCTTCTTATGGGACGGGCTCATTATTCTTCATTGATGATGAAACACATGATGGCAACAGTAAAATGAACTCAGACGTTTACACAAACATTTTGTCTGCCAATAAGGAAAGATGCAACCAAACTGATTGGAAGATCCTCCATCATGCAGCAAGATGATGACCCAAAACACAACAAAGGAGTTAATCAGGGGCAAGAAGTGAAAGGTTTTAGACTGGCTAAGTCAATCTCCAGACTTAAATGCTATAGAGCATGCATTTTACCTGCTAAAGAGGAGAGTGAAGAGAGTAACCTCCTAACACAAACAGCAACTGAATGAGGCTGCGGTGAAAGCTTGGAAAAGCATCACAAAAGAAGAATGCAAAAGTTTGGTGATGTCAATGGGTCACAGGCTTGATGCGGCAAAGGATTTGCGCAGGAAATGTGGTGTTCCTTTACAAATAATGATATCTTCTCAGTTGTGTATCAGATCCAGATGTAAATACCTGGAAATGAAAGCTGAAATGTTGAACTATTGTCTCATATTCATCTTTTGGTGTCATACCCAAATGTTTCCAGTCTACAGCAAAAATAAAGGAATTGGCCTCACCGTTCCGATACTTATGGAGGGGACTGTGTATAGACTTGTCCTGAACATAATGGTCTTGTTAATTACATATTTTATTCTTTCCCTCAGGTTAGGGTTAATTCAAACTTTAGAGAGTGAGATTAGCTGTCAGCTCAGAAACACAAACTGATCCCAGCTCAGTCCAGACTCTGGGGATCCAGAGCCTGGTAGATGGCAGCATTGTGTGGGCTATCCTGAGCACTGGACTCTAGATCAGCATCTGGTTCCAAAGACTGCAGGCACACTGCAGCCTGAGCAGATGCAACATCTGCATTTTCTTCACAATAATTAGCCTAAGAATAAATAAGGATAATTGTTAAAAAGAGTCTTATCAGAGCAGTAATCTTGAATGCTGAAAACACTTCATGCAAAAAATTAACACTCACCGGACCCTTGCTTGTTGCAGGTCTGTTCTGACCTTTCAAAACAAAGAAGTAAAAAAAAATTAACAACATGTTTGTTCAAAATGTTTTTGGGTAAGTGAGAGTATTGTGTGTGCACATGTAGGTGCATGTACGTGTGTTTGCATCAGTCAACTCACCCGTGTTGCTCCGGCAGTAGAATATAAGAGGTATAATGGCACACACCAAAAGAGCCATGCTCACTGAAACAATGATGACCACTGTGGTATCTGTAAAACAGCAGAGGGAGATGTGTTACACAGATGTGCAACCATATTATTAACGTTTCAACAACAATACATATTCCCAACACTTTTTTTTGTTAATTTTATATACGTATGGATATACTTATTCTCATTCTAATGGGCATTGCTTTTGAAACCTTAGTGTCAACCCCTTGTTGTATTTCACGTTTCTATCTCTAAGCACTTTCCCCTCAACATGCCGGGTATAGTTAGTAATTTCTTTTAGTGCACTCACACCTTCAAGTGTAAACCTGTTGCATTCAGCTATGAGTCAGCAAAAACACAGCTGAAGATTCTTTACACACACATAAGCAACAGTTTTGGTAACAACACATTACAATGGCTCTTAATGGTTTTAATCCATTCTAATACTATGAAAAACATACATATAACTACTCGAAAAATATATAGGCCGACAACACCCTTTGCAGACACTTACAGCAACAAATACAACCACTTTCCTTGCTGGATTTTCAACAATAAGGTAATGATATTGAATTGTTATTCCTCAAATGTATGTCATGCCTTATATGTCATGTGTTAGGATATTCTTCTTGTATAATGTGTCTAAATAAATCTGGAATATTTTGCATTAATTTTGCCAGGACCTATGAATTTGCAAATTTCAAAGTTGAACAACTGGACACAAGACGCCTCATACTTCACTGAATAGGCCATTCTCAGTTTGTGTGCCTGAGAAAGCCTGGAGGCTTCAGGTTTCAACATCACACATCACACGTGTTGACGATGCACACTGAACCACGATTGGCTTCCAGACTAGTTGTGATGTCACAAAAATCAACCAATCAATCGTACGGACACGTGATAAACTCAAATTTCCTTATAGGTGAACTCCCAAACACACTCTGGGCCAAGCCAATACAGGGGGGCCAATTGTCTTTGGAGGCCAAGAACATAACTAAGATCCATTTTTATTTGGAATCAAAATAGTCGCTTATTATAAAAACAACATTTTATTCTTACTTGAATCAAATATATCCTATTTCATCTTTAAAACTTAAGATAGTAGTTGTTTTTCCCCTCGTAAGCCTATACGCATGGAACGTCAAAAGGTCAACCAAACAAGGGTTCTATCGATATGTACAGTATGTGCCTCTGGTGCCATGCTTTATTGTCTAAAACCCATACGCCTCACTTTTACAGTACATTTGTCTTCAACTTATACTGTACTATCAATGCAACCAGTTCTTGAGATCAAGCTTGCACTGATGTTCAGTGTGTTTGTAATTTTTCGGGATTCTCCAAAAAAAATTCTGTAGTAAAAAACGCATGCACACACATTGATACAAGTAAAGCATGCACAAAGGGGGGCCCATTGACATTGTATTTCAGGTGAACCAGCCATTTGTGTGGAAATACCTGTGAGTCTGGCTGTGGCTTGCTGGGTGGTCTCCTCCTGTGTAGCTGGCAGTGTTGATGATGCTGATGGCTTCTCAGTGCTGAATGGAAAGCGGCCTAGGGACAGAGTGTCTGCTTCTGTCTGCTGGGTGGAGGAGTAGGGAGGGGAGCCCGGAGGAACAGTGGCAGCTTTGAAAAGGACAGGTTAGAGGATGACCGGAGTGAAAGAAACATCACAAGATGTGACACAGTACGTATATATCAATCTCAGAACTTTATTAATCCCACTAGGGGCCATTGGTTATGAACAGCTGGTTGTCTTTACACGCAGCACACATGTCACACACAATGATCTTTCAGTCATAAACAATTTGATCTCTAGTCTCATACAGAATTCCCAATTCCTGAACTCCTGAATTCCTGTTATGGTCACCCCGTAACAGTTAGCTCAAAAACGTACCCTCGAGGAGCGCGAGATTGACCTCTCTCTGGTACAACACATCAAAGGGACTGTCCACACCGCAGTGATACGTCCCAGCGTCCGCCCTCCTCAGCCTCCTTATGGTCACATTGAAGGCTCCTCTGTTGACCTGGATGCTGTATCTGCCTCGCCGTGAGACAGCCACACTGCCGGCCTCTGTCTGAATGAGAGCCTTCCCTCTGGAGCACGGTCCTCTGCAGAAGTACAGGGTGTGGTGCTCCGAGCTGTTGTCTGAGGTCCAGCTACCAGAGCACTGAATGAAGACCTCTCCTCCAACATGGCCACTCACCTCCAGCATCACTGGGCGCTCCATACACACAGCTGAAATATAACACAAAGGGTCTGGTTACAGCTGACGGCTAACAGTGTATACTATGGCTATGGTTGGAAGGATTGAAATCAATGTTTGAAATGTGGATGGGTTGCTTTGCTGGACAGGGAAATACATTTAAAGGTGGAGTCAGCGATTCTGGAGAACGCTTATGGTCAAATTCACTTTTTGTCAAAATCATTGATCGTGTGTGTGTGTACGATGAAGAAAATCTGTTGTTAATACACATCCTATAGGCTCTGTAAACGGGTATATAAACAAAGACTAATAATACACACAAAATATCTGATAGAATTTCATTTTCTTGGAAGTGATACACAATGTACAAGCAAATCCAAATCTATTATCTATATTTGTGTTCTGGAGTTATATCTTTCCTTATAAATTCTGATATGACAGCAAAACCACTTTACTTTTAGCTACTTGTGGGCAGCAAAGGCAAAATTGTGAATTGTGTGCTGTGGCTACAAATGAAGCTCAAAAGCTGACAAGGTTATCGGTTCATCTGCATGAGCAACTACTTTCACATTTTTACATTGACGCAGTTTTAAATATAAAACATAAGTTATAGCTGCTTCAACTTTTAAAGAAAGCTACTCGTCATTCTCTTTGACCTTTGCTTAAAATGGGAATCGTCACTGAAAGCCAGTCCTATTCTTTCTTTCTGCTGTTTCGTCCTACACCTATATCTGTGTGGGGTTGTTTGTACACGATTCACTTTTTTTTCTTGTTTCTTTTGTTACATTGTTTTGCTATTCTTGGCATTTTGCCTGCATATGAAATATTAGAGACACAGAATGGTATAATTCAGGGAGAGAGAGGGATGACGTAAAACAAAGGTCCCTGTCCGGAGTCTAACCAAGGACATTGTGGTTATATACGTGTCATCCCGTGTTTCAATATTTCTTACAATTCTTAGTGGTACAAAATGAAAAACTCAATAACAACATTGTAGTAGTTACTGTTAGTTTTTCTGATAAAAATGAGCAAACATTCCATAAAACTCAAGTATTTTAGATGTTTAAGGAATTGTTGGACAAAACCAACCAGAAAATATCACATTTACACATTTACAAATGTATTTAGCAACAAACTCATACATTCCTCCAAATTCCCATTTATAAATTCATTGATTTTAGAATGTAACTTTTACCACACACTGACATGGATGCTTTCTATGGACATAGTTTATGTCAAAACTCACCTGAGAAGCAGCAAAACATGACAACAAGAAGACTCTTCATTCTTTATCCAGGTTAAAAAATAATTTAACCCAAGCAAAAGAAAAATTTAGTCCAGCAGAAACTATAAAATGGACGTGATCTGTTTCAAACAAGTCATCTGATTCAGTGCCATACAAATTGAGTGCCGTGAAGATCCAATAAAGCCACAAGGATGTGATTGTGCAGCAAATAACTGCAGCAGTTGTTTTAATTTTCAGTGTGTCGTCAATAAAATAGTCAGGCAAATAATTGTGTAATTTCTAATTAACAACATTAATAAATAAAAAATAAAGAATATAGCCTAAAGTAGAGAGTATAGCCTTGTTATCCAGTCCCCTTCTCTGCTTGGCCCTGCTCTGAAGAACTAACTCATGATGTTTGTTTATTGCCCAGGCTTATGAAGCGGCTGTTATCCTCATGCGCCCACAGTACACCAGGCTGGAGGACATCAAACTCAACAAGCATTCTGTGTGTCGACTGTGTCACGGGTGTAATCGGGGAAAAAACCCTGAGCAGTGTTTCATGAAGTAAGATTTACTTTATATTACCATGGAAGAGCCATCCATCCCTCGGGCTAGTTTTTAGGCGTAGCTTTACCTTTGGCTCAAACTGTGTTACAAATCGAGTGTGTGAGCTTTCTCTCTCGTTTGCATGGATTAGTTCCACTCAAAATCATGTGTTGCTTCAACGTTGTTACTTCATTTGAACGTTTGACCTTTCCCTGACACAAGGCCGTTTTCACATCCACCGCCTGAAGGGGAAAAGTTTCTCTGAGTTGAAAGTGCAACAGCTCAACATGTTTGGGCAAATACGCATTGGTATGTAAGTTTAAAGGAATACTTCACCCATACGTCGTTCTATCATTATACAATCGCTATTATAATATAATGAATCAGGTTTTCCTTCCCTCAGTCTTTCCTTGGCACAGCTGTCCTGTTAATCCTAACGCTACATTTTTACTAGTGTGATGTCACACTTGTAAAATGTAGGTGTAGACAGTGAGACCATAAACATTCTTTCTGCCTTTTCTCAGGCTAGGATGAACCATTTTCAAAAATGTTTGCACATTTATACTACATAGGATCTCAGAGTTCAATACACCTTCATATTCCCACCGGTGAAGTAGGTCTTCAAGCTTGAGAAAATCTAACCAATCTTATACCTTTCCATTAGCGTGGCATTCCCAGACCTGCCACTAGGCGCTGGCAAATTAAATTTGCTGCACGTGTTGGTCTGGACACGCTCAGTTGAAGCTTTATCAAGAAGACCAGAAATCTGGCTATGGTTTCAATTGGTTCTATCTAATATGGGCGCGCCAGAGCCCTTTATATGGTACTCTGGGGAGGGCGTAACCGGATGACGACAGAGACGTGCATGCGACGTCGAAGCCGTGATAGTAAACATCAAAGATGGCTGCGGATATGTTGTGTGAGTTTGAGACTGCTTTGGCCTCGACCCTTAACGATTTGGAAAACGGCACTCAAATCTTTCATTAGCAAGTAAGTGGAATGTTCTGTTTTGCCGACCGACAAAGGCAAACGTTTAATTTAACAGTTTAACAGCTGTTCGCTAAACGAAAGGGGCTTACGTCACCTTGTGCATCGCTCTGATTGGTTGTAGTGCTATCCAACTGCGTGCAGTGCCATTTGAAATGCACGAGTAGGAGCCGCCCCTTGAGTTGGAAATTACTATCGATCGTGGCCAGACCCTCTATCGTTCAAGATATCAGGGTCTGGATTTCCAGGCTACCATTCCATATAATACGAAGCTAGAGCTAGCATGTGGTTAGCTTAGCATGCTATTGAAAGGAGGGTTATGGCCTATATACTTTTTTCTTTTTGTGTGTGTATACAGTATATGTGAGTTTCTTTGAGACTAACTTATTGACACGTTATCTTCTTTCTTTCATTTGTACAAAAGCCAAAATGTTCAACCATAAATAAATGCCTCCATGTTTCCACAATTTCTGCTATACGCTAATCAACTGCTTTCTGAACTTCAAGGTGCATACTCACAAGATTTTTTGACATCACAACCAGTTATGGAGCCAACTGGAAACAGTGTTCCCACCATGGACATATAAAGAAATGGACACCGGATTGAAACACGATGCCCATTCATTCCTATGAAACCTGCTCTTTGGCGCAGAGACGCAACAAGGAAGTATAATCCGGAAATTCCATGCGGCCCGGAAGCATGACGTAGCATGGACGTAGCTGCACTATGGACCTATCAAGAAAGAGGGCGGCAAGCGTAGCGGACTGGAGGCGGAAGTAGAATCATTCTCGTTCTGTAGCATCTAGCCTGGCGAAAACAAACTGAAAGCCGTTAAAAGCCGTTGGGCTAATAAAACACTTGAGGTGGCGTTTTGAAATGAGAAAACTTCAATTTTAATAGTATATGGTCTAAAGATAAGTATGAGCGTATGATTGATATCCAGAAATTTTTTGCAGAGACACAATCTTGTTCGCCGCTTGTACTGTGTGGACAGGGAAACCTGCCTACGGGCCGCATGAAAATAAGCTCCACCCCTCACCATGCAATACCAATGGGTTGGCCACATGTCCATGCTGGCTGCTCGTAGACGGCACAGTCCTGGGGGCCTGGTTCCCACAGTATTCATGTAAAAGGCAGAGGTCAGCGGGAAGTGTAACCGTGGTTACTTAGGTTAGCTGCAGAGGAATTTATTACGTGGAGCAGCGTGATTGAATAATGTAGAAAGTTTGTGTGAAGAAAGAAAACTTGACCTATGATGTAATAGGGGAAAAACAAGAGAAATGATCTTCCATGAACTTCAGCCCCGCAGCTCCATTATGAAATACACTACAATCAGACTGGCAAATGATTGAAAGCCCTGCATTCCGAATCAAGCACTCTTTCTTTTTTCTATTCTACATACTACATTCAACGATAAAAATAATCTAGTTAGGATGCAGTAGGCATACATTTGGGACATACTTTTACTTATTTATTTCATCATAGCATTGCACCTTGATCTTGCCTCTTGCTTTTATATCCGTCGCATCCCTGTTTGTTTTCATATGGAGGCTCTGTTGATGTGACGTCACTTCAGGTTCGCACTGGATTATGGGTCAGAATCGCCCAAATAGGATGCTGGGAAATAGGATACTTTTTTTCTACCATACAACATAGTAGAAAGTATGCGATATGGAAAGCAGGGCATGTCACTTTCAAAAGCCTTGTAGCCCCTGATTCTCAGAGCCTCACTGACTCTATGATGTCAGCAGTGGCTGCAGTCAACACACGCGTTACTATAATAAGGCCAATTGTTATTGAGTACAGCACTGGTTTTCATTACTTTATTGTTTATCAGAGCAATGGTTTAGTAGCCTGGTGCTACCAGACCATCGTACTTCATTTCATTTGTACAGAAGGTCTGGAAGTGCTGTAATTGGCAAACGTTCACTCACTTGGAGGCGGGTGTCTGTTGAAGTTTAAGACTATTGGATCTGCCCAGTGCCACTCTGGATTAGCCAACCAATCGCATAACGTTTGGTCAGACGTATGTCATGAGCCGGCTTCTGACGGTGTGTTTCAGTTGTACAGGGAACTCGGAAATCTCCAACTTCACTACATATTGTATTCTATGGATCTATCGTACCTGGCAACGGTAACTTGCTAGAGCCTAACGTTTAGTTATTTGGATGAGAAAGGTTGTAGGCGTCCATACTTTCCCGAGCAGATACACTGGAACACAGACAGGTCTGAACTCGGAACTACCAAGTCGGAAATTTCCGAATTTCCGGTATAAAGGAACGCAGCATTCAACTGAAACTGGAGCACGACTTCGACTTTGTCGTCATCGTTCTCAGCCACTCGCTCTGTTCGCTGATTGGACCGGCAGAAATCTGCCTAAGCAGGAACCCATGAATACACCGCACACCCAGACTGACTACTGAAGTGAAATGAAGCAGGTAGGCGGGCGCAGCCAGGCTAATGGTTTAGTTGATCATTTAAAAAAAAAAACTTTCTATGTAAAGTTGTCCTTTCACACTGGATGATCTGCGATGCAGGTCATTCAAACAAAAGAAAACCTTCTACCACATCCTGAAGGAAATCTCTTTTTCCATCCACTGTGCATACTTTACAAGCATTCCATCATCACTACGTAAACAATCGAAGCACATCATTTTCATGCAAAAATACACTTTCTTTCTCAAAGAGAGAACCTTTAATACCCACAAAATAGTTCCCACAGGATAGTGCATATGTTTAAAATATTATCATATACCTGTTTTCATCAAAATATAATCTTATTTCAGTTAACCAAATACCAAGCAATGTCGGTCATATTTACATTGACTGCAGCCTGTGAAATGCTGCAGTCATTCACGGCAATGCATTTTTTTTCCCGATGGTGGTTTAAAAACTATGGTTGACAGTGTAAACACAGCACAATCTGTCCCACGAGTCTGTCTTTTAATACTCCACATGTGATAATTGACAAAAGAAAAGATTTGGCAGCTTAGGGAGACAATGCAAAAGTTCAGCAGGTCTTGTTTTAAGATCGCGGGAGGACCTGAGCGATGGTGTCCCGGGCGCTCTGGCTCAGCCTCTCTGGGAACTTGACCTCGTACTCCACTATCAGGTCCCCTCGCCGGTCGGGCCGTTTGGGGTACGGCAGCCCCTCGCCGCTGATGCGTCGCCTCATCCCTGGCTGTACAACATCTGTTGTTGCCACGGTCACCGCTTTGCCTCCCAGCGTGGGTGCGTTGACTGTGCAGCCACACAAGGCCTGAAAAATAAAATGTGTTTTAAACAAAGGTGTTTTTAACAACAATGAATGTCAAAAAAAAAAAAGACATATTTAATTTGAACTTACATCTCTGAGTGAGATCTTTGCTGTGTAAACGATGTCAGAGCTGTCCCGTTTGAACACCGGATGTGGCTTGTCCTTTAACACAAAGACCACGTCAGCTGGAATGTTTCTGGGATTCTCGTCCCCTTCTTTGGGAAACGTTATTTTCGTTCCCTCTTTCCAACCCTTCTTTATCTGCACCTCCAGGATTTTATCTTCTGTCCTTAGCGATCGCCCGTCGGGGTTCAGCCTTTTACGGGAGATCTTCATTTTCTTTGTGCAACCCGACAGAAGTTCCTCCAAGGTCACTCTCAGATCATGGACCACAGGGGGATCCTGAGGCTTCTTTACCACGCTACTGTGGCCACCCATTCCTCCCATACCGGTGCTGAAGGAGCGTGGGAACCCGCCCATCCCACCTCCTCCCATCCCACCGCCGCCCATCCCAAAGCGGGCAAAAGGATCGTCAGTGTCCATGTCCTCATCCATGCCTCCGTTGCGGGCACCAAAGAACTGTCCGAACGGGTTACGTCCACCGAAGAATTCTTCAAAGATGGCATGCGGGTCGCCCTGGAAGGAGTAGCTGAAGGCTCCAGGACCAGGGACACCAGGACCACCTCCAGAGGGGCCTCCACCTTTCAGACCTGAGTGAGGGAAACAACTCTCATTGTGAATGGATAATGCAAAACTTATCATGACATTTAATGTTATAAGTTATCTCACTGACCGCTGACAAATGACTTGAAACGAAACGTGGGTGTGACTCCACTGGATAAACTTGTCGTGAAATGTCTAACAGTTTTTGTCATCAAAATAATTATTATAATATTTAATTGTTGAGGGCAGCTAATGTTTTGATGTAGACCATCAAAACATTAGATCCATGCAGGCAAACTCATGGCATGTTGATTCTAAATGATGATGTTGCCATGGTGACAACATCAAGCGCCATGTTGAGGAGACTGTAGGCTAGCCAAGTGTAATGAATGAGGCATTTTAAAGACTTTTGCCAATGTAAGATAATTGCTAACGTGCACCTACATGTCGTGTTTCTATAGTTTCCATGGTGACTAAACAGCTAAGAATAATAGATTATTTCAGGTTGGCCCCACCTGTCAGTGACACCACCAGTAAAACATCCACACAGAGGCACGCTGTGAGCTGATGCCCGCCCCTCTCCCGTCGTCAAATACAAACCCGTCTAGCTCCTCTACTGCACTCAAGTTTACCCATTTGTAGTAAAGAGTTAACTGAGTGAGTTCTTGTAGAAACATGCAGCCTACTAATACAGCCTTATCCTGTCAGAAGAGCCTCGCCTTTCCTGGCTCAGAAATAAGGCTTCCCTGAAGGGTGTCACTACACGATCTGAGGAGCCTGCACGATATGAGGTGTGCGTGCGCAAAATGGCCGCCATCGTTGACAGGCTGCTTAGCTCAAAGTGTTTTGGAGAGCCACAGACTGCACTAAAAACAGACTGTAACTCGCTCAATTCTGAACCGATTTTCATTAAATTTAGTTTGTTATGAAGATATAACAATTAATCATGCTACTGATTACGTGTTGGAATTAAATTCAGTTACGGGGGCGCTGACCCACGGATTGTGTGTGTGTGTGTTTGTGCTCAAGGGGAACTTTAGGAGGGGGCGGAGGTGAGGACGCTGACGTGCGTTGCCTAGGCGACTGCGGGCTTTCCAAGATGGCGGCCGTTCTGCGCATGCGGTCCTCATACCGTGCAGGCTCCTCAGATCGTGTAGTGACAAAGGGCATAAAGGAGCCGTGAGCGCCATGACACACACAGGATAACACAGACCCCCGTTTGGTACATTTAGCAACATATAATGTGACTATTTCGCCAAATACTTTTCATTGAAGTCTACATAAACTAAAGGCTAACACCCGCTGGAGGTCAGATTCATGTGAATGATGGCACTCTCTGTTTGTTGACTTAAGTTAGCCTACCTTCTTCTCCATAACGGTCGTAGATATCCTTTTTCTTTTCGTCGCTCAAAACGTCGTAAGCTTCAGCGATTTCTTTGAATTTGTCTTCGGCCCCCGGTGACTTGTTTTTGTCGGGGTGGTAGCGCAGAGCCTGCTTCCGATAAGCTTTCTTTATATCGTCCTCCGACGCTCCTCTCTTAATTCCCAAAATGTCGTAGTAGTCTTTGCCCATTTTAACCATTCGGCAGCCTGTTTAGTTATAACGCTTTTCGCAAACAGTTGGTTGTTAACTTTAGCTGCACGCCCTCCTCAGTCCGTCCTTTGTCTGTTATCAGAGAACTGCGCCCCGTTTATCTCGTTGATAAAGCGCTCAGAAACTTCCAGAGTTTTCCACAACATGCCACAGCGATCTCCCAATGTTACAGACAGACCAACTGAGACACGCCCAGCGCTACGTCACGTCACGCTGCCTTCATGTGCTGTCGGAAATATTCCTGCACAGTACATACCATGCCTTATTAGTCTCCCTAACATAGCATTGAGTCTATGCCTTAAACGCGGGGTTGCATCAAACACCACAACAAGAAACATTTTGGGATTGGCTATCCATTTAATTAAGCATAATGTAGGCTATACAATAGGTTAAACTTTATGGTATAAAGGGAAAAACCCTAGTAACCCGGTAACCCTAGGCCTATGCCTAAATATTCATATGGACAGTAGGCCTAGCCTATTGACATAGACCAAATTACACTATTACACTAAATCCAAACTACGGATAAACAACAAAAAACAATAGCCGTTAATAGGCCTACTTCTGGTTTAAGTATCTTTTGGGGTTGGGAAATAAGACAGACTACCCTTTCTGAATCCTACCATAGAAGAATTTACTGTGGCTCGGCTGCTGCCAGCTTTTGTTATGTTACAGTGTGGCCTAGATTAAAGACTACTAAACCCCCTGCATAGCCTACTAGCTGGTAATGCACTGCATAACATTATCAAACGTTACATTCAGGGGGTCCTACAAAAATAATATTCCCAAACTGATAAGTTAATCGAGCAAAAAGGGTTACATAACAAATAGAGGAAAATAACATTAAATGACACAGTAATGTTTTGGGCCACCATTTGCTGTCAGTGAAAGCTTTAATTATCCTTGTTGCGCCATTTTAGGCGCATACACATTCACCCATCTGTTGCTCTGCGCATGCACCAGCAGTGAGACGGGTGCCGGTTTGTAGCGTTGTCTCTTCTGATTGGATATCAGTTTCGGGATCCCAGAAAAGTTTATTTGCCGATTACATGCAGAGCGGGTGACCGAGAGATCGGAGTTATGAAACGTGCACACTGTATAAGTGATCACTGTATGATAAAGAGCGATTTAACACTTATATTAACATAAATAAATCGCTTACTTCACCTTTAAGTTCAACCTGTTTTTCAGTGATGATAGTGTCAAATTTCAAAAATGACTGCAGGTGTCAAAAGCTCTACAGACCCACCCTAACATGTTTTTTTTAAGGAGCTCAGAACAATGGGCCTCATTCACCAACAGAGAAATCTTCTAAAACCCAACTCAACAATGTTTTTTTATTATTTGTGATTATTCTCAGGTGCACGCATGGAGGTAAGCTACAGGAAGATCCCGGCTGTGAGTCTGCTAGTCCAGCTCAGATAACTCGGTAAGATCCAACCATTTTCACCTCACAGTGGCACACCCCTACCTGGATACAGTGTTAACTGAATTAATTCATACCATCGCATGATTTTTTTTTGTCATTTTATATCCACTACTGACAATACTTATTATACAACATGTTTGATGTTTACTTCCAGATCCAGAAACTCAATGTTTTCACATTTCAAATGTATATATTATATTTCCTCCTCACTCTTTTTTAAATATTATTTGGGGGATGAATGCACATGACAAATGCAGGCAAGATTCAAGATTGAAGATGGTTTTATTGTCAACAATTACAGAGCAGACGCTGGCAATGAAATTCTTTAGTCTTGGGTTAGTCTATGATGCACCTGTAGAAGTTGCAGAGTATCCTTGAGTCCATGTTGAACCTCCGCAGCCTGCGGAGGAAGAAGAGCTGCTGTCTTGCCGTCTTGTGATGGCGTCAGTGTGGTGAGTCCAGGTCAGGTCCTCGCAGATGTGGACCCCGAGGAACTTGAAGCTGCTGACTCTCTCTACTGTCGTCCCGTTGATGGTGATGGGGGCGTGCCCGGCTCCCTGTTGCTTCCTGCAGTCCACAATCAGCTCCTTAGTTTTGCTGAGGTTGAGCTGCAGGTTGTTGTCCTGGCACCAAGATGTCAGGGCTCTCACCTCCTCTCTGTACGCCGTCTCGTCGCCGTCGGTGATCAGGCCAATGACGGTTGTGTCGTCAGCAAACTTGATGATGGTGTTGGAGCTGTGTGTGCCACGCAGTCATGTGTGAACAGGGAGTAGAGGAGAGGGCTGAGCACGCAGCCCTGGGGTGCGCCGGTGTTGAGAGTCAGGGTGGATGATGTTGCGCCTCCTCTCCGCACTGCCTGGGGTCTGCCTGTCAGGAAGCTCAGGATCCAGTCATAGCCTGCAAATTCCCAATTAGAGACAGTTTTGGCTTTAATAATTTGAGATTATAGACTGAAAACAAAAATGGGCAAATGGCAAACTTTATTTGGACAATAAAATATAATGTTCACATAAATGCATTTAAACGGGACAGAGCAAATATTGAAAGCTGAAATAATGTAATGTGCATTAGTGCGATCACAATTAAACAAGGCAAAAAACTGAGGGACTGCTAACCATACCCGTCGCTATGGGCGGGCCCTAGGGGGTCGGGCCCGCCCCCAGAAATGCTTGTGCCCCCCCACTTGGGGCACAGATCTCTCAAAAAAAAAAAAACTTTCATTTTTATTTTATACTATCATAGTAGCTAATTTTGTGTTGATAAATACTAATGTTGCATTCTTTATCATCAATACATTTAAAATATAAATAAACAATGGTGTGATTTTGTTTGATTGAAGGGAGTCTATCTACACTGCAACAGCCTATCACGGCCTTACTGAAAAGAAAGTAAGGCTACGTAACTACGTCAATATAGCCGCTCAACAGTTACCGCGCATTTTTGAGAGTGAAGCTGGATGAGTTTTCGCCGGCTTACTATTTCATTTATAGTTCATCATAATCGATATTCGGTAATGGTTGAAAAGCCCACCAACAGTCTCCTCTGCCAAATCGCATCGTCAAACTGTTGTCACTTTTCGAGCCGCAAAACAGACTACTACAAACCGAAATTATGGACTTGTTCAGCACGGTGACACTTCTGATTGCGTGAAGCCACAGTTTAGCACTGTGGGAACTCTGCGCTCCTCCAGCCACGGCCATCGAGGGCGAGGCTCTGCCGGAGACCGGCCGAGAAAACGCACAATTTACAATAACCTCCGCGGATTTGCAGTTGAGGAAACAGTTGGTCTGTCACAAAGTGACATAGACGAAAAGACTGAGTTCAAGAGTATTTTACAGTGTTATTGATGCTGTGCAAGGAGAGATGGATGCGCATTTTGGAGAGCGCAGTAGCGAGCTCATTGGCGCACTGGCTGCTCTGAACCCGGAGGCCGAGATATGTTGATGAGGAGGTTGAGCTCGGAGGAACGCTGTACTGATAGAAGGGACTGGAGAGAGCACAGCCCTGCCTCCACTCAAAGTAGGCTACCGTGTGTGTGTGTGTGTGTGTGTGTGTGTGTGTGTGTGTGTGTGTGTGTGTGTGTGTGTGTGTGTGTGTGTGTGTGTGTGTGTGTGTGTGTGTATAATGGCAATGCATATCCCTTTGTTGACTGCTTTAAAATGCAATGTTTGAGATATGCGTCTGGTGTTAGGCTACATCTAATATGTTGAATAGTCAAGTGTTTTATGGATATTCATAACATTGCTTCTATGTAATGTATTGCTTTAAATTATGAGGACTGGTGTTGTAGGCTATAGGCTACCGCTGTTGGTTAGTTTAACGTGATGATTACGTGCTGCGCGAATAGGGCTTAGGACTATTATAAATATACATACTGTAGGCTAATTATAATTGTGCCCCCTATGCATTTCATATGCCCCCCTTAAGACTGAGGTCTGGCGACGGGTCTGCTGCTAACATTGGAAAAATACTGGCTTTTAGCATTAGGCCTATATAAACTTTGGCTTTTAGTCTAGAAATTGTGTAATGAAAAGTCAGATGCAAAATATTTTCTAGTCCGGCATATATAGCCTATCTAGGCTACTAGACTAGACTACTAGTATACCAGAAAAATATATGTTCTCAGTCTCCAGTTGAACCAATACGCATGTGCACAAAGACAGCCCTGCTCTTCAAAGAGTAATAAATCCCAACTCTAGGGAAATCCCTTTATGTTACACTAGCAGCGACCTCTATGTTTGCTCAAAGCTCATTGGCACCGTCGCTGATTATGTGGGCGTGCACTTCCGAATACCGCCGGTTTTCATTGGCTGAGCCACGGAAGTAGTGCCCGCCTATGGTGGCCTCAGCAGTCGCATATTACTCCGCTGATTGGAGGCAGATCTGTCATTCATCCCGGATATTAAGGAAAGGGCTGCCAACTGCCAAGATGAAGCACTACGAGGTAAGTGGTGTCTATGAAACTCAAAACCCTAAATGGAGCGCTTTCTGGGGCCAGGATTTAATTATTAGGACGCATTCGGTTTTTCCCTATGATTTTTCCAAGAGTAAACTCGAGCAAAACAGTCAAATGTATAGCTATAAACGTCAACAGTGAGGACCGCACAGTGCTGCAAACACCGCCCGCCACGGGCTGATTGCTGTGACCGGGAGATTTGTGGCCTCTCGTGCATGGATAATAGAGTTTCAATTGGCTAATATCGGGCCTTAAAGTCAAGTTGCACCCACCGTCACGACGAGTTGTAGGCATACTCGCGTTATGTATATGTTTAGTCTTCGATATAACAAGCCTCTCGTCTCTGTAAGCTAAACACTGGGCACCTCTGTGTAGGATACTGCTCGGCATCATCTCCATTTGTGGCCGTAGTGTCTCATGGCGCTTCTTATCTTGTTATTACCCAATAACGCAGGTGAAGAGTCAAGTGCGCAATCTCGGTCCTCTCTGCGAAATAAATACCCTCACGGTTAACGTGTATTAAAATGGTTGTAAAACTTTTCCCCATGCTACTTTACCATTACAGTCTTGCAAGCAATGAAAGGTTCTCACAAATGTGGACACATTGAGATTCCTGTGCACCAAAACCCATCAGACAGGATCTGAAGTAGTCTGACAGAAACCGACCCAAAGTGGCTGCTCCTGTTCCCCTTCTTTCTTTCGACACGTGTGTGGCTCTTGCATTCTGTGGAGGGGGAGAAACAACAGTCGAATCATGCAAGATAATAGAAATATGGTAATAGAAAAAGCATAGAAGTTGATCTCATCACTTTTTTCTCATCACTAAACACATTGAATTGGGAAACATGCCTGAATTTGAGATTTTCATTTGTTTACACTAGCCAAAGTTAAGTATTGGGCCACCCCTGATCAGTCTGCTCCTTTTTCATGGCCATATTACGATATCACAATCTGAACTCTGTTACTCATGGCCTTGTCCTCTAGCATTTACATTTCTGAAGTATACAAAGGGCACTGTGTGTCACAGGTCACAGAATAAGTCGTAGTCACACCAGCATGTAGGTATAGCGGTGAACTATTACTACTATATACTTTTCAAAAATTGTGCATTTGTTTCAATATTAATTATGACAGGTATGCCACGTGAAGACAAAAAAACAATGGGAACATTGTTGGGTGTTAACCGACTCACACAATAACAAGCATGTTTATCAAATCAAGTTCAATTTTAAGTTTATGCATTCAGTCATCAGGATGTTCTAACTTCTTTACATTTGGTAAATAATCGAGCAGTTCATTCATTGCTTCATTGCATTTACACCAGATAGCACCAGAGAGCTGCACCACTATCACAGCCAATCTCTGCCGTTAATGCATCAACTTCCCATCAGTGTGTACAGAAATACTAGTGGAGAGAGAAACGTTTTAAATCTGTTTAAACAGCCAGGCTGTCTAGTTTTAAAATAATGGTCTCTTACCTTGGGGTGGGAGCACTAAGAAGTCCCCCTTTGCAGTCAAAGTTTATTCTTCCCTGCTTCACCCGTGCACCGTCCCCCACAGAGTACATTAGCGGACAGGCTGCCACTGCCAGACACAGGCTTTATATATAGACGAGGTGGGGGGAGGTACAGTGGCACTGGGTATGCCTGGCACACAGAAGCCTGAGATGGAGGTATTTCCCAGAAGTCTCAACCCCAGTGTCATGTTTCCTGCCTCAAGTTAAGCATGTTACATACAGTAATAGGGCAACTCAATGAATTCAGTTTAAAAGAAAAAGAAAAACTTTCATTCAAAAAAGGTTTTCATAAAAAGCACAAATTCAAGTTATTAAAAGGCCAGTTGCCTTAATGAAATATTGCCATCAGAAACACACACATCACTACAACTTTTCTTGGTGCCTCCAATTTACAATGCCACGGTAAATCAAAGCACCATGAATGAGCATTAATAATACGGACTACAAGTCCTTTAGATAGTCTCAGGTTATGATTTTCAACGTAAAACAAATATATCTCATTTTATGTCAGGTGTATTCAGTACACATGGTCCAGGCCTTATCAACATTTGAAATGAACACTAAATGCATGCATTTAGGTCCATTTGATATAGCACACACTAGCCACTTGTCACTTTATGTCTTTCATTCATTAGGGAAACCGTACCCGACTGTTTGTCATTACAGAGTGGAAGGGTGGGGGTGGTCTTCACCAAGGGGAATGCCCTAACTAATCCCTCAGAGTCTGGAGTATTATCACCCCTTGGTGGCAGGGAAGGGCGTTTTTCCCCCCAGTATGTCTTGCTGATTAGTTTGGCTTTTAAGGTACGCCATGCTGTAGAAGTCATACCGGTGTGTGTGTCAGACCCTAAAATGGTTCAGTGAGGTGTCGGAACCCATTTTCAAAGATCTCCAAGCTGGAGGGCGTATACTAAAAGGTCAGTTTTCAGTCAAATATACTATCACGAATAGTCGAATCTCTGGATTGAACGGGCAGATCCGATTCGACCGAGGAAATGTAGAGTCGGGGACAGCCCTAGTGGACAGTTACAGTGCTTTTTAAAAAGGCAAACAGGGAGCCCATGACATCACCACATAAGCGTAGATGGATTGGTTATGCAGAGTTAGCAATAGATATTTATATTTAGCTAGGGAAAGAAAGAGAGGGGGTCCAACTAGAAAAGGGGGGGGGGGGTATGCTCTCTTTCATAATATTTTTTTCTCCATTTCACCACATAGCCGGGGGCTGAGTTGTGTTAGGGCTCATCGGGTGTCCTTTTTTAGGAAGGAGTTATGTTTCAAAACCAAGTCACCGCAGCTCTAAGATATGTGCTGCCGCTCCTCTTCAAGTTTCCTTCATGAGACACGCACAGATGATCTACTGTGGACAGTTTGCCAGGGGGAATGCTGGGCATTCCTGTGTATGCAACTGTGCACACACACATGTGGCATATGCTCGCGCTCCGGTGGTCGGCCAGCAGTTAAATAAAGCAGCGTACCAGAAGTGAAGGAATGAGAAAGGGGCAAACAGGGAGGGAGAGGGAATAACAGAGAGGAAGAGGAGGGAGGGGCCAAGGAGAAAGGGACAGACAGACAGATTTATTTCCACAGCTGACTGCTGCCCCTCTCCTCTATGGTCTTGGGTGGATCTTGGAGGGTTCCAGAGGTGACGAGAGAACTGACGGATAGAGTGAGTGGAAGAAGGGAATAAACTGAGTGCAGGAGGAGGACCGCAGAGACATGGATACCTTAGCGCTAGAGGCCGCCATCGGTAAAAAGCCAGCGGCCAACGGGGCAGCGGCGGCCCCGGCGGCGGCTCCGGCCAAACGCAAACCTGCTAAAAAAGCTAAAAAAGCTGTTGTTTTCTTTGAGGTGGAGATACTGGACGCCAAGACCAAGGACAAGCTCTGCTTCCTGGACAAGGTGAGAACAAATCTCTTTCCTTCCTCTATCTGTTACAGTGTTACAATGAAGTTGAACTAAACTTTTCTAACCTCATATTGCTGTCTGTGCACATTTTATCGTCTGCCTGTATACTAATTGCTACTAAATGGCTTGTTCTATTTTAGAGTAGAAAGTCTGTGTGTATTTGAGTCAGGCAAACATGTTGTCGAGCTGCCGTACAATAGCTGTTGTCCTGGCTGTCTGTCAAAGGGTGTGTTACTTGTGCTGTTAGCCAGGACACACAGTGGGTGTGTCCTGGCTAACAGCACCAGTAACACACCCTTTGACAGGGAAGGGACTCCCTGCCGGGTTCAGTTACCTGGGCAAGGAAGGGGTTTTGGCACATACAGGAGGTAAACAACATATCATAAATAACTGCAAACTTTTATTTTTATCGTGACTTTGAGAGCTGTTGGTTCAACTCTCTCGCTGCAAATGAATGTTTGTGATATTTTTTACGTTATATTATTATATACACTCACCGGCCACTTTAATAGGTACAGCAGTTCAATTTCTTCTTAACACATGTAACTAATCAGCCAATCACATGGCAGAAACTCAATGCATTTAGGCATGTAGACCTGGACAGGACAACTTATTGAAGTTAAAACAGAGCAACAGAATGGGGAAGAAAGGGGTTTTAAGTGACATGGAACATGGCAATGTTGAGGGTGCCAGAAGGGCTGGTATGAGTATTTCAGAAACTGCTGATCTACTGTGATTTTCACGCACATCTCTAGGGTTTACAGAGAATGGCCCGAAAAAGGAAAAATATCCAGTGAGCGGTAGTTGTGTGGACCAAAATGCCTTGTTGAAGTCAGAGGTCAGTGGAGGATGGGCAGACTGGTTCGAGATGATAGAAAGGCAACAGTAACTCAAATAACCACTCGTTACAACCAGGGTATGCAGAATACCATCTCTGAACACACAGCACGTCCAACTTTGAAGCAACAGAAGACCCCACCGGGTGCCACTCCTGTCAGCTAGGAACAGGAAACTGAGGCTACAATTCACACAATTCGATTTCAGTTGCGACATTCACATGGCAGGTTCAGCATATGGCGAAAAACAACATTAATTATGGATTCATCCTGTCGGCACCATCAACCATGCCACGTTCAAAGTCACTTAAACCCCCTTTCTTCCCCATTCTGATGCTTTTTTTTATTTCAGCAAGTTGTCTTGACCACGTCTACATGCCTAAATGTATTGAGTTGCTGCCATGTGATTGGTTTATTAGCTATTTGTTTCTATAAGC
Organism: Hyperoplus lanceolatus; assembly: GCA_026929865.2. Classification (NCBI taxonomy): domain Eukaryota; kingdom Metazoa; phylum Chordata; class Actinopteri; order Uranoscopiformes; family Ammodytidae; genus Hyperoplus; species Hyperoplus lanceolatus. Next base: position 181,790 of record CM049399.1, on the reverse strand, counting down.
CATTGAACAGGTGTACCTAATCAGGTGGCCTGTGAGTGTATATTTATATATATTTATATAATCCAAAACATATTATTGGAGACATTCAAGATATTCTTCTAAGAAAAAACTTGACTTCCAAGATTTGAAGTCATACAAACCTATTTTACATTTCGTCACCCTCTTAAAATAATGGCCTTAGTCACTTTTTGACCAAAATGATTATTTTGCTTAAATCATCTCCTCATGATGCTGGCCACCTCTGGTTAAATGGCCTAAATCCTAAGTTGAACATATCATGTGATTTTACTTGACATAGGCCATTATACCATATTACCAGAATGTCAAGAGTGTGTGGCAGGCCGTTTTATTTAGCCTAAGTCAAAATTGAATGTTAATTTTGTCAAGGACATTTTACAAGTGTAAAATGGCTTAAGTCACAACTTAAACATTAATAAATTATTCCTATTATGTTACATAATTGTCAGAAAGTGTTGCTACAATGTCAAGAGTCATCTTTTGACATAACCTGTTTGAGTGAAATTATTAATGAATATCATATATTCAATCTTTGGTTAAGTTTTTTGTGTTTCCTGAAAAAACTGAAAAAATTACTTAGGCCTATTAGTGACTATTTGAATTTTTGAGATTTTAGAAAATGTACAGAGACCAGTGTTTCCCCTAGAATTTTTTTTAGGCCCGGTGGTAAGAGCTGATAAAGAGTATGTGCGCTGCGTGCGTACCAAATTTCTAGAAGAAATTGACCAAAACGAACCCCATTTGGGATGAGCCTCTTTTGACAGCCCGTTAAAAATGAGGGCATAGGGTTATACTTTCACATTCATCAGTACGTTTGTACATGTGGTGTTTCTCACAGGATTTAGATCAGGATAGATCCTGCTGGGTGAGAATGGACCTTCTAGGTGGGTCTGGGGGCATGCCCCTGCAGAAGAAACCTTATCCTTTTAAAGTTAAATACATCAATCTGGTGCACTTTGAGAGGCGAAATCTGTTTAATTCTGTGCTCTGTAAACAACTGTCATATGTCCTGCCTAAAACTATTTTCTGTAATAATTTGGAGACACAAGCCATGTAAACTATTGAAGAAAAACACGTGGATTTCAAAAAAAATAAATAAATAAACACTAAGATCTAATATAGACAGGTCCTGTCTAGTACTCATTTCTGGAATAATCTGAATCACCTCATCTTGAAGCTAGCCTACTGAATATTTTTTTTATTTTATTTTTTGTGCAAATAGCCTTGTTGAAAATTAATTAATTAACATAGGATACACATCATGATTAGCCTATCAACATGTGTGATACATAAGGCAACTTCGCTATTCCGACCATTATATTTCATCTAGCCTATTTCTCAATTTAAAACATAAAAATAAAGTAGGCCTAGCATTGAAAATACAAAAAAAATAAAGCTTGTAGGCCTACTATGGCCTGCTGTTTAAGATAACTTAACAGTTAAAACAATAAATAAATTAATAGGTCCCCTGAAAATAAATGAATGCTTTTCTGAGAAGAATGCCAAAGGCAGTAGCAGTGTGGCACTTCTGTAAACATCAGCTGGAGAGGACGCTGGCGCTATCTGTTCGCCGCTTCTCCAAGCTATTTTTGGGCCAATTTTGGCCAATTTTATTTTAAAAGTGATTTTTTGTGGACCTTTGGTCTCTTCTTGGTTCCCTGTGGGCTACACCAACATCGAAAAGCAGGCTTGTAGACTGTCTTTGGCTGTTCCGGTTTTGTTGTGGAGGAGCCGTGTAGCTCACTTGCTATTTTGGCGTCCCTAGCAACGGCTAAAAACAAGTAGTAGTAGTGACATTTTCCTGGTCACTACTGGCGTTTTCTTCGGTGATCCTGGTGAGGAATATGCCCCGGTCAACCTGCAAAGCTGTCTTTACAGTCTCATCGTGGATTTTTCTACACTGCCTCTCAGCTCGGGTCCGTTCTTAACTGCTAACAGGCTAACATCACTCTGGCTGGTTCGATGTTGACCTACTTCGCCTCACAGCTGCTGAAGTACAACAATCGCTCAATCCCACCCTGTATTTCCACCATAAAGCAGCTAGGACTATTGTGTAGACCTCGATATATCCACAGAGGCTCAGGGAGAAACTTTATTTATGGTCAGCCTGCCGGCTCCATCCCATCCGTCTTGTCCACTGAGACGGCTGAGGGCAAAGGACACAACATCGCGAGATCCCTGCAGTCCCGGCTAGATGGATTTCATGGAGTGGATTACAACCTGCGCGGAGTGGATTTTAAGGCTGTCGGCTTCATCCCATCCGTCTTGTCCACTGAGACGGCTGAGGGCAAAGGATACAACATCAGCATCCCCTTCCCATTCGTCCGGTTACCTCTGTCACGTCATCAGGACTCACCCGCCACTGAACCATTCACCGCTTCTGTCAAGCAGCAGCTCACCAGGCAGGACAGAAAACATGGACTGGGTTTCAATCCTTCATCGCCAGTGACCCATACTGCGGTTTGTGTGACTAGCTCCCCCAGCTACTGTTGCATCACCATGTAGATTACTGGCTACTTCACCTCCCCATACTGTTGCTGTTTATGTGACTAACCCGACAACACTTGTCACTTACTGCAAATACTGCAAACCTGTCAAACTTGGTATCCATTCCCCTTCAGCCACAGTCTGCTGTAGTAAATAGGGCTGACAATGCTTCACACTCAAACACACTAAGTTTGGCCTTGTTAAACATCAGATCTTTGTCAGGTAAAACATTTTTAATTAATTATTTTATTACCAAGCACAATCTTGATTTTATGTTTTTAACTGAAACTTGGTTGGACCCAGACAACAGCTCAGCTGTTCTTATCAAGTCAACCCCCCCCCCCCCCCCCCCCCCCCCCAACTACACTTTCGAGAGTGAGGCCAGAGCTCATAGGAAAGGTGGTGGAGTTGCTATTTTATTTAATGAATCTTTAACATGCAAAAAGATGTTTTATGGAAACTTTGTTTCATTTGAATATGTGTCTCTCAAGTTAAATTCAGCCTCTCAAGCAATTTTTATTAATATCTACAGGCCACCTAAATACTGTGCAAACTTTTTTGATGACTTTACTGGACTACTGTATGTAATCTGTATGGAGTTTATTGAATATACACTGAATTACAATGGTGTAATTCAGTGTATTTCTTCTAAAATATCATAATTTGCAATTCAGTGCAAATAACAATATAGACCCCCACCCCCCAAAAAAAAAAACAAAAAAAAAAAAACATAAAACAACATAGGGTATATAAAACAAATTAGTATTAAGGCTAAATTAGGTTGTTGTAGGCCTAAATGTTTTGGAAGTCTTTCATCCACGACTTATTTCAGACTGTGTGTGGACCACTCCACACTATGCCTGCGTGCAGGTGGTTGCCATGGTGCTGCTGCGAAAATTTAAGTGAAAATTAATGACGGGCAGCTGCTACCAACATTCATGGAGGTTTTTGGTGTGCGCGCAGGGTTATAAGTAGGACTTTTATAAATGACAGGCTTTCTTTTCTGTTCTTTTCCGCGTAGTCCCAGAGTCACAACACGGAAGACTCTACTAGTGAAGGTCGCGCAGCTGGGCTAGGAAGTGCTAGGTTCCGGTTTCTGCTTCAAAATAAAAGTCAGAATTGACTTGACGTTTTGCCAGTTAAATGATTTTAATGTGAAATTACGCTGTAGGACATGTTCCGTTTGAATTGACAGTAACTTACATGCGAGCCATATAGTTTGTGGTGTTTCAGTTGTTCTAACATACTAGGTGATACAACAGCATGAGAAAAAAACACGTTTACTAGACCATGACGAGCATTAAGGTGCCAACACACTGCACACCGCCGCCGCAGGAGTTGAAAATATTGAACTTTTTGCCGCCGGTCGCGCCGCGATAGCCAATCAGCATTGAGCTCCTCCCGACGTCACTCACTTCGGGACGACGGACAGAGGAAATTAAGATAGATGAAAACATAATAGTCACAGTTTGCTCCCATACGCTCTGTGAATAGCCTATGTGTCTGTTGCCTGCTGTGTACAGTTATCAGTTTTGCTTTATGAACCAAGTTAGCACCTTAGCTTGGGTAAAGCACCATCAGCACAGCAGGCTGGTGCTCTCAGCACCGGTTAGCACCAGCGCCAGCATATCCCCAAAGTAGGAGAAGGCTACTCTGGTCGGGCGGCCGGAGGAGGACACAATATGACCCAATATGATCACGCGGCGCGGAACCTGCGTTTCGCGCGGGCAGCCGCCGCCGAGTGCAGTGTGTTGGCACCTTTAATCGCGCGATAAAAAAATTAACGCCGTTAAAATGAGTTTGCGTTAACGCCGTTAATAATGCGCAGATGTGGAAAGAGTACAAAAACATTCTACTCAAGTAAAATTTCATCCAAGTAATCATACTTTTACTTAAGTAAAAGTAAAAGTACTGGTCTAAAAATCTACTGAAGTAAAAGTGAAAAAGTAGCTGATTTAAAATGTACTTAAAGTACAAGTTACTAGTTACTTTTTAACAGCGGGAGTGGGCAGGGGTCTCTTCAGTGTAGGGCATTATATATATAGACAAGGGGATATAAATCTCAAACTAGTTTTGTTTAATTAATGCAACAATTTTACAAATTAAAGTGCACAAATTAAATAAATCATGTCACCACACATGTATGGATGTATACTGTGTCATTATACTGTAGATAAGCAAATATGGAGCAAATAGTCTGTTAATGTGGGAATGGGAATGTAACCGGTCTACAGACCTAAACAGACTGCAGCTGTAGTTCTAATAATGTAATTGCGTATAATTGATCTAAACCATGGAAATTGCAGGCTGCTCGATAGACAAAAATCATAATCATGATTAGTTTGATTGACATTGTGTAATCACAATTATTATAGACAATTATTTGTTGATTTAAGAACTGCAACATGCACTTATTTAACATTTGACACCATGACTTTTGACTGTAAACATATCCTAATTGAACTGAAAACAAGGAAAATGCAAATAGCCTAAGTAAAACATATTTTTAATAATTAAATCAAATAAGTGTCAAAATCAAAATAAACCGTTGCAAATGTTGTTGATAGGGCACGTCTTTTGCTAGCAGGAATGTGAGGGCATATTTTATTTATATCTCATGGAGCTAGCTGGTTAAGCAAGTTGCATTGTAGGCTACAGTGTTCTTAATTGATGACCGTTGTGGTGGCAAGAGTCAAGGAGCTTTAAATTTCATGTGTTTTTTATTCCTTTATTGCTTGGTCATAGACCACTTGGATTTGAATTACAGTGAGTAAACTAATAGGTTGTGATGTTTTGAGGTGCAGCTGGGTCGCATATGACTTTTTTTCTCTCTCACGGTCGTGCATGTCATCTGACTCGCGTGTCCGCGCGTAACATATCTTTCACTTTATTTTAGTCTGTTAGTTTTACCTTTCTTCTCGACCAAAGGCTGACTTTCTGCCGTCTTCTGGAAGTTTTTCAAAGCTCCCGGCAACACGCACCATCTCCATCCAACTCTGCACTGTTAAACTGAAAGCTAAACCAGCAGGTGAGGGAGGGGCCGATCGCACGGCTGGATGAAAGGTTTGCTGCATTTAAAAGCCTTCGCGTCTTCACGTGCGGTACAATGATAGTTTAACTAGGATTATGTTGTTTTAATGATAGAGGGAAGCAATGTTTGTTGTTATCATTTACTCGCAATGTGTTCTCTCGGTTCTCTCTCCTGTCGATCATTCACTGTTAGTTAGTTTCCGGTATTGTGCCGTAAAAATAAAAGCCCCCCACTATATTTCTTTTCTTTTCTCTCCTTTTCCTATCTATTTTTTTACTCGGTAACGCAGGTGATATAAAATGTAGCGAAGTACAATACTTCAAAATAAACATACTCAAAGTAAAAGTATAGGTTTTAAAAATCACTTAAAAAATTACAAGTACACGAAAAAAATACTCAATTACAGGAACACGAGTAAATTTAATTTGCTACTTTACACCCCTGATAAGGCGTTAAACTGACAGCACTACTGTTTACATATTAAAAATGCCAACAGAACATCCAAAATACAGCGTTTTTACCATAGACTGTATACAAGAGGTTTTTACTCAATTCAGGGCTGTACAGTGCAACAGTTTTGATCGCATTTGCTACTGAAATTGATCACGTGCGATGATAAATACAAATCCATTCGCACCCGTGCGACAGCTTGCTAATGAGGACAGGCTGTCTTTGAAACACAGAGGAGCGCTGCACAACACTGCTTAGAGGACTCTACATTAACACTGCGGGTAAATGAGTCTTAGGCAAGTAAGTTATTGAGTCCACCCTCCACTTTGGCTGGTGAAAGATATGTGTCCTCGGGATCTGTGCTCGTGCAGCGATTCTAGGTATAAAAACTTCACCTACGGCAATTACCGGAAGGAGACGGCACATTACAGCATTTAAGTTAGCGCGTGTACAAACAGAACATTTCCTGTGCGCCTTCACATTAAAAGCCTGTTACTAGCCAAACGTGAGTTGACTTTTATTTTGAAGCCGGTAAGAACAGGAAGTTAGCGTTTTTTTTCTAGCTTGAAAGGCAACTCATTCAGCTGCAGCGAGCAGTCAACAGTAGCCTAGTCTATTTAAACAAAGTTTTAAATAGGCCACTGAAAAGCTACTCCCAACACATTCACAACAACCTATTTAATTTATCCTAAATTGTACCAATATGTAGTCCTATACTTATTTATTTAATAGGCTATGTTTAATGTTTTAAAGTTTGGTTTTTATTAACAGAAGGACATTATAATAATAATAATTCTGAATCAGCAAAAAATTGCAATTGGCAGGTTAGATTCATTTTTCTAAATTGCAATAAGTGCACCCCTATTAATTTTTCCATAATTATTACTACACACACTAGGATATAATATTAATTGAGAATCTCAAATGAGACCAAGATGACATGCTCAAAGGTAATTAGAGCGAAATGCAAGGGTTACGGTTATGCAAGTTTTCGATCATACTTTGTGTGCTACCAAATTTATTTTTGTGCTACTGAATTTTTTTGCTTGCTAGCACCAGTGCTACCACCTAAAAAAATAAGCGTACAGACCTGCAATTACATCTTTATTCCAAGATCTTCTAGGCAAACAACAATCTATAAAGACAAGGCAACTTTTTAAAATAAAATAATAATAAAATGCGGCGCTGGTTAAAGCCCGAGGCTATGAGCCAATAATGAGCCAATGCTACGATACCTTTAAAGTTTAAACACATATGCGCCTCCTAAGATGCTGCCAAAGACAGCATAAGGGCACGGCAAGTTTCTCTGAGTGGTAAAGGACCTAACGTTACTTCATATAATCATCATCTAAAATGTGCAAATTAGTTCCCTGATGAAGGCGAAGTAGGAAAGCATAGACGCTAAAGTTAGCCGCCAATGCTAGCGGCGCTAACGTGACACGTTAAACAGGGTCGGATGTAGGCTTCAATGTACAAGTGGTACATAATTCGGTTTGTTTAAGTGTTGTACTTATACAAGGTTTCACAATGCTTAATGAACTTAGTTATTTTAGGTTCTAAGTTCTACAGCTGTCCGATGCCAAACTTCGCCTTGACTTCTTCCTGTTTATGTTTTGCCATCTACGGCAGCTCGCAGGCTACTGCCTGAGCCTGTTCTGTTGTCTTATACTACTAGTTAAGTATCTCCCCCTGCTGGTAGGATGTTTAATTGCTGCCCATACAGTCTTTGGTGATGCCACATAGTGAAATTCATTGCTGTGCTGCCAGACCCACACTGCGCAACACGACGGCTATATGATCGATAACAATTTCACGTGATCGACAATATTCTTAACGATCAATGATCGATTAATTATGCCTACATTAAACATCACTCAGCTTTCATTTAGGTTTGAGCATGTTCTTGTAATGTGAAGCGTTAATGTCATGATGTATTGAAAGAGGAGTCAGATTTGTCCAGTGTGATTCACTGAAGGACTTAAGTTGTGTTTACAGTCGTGATCTAAGAGTAGGCCTGTCGTATTAGCCACAAATTAATCAGGTATATGCACAGTAATTTGTACTTGGCCTGTATTTTGTTATTGGTGTGTGTGAGACGGCTTTAATTTCTTATCACCAGGTCTGTAAGTCAGTGCTGTTGCATTAGTGGGGTTTAGTATATTGTTGGTATGAGGCCTGGGTGTATAGAGTTGCATTGGCCAAATTGGTGGTGTTAGTCTGTCAGTTGGGGCAGACTCGGGTTATTAAAGGCAGCTCCTCTAGCCCGTCAACTATAAGGTGCTACCCTTGCTGGATTATAGCATGTCGTCATGTTTCCATGGGGATAGCATGCACAATTCTAACACCTTTTGGAGGGAACCTTTCCCAGACATAGATATGGATCTGGACGGAGGGCCCTTTGGTGGACTGCTTTCCTAAAGTAGGCCAACAGACTGAGTTAGAAATACAACTCAAGTCTTGTATCATGTTTGGGATACACTTCCTGATCTGGATACTGAACGAAGCCTCCAGAAGGGGGGAGGGGTTACAGAGAGGGGGTTTCTCGGTGATGTAATCCTGTTGAAAATGGCAAGGACATCTTAAATCTACTACAGATGGCCCACACTATCTGGAACAATGATCCCAGAAGATTGTTAATCTGTTCATGACAATATTTCTGAATTTGTTAGAGCATCTGCTGTGAGCAACCAGTAAGGCAATATATACTCTTTGATTTTCACGCTTCCTAAAAGGTTATGTAAAAATAAACAGTTTAGGCATTTTTCTGCGAAACATGAGATAATCTAGCCCTACTACAAACCAATCTGAACAGTGCTTACCCGGGTCTGTTCATTAGATTTCTTGTAGAGTCGTGCCAAACTATTTATCTAATGCTAAATAATAACAGAAGTTATCTCGCGGCACTTATTATTACATATTAGGCTTAAATTACACACTTAAATGTATAGACAAAACTGACTGTGAACCTATTCTTTGATAGCCTGGCCTACATACTTCCGCTCAATTTTAATTTCCCTTCAGTAGTCAGTCTGGGTGTGCAGTATATTAGTGGGTTCTCTCCAGCCAGATTTCTGCCAGTCCAATCAGCGAACAGAAGGAGTGGCTCAGAAGCCGACGCATGACTTGCGTCACGACCAAACGTTATGCGATTGGTTGGCAGATCCAGAATGGCACTGGGCTGATCCAATAGTTTAACTTCAACAGACACCCATCTTCAAGTGAGGGAACGTTTGTCAATTTAACATGTTTGTGCATTAGTATTTGGTTCACACAGTTACATGAAAGCTAATGAGCTCAGAAGGTGCTCAGCCACAGACCAACACACGTATAGAACAATATGCCTTTATAATGTCTTCCGTAACACTCCACCGATGTTACACCTTGGCTCGTAAAGATGTGCATAAAGTCATACATCTCTCTCAACAGCATCTTAGCTCTCCCAGTCTGGGCCAGCAATATCAGTTGACTGTTAAAACTGTCGCTGAGCTCATACACGACCGATGTCTGAGGCGCTACAATGATGTAATGTGCATGTAAGAACCAGATTGCATGAATCATAAGAAATTGTTTATTTACATTTGTGCAAGTTTTATGTGTTTTTTATAATTCATAATAATTTACGGTTCTTACTATTCACATTTGATAAGTGTATTTACAGCTAAAAGTAATGTTGTAATATTGAATATGTTTTGGCCCGATGCTTTATTTATTTGAAGATGCTGACATGCAAAGTTTCAGTTTTAAAGACAGCTGCCCTAGGCACGGAGGCATATTATTTCTTTACCGTGTGATCGTGTCACTGTGTATGTTTTTGACCTTTTTTAGTAAATCTTTGAAACCAGATACAGTATCCCATGTCATTCGTGTCAGACTCAGTTACTGTGCCTACAGCTCGATTGTGGTATTGAAATTAAAAATCGACAGACGGAATGCCACTACAGTGCAGATAGCATTGCAGAGCTTTTTTTCTTACTAATAGGGAATTTTCTAAAGCATTATTATTCTGTCTGACTGTTGGTTCATTTCTAAGACAAACTTAAATCTATCACTTACACAGAAATGAGGGAAAGGGATGATATTCACCTCTCAAGCATGTTTCAAGTCTCTCCACTTTATTTTTCATAACCTTTTGATTTTAATGGATATTAAAAGTTGCTTAAAAAGTCAGTCTCTCTAAAAAGTTGGTTGACGGTTAAATGCATCAGTCAACCTTTATTTTTGGAGCATATTTGATATGAGATGGGGAATCCTAAACAGCAAAACGCAAACTTAAAGATTAAGTCAGCGACCCTAATGGCGTGGAGAGACAGAGATGAAATGGAGTAGAGAGGGGAATGACATGCAGAGAACGATCTGGGACGGATTCGATCCCAAGTCTGCTGGGAAGAGGATTGAGCCTCTATGGGTGGGGTGACCCGACCACTACACCATGAGTGCCCCTCTTGGCTTGCTCCAGCATTAACTAGTGTAACTGAACATAACTAAGATACATTTTAGCTGGTCAGACTCAGCAGCAATGTACATATACTACTTCCATATGTACGTGACACATACGTATGTAGCAAATGGGGTGAAACGTGTAAAAACAATTTTTCTTTAAGTGTGTAATATTTACGAAGAAAAAAATAGGTTAAATGAACAGTTTTGATTACGCCTTGCTGAATAATTATATTTTTCAGTCAGACATGCACTTGTTCATGTTTTCTCTCCCAATGCCAATAACCAAACTCAGGGTTGTATTGTAAGGCCTGAACTCAAACAGATGATGCCATTTGTTCAGACAGTGATGGAGTGTTCCTGCTCTGTCATCATGCCTGTTACAACTGTGTGTGTCCCGATCGGTCTCCATTTGCTCTTTATGTTTCTGTTTGGTTGTTGTTGGTTCATAGCTGGCAGCCTGGCGCAAGGTCGTACACTTTGGCTGTTGGTTACCTATGTGTGTGTGTCTCTGTGTGCGTGCGCCATGACTCTTTGAAACCCCAATACCAGCTGTTAAATAGCGGACATCCATGGGGTGTTTGGGCACAGCCAGAGCTAAATTTATCCCTAATCACCTTCGTGAATGTAAAACAGGGTTGTTATCTGTCCCTTTTGTGCGTGTGTGTTTCTCTCCACTTATTTATTGTGGTGTTCTTTGTAGGTGGAGCCAAATGCCACTATCGGGGAGATCAAGTCTATGTTCCACAAGAGCCGTGAGTGTCATCTCTCTCCAGGCGATCATAAACCTGACTTAACATCACACGGAACACCCAGAAATACTCACTTTACGTCATGCCTTGAGATGTGTGTGAAGTATTTATCTGTCTGTTTCAGATCCTCAGTGGTACCCAGCAAGACAGTCCATCCGCCTCGATGCCAGTGAGTCAGCCAAAGCGCTATTGTCCATCAAAACAAGGTATTTTAGTATTTGTTTTCAACTCATAATTTACTAAATGCGTGTGTGTGTGTGTGTGTGTGTGTGTGTGTGTGTGTGTCTCAGAGGGGAAGTCTCTGAAGGACGATGATGTCCTGCAGCATCTCCCTGTGGGAACCACGGCAACCTTCTACTTCAGAGACCTGGGAGCCCAGATCAGCTGGGTCACTGTGAGTACAACAACACTTTGCTCTGTGACAGACGGGCCCAGCAGTCCTGACAAGCCCACATACATCACACTGTGATGGGATCAAGCAGAGCTATATTGAGACTTTCCGCTGGGTGAAGTGTGTGTGTGTGTGTGTGTGTGTGTGTGTGTGTGTGTGTGTGTGTGTGTGTGTGTGTGTGTGTGTGTGTGTGTGTGTGTGTGTGTGTGTGTGTGTGTGTGTGTGTGTGTGTGTGTGTGTGTGTGTGTGTGTGATTAGTGCAGGGAAGTTCCCTCAACATTATAATATATAAATAACATGACAATACATAATAATGCTCCTTTCTCATCTTATCCTAATTGTTTTTTTTAGGTCTTTCTGACGGAGTATGCTGGCCCTCTGGTCATCTATCTGATGTTCTACTTCAGGGTTCCTTTTATCTACACACCCAAATATGACTTTACCACCAGTAAACACTGGGTCGTACAGTGAGTGTCTCCAACAGAAATACACACAAGCATTTGAAATTCCGTCATATAGTTAAGTTAAGATAAGACACTTTATTGTACCTTTCCTTATACAGTATGAAATGGAAATTTGCCTTTGACAAATAGTGATAGAATACTATAATATAAAATGTCTCTTTCCCTCATTCAACTACAAACTAGATTAGAATCTAGATACTACAGTGATATTTTCACTTGATGAAAAAGAAGAAAAAAATACATTTTGATTGGGCTTATTTGTGATTATCATTGGACATATGGCATATCAGAATATTTGGATTCCGTCATTACTGCTGTATGTGTATACTGCATATGTTATATGTATGTGTGTGTATATATATATAGCTGCATATGCGTATAACTGCTGTTTGCCGTGAGTTGTCGGGGGGGGGGGTGCGGGCGCGGGCTGCCTTGATTTCCAACTGATTTTTATTTATTTTTTAAGTGCTAGCAAGCGCGATGTGTGCTTGTGTATGGTCATACACGAAAGGCCGCGATTTGCGGTAAATAAATGCCCACATGTGTCTCCAAGTGTCTCTGTTTGCTATTTAAAAAGAAATCAAGCAAGTATACTAGAATTATTGGTTATCGCATCACAGAAGGCCTATTGGCCTATAATAATAAAAAAACACCACCTTAACTATGTTTACAGTTTAATTTTTTTTTAATGAAATGCAAACTTCAGTGAATCATTTGCTCTTGTTTCTCTGTCCTGAGATTCACACAGACTGAGCAGTCTTGTTTAAATGTTACACATTGAGTTAACCCATTGATGACGGCTGCTGCGCGATGCCACATTGGCTCTCCTGCCTGATGCTGCATCGCGCAGCATTATTACTTTATCTAATTTTCATGGCATTCCCAGCATAGAATGCACTGTCATTGGTTCAAATACACAAGAGGTGGGTTCTGTTGATTTTTTTAAGACCACGTGACCACCCAAAAGTTGTGTGGTTTGCCGAAAATCACGTCAATCAAAAAAATAAAACAAAATAATAATAAAAATACGCCGGCTATGTCGACGACGGAACAGTTAGTGGCGTTTGGTGCGCAGAATCAAGGTCTACTATAGACTACTGACGAAAATCACAAAACACATTGCATCTATTTATTAACAATAAATCTAATTTTGACGATTTTTAGAAATATTTGTTGGTTTGTAAGCGCTAAGGGAGCATGTTTAAATAAAACCTGTGAACCTTAACTTTTAAATGTATTTTATTTCATGTTTCTATGTGCTACACAGGCTTAGATATTAAGGTTTTGGTAGACTTGACAATTCGTACTATTTTTTCAGAAAACCCTCAGGCATTAAGGACATGCATCCTAGATTGTCATAGTCATCAATGGGCTAATAAACTGAACTTTGATTTTTTTTTGCTGCAGAAGTTATCTCAGCTATTTTTTGTTATCTAATTTGATAATAAGGTGATTGTATGCAGAATGCTCGTGCCAGAAACTCATACAGTGGTTTTGTACAGATAATAATATATAGATATAATAATAATAATAAATAAATATTAGCAGGTTCTCAATAGTATAAAAATAAAAATAATTGAGAACCACTGCTTTAAGTCATGCTAGATTGACTTCAATGTAGAATAGTATAGTACAGTACAGTACCTGCACCCTCGTTATAATAACTAGTCAACCTAACCCAACTGCCTGTGCTCTTTCCAGCCTTGCGTGTATGTGTCACTCTTTCCACTACTGCAAGAGGCTGTTGGAGACGCTGTTTGTCCACCGCTTCTCGCATGGAACAATGCCGTTACGCAACATTTTTAAGGTGAGATACTTTCTCCCACTCAAATTATTGCGTGTCCTTCATTAATATGTGCAGAGGTGAATCAATGATCCGTATACGATTTGAAAAAAACACTGTTAAATGTTCCTGTCACATTCTTCGTTTCAGAACTGTACCTACTACTGGGGCTTTGCAGCATGGATGGCCTACTACATCAACCACCCGCTGTACACACCACCCAGTGAGCATGCAATGCACCCTACCAAGTCCATACACTCAACACACATACATACTGTAAACCAATGTGCCATGAACTCCTTCGCACCATCACCCATGTGATCTGTGTCTTTTTGCAGTGTACGGGGAGCAACAAATCAGACTGGCCCTCATCATATTTTTGGTAAGGATAACTCTACCGCTCACACTTTGTCCTGTATTTTATCATACCTTTGATTTAACATGACTGAAAAATGCACAAAAACAAGTAACGTGCACAATTTAAATAGCTTTTTTTTGTTGTGTTTTTGTGTAACTTATCTATCTCTTTTGTTATACTCCAAAGTGTGCAATGAGAGTGCATGCATACACATTTAATCATTGTGGGACTGGTTTCTTTCTTAGTTCTGTCAGATTGGCAACTTTTCCATCCACATTGCCCTGCGGAACCTCCGTCCACCAGGTACAAACACCTGTCAATCACTCACTCAAGCACGCACACAACTGCACTGTCCTCTTCTTTAGAAAAAACAGCAATGCATATTTGACATTTCTATGTATTGAAAAATGTCCATGGTCATGGCTCTTATAACAAGGAAACACGGCATATTATCTTTAAAATGAGGTTGTATACAGATATGTTTTGAGTGCCTGTTTTTAGTTTAAGCCTCTAAAAACACAATTTCACATTTTAGATATTCCCCTGTAACATTAAATATTGACAAAGCAAGCTATATGGTTAGTGTGTCATAAATAGAAATTCTGAAACACATGCTTCTCAACCATGCTATGTAGATTATGTTGCTCCACCATGTTGCAAACCAGTGAGTAGGGGGAACAGAAACCTCTTATGCCAAATAAAAAACCTCATACATTGTCGGAAACATTTTGTGTTCATGTTGGAAACGGTTACATTGGAATATCATTATTCAGTATGTGGACTTTGGATCAGATATAAACAAAAGAACGAGCAGCAACTACACACACACACACACACACACACACACTTCCTCTGACATTCCTTTTCTTTTGCTACTTGTATCCAGGCTCTAAGACCAGGAAGATTCCCTATCCAACTAAGAACCCGTTCACCTGGATCTTCCTGTTGGTCTCCTGCCCCAACTACACCTATGAGGTAATATTCATCAAATGAACTACACCTATGAGGTAATATTCATCAAATGAACTACACCTATGAGGTAATATTCATCAAATGAACTACACCTATGAGGTAATATTCATCAAATGAACTACACCTATGAGGTAATATTCATCAAATGATGGCAGATGAGTTTCTCTCTGTGAACGTGGCATCATTGCTTGAAAATATAGTGGGGAATCATCAAATTTTCAATCAAAAACAGTTTTATCCTCTGATGATATGATCCCATGTTTAGCTTCTTTCATTGCATTTATGTACCTTACCTTTTTTCTTTGCTTTGAAAGCACACTGAAAGTTATTAAGTAAAACTTGCCCCTTGCTCCTCTTGCAGTTGGGCTCCTGGTTTGGCTTCACGCTGATGACCCAGTGTGCGCCGGTGGCCTTCTTCTGCCTGGTGGGCTTCATCCAGATGACCGTGTGGGCCAAGGGGAAGCACCGCAGCTACCTGAAGGAGTTCAGGGACTACCCTCCCCTCCGCTCACCTATCCTGCCCTTTGTCCTGTAGTAGAGGACTGCTTGAGTGTTCCCTCACCCTCCCTGCTTTCAGCTCTCCTCGTGTGAAGGAGTCAAGTACATACCCCTAACGCTACCTGGGGAGGGTGCCTTCCCTTTTCCCACCCTCCAAAAAAAAATCTACACTGGAACCTAGTAGACTGACTGATTAAAGGGAGCTAACCCCGCCCCACATCCCCTTCCTGTCTGCAATCCCTGTCATGTCGAGTGAAAATGTAAAACGCTACACGTGCTCTGCTTTTTTAATGTCCAAAAACTCTCCCCCTCCTTATTGGTTAATGAACTCATGTGCGTCTTCACCTTTATGCTGTTTCAGTGTATAATTGTAAAGAGGTCTAACCGTTCTTGTATCATCTCATACTGTTTTGGGGCTGAATCTGTATCTTAAAACTGTTCAGTTTTGATATCCCTTCATCTTAATTTGAAACCATCACAGAATTTAATTTTGTTGATGGCTCAAGTAATTTATTTAAAAAAAAAAAGGTTAACCAAAAAGTCATTGCCTTGTTTACTTGTGTGTTATTGTAACTGTATAGGCTTCCCATTAGCCACTAGACTGCATGTTGTTTGGTGCCTATAGCCATACAGATTCAGTTAACAATTTACGAATGTCGACTCGTTTCTTTAGTGTTTTATGATGCTTCGTTTATTCGCTTAAAGCTCCCATATTATACACTTTTCGGTACTATTATACACCATATTATATGGTCTTAGTGGTCCCTAATACGTTTTTCTTCAATTGTTTGATGAAAAAAACTTTCAGATAATTTATTGTACTATGCTGATGTTCAGCTAATCTCACAATGGCCTATTTTCTAAAAAGAGCTGCAGCTCCCCTCGTAAATATACAATATTTGAGCTCCCCCCGCCCCCTGTCCGGAAGCGAAGCCAGATACGCCTCGCCCTCTGTCTGTTTGTAAACAATGATGACGTATAGCCTGTTAGCACAGTTAGGTTAAGCCTACCCATGAGAAGAACCAAGTCTAGTGCTAGTAACGCACTTTGAACAGTTTGACATGACCTATCCTTGTCTACATGAAAGACTATGTTCATACAGATGCACTGACAGCCACACGCTAATGGAAACGGCATGTTCACAATAAAAATGCTGCAAAAGATGGTGGCTACTGCGAAGCTAGCTCGGGAGCTAGCTGCTAACAATACCACTAAAATCAGTGAAAAAATTATCTTCAGTCAGACTTCTTCAGTATACCTTCCAATCCTTTGTCCTGTTAAAAACGAGGCATTTCCAGACTGGTGTGGGGAATAGAAATATGTTTTTATGAGCAAAAGCCGAATGCTTGTCCCAAAGCTAATAGCTATACACCAGTCAGGCAAAAATACCAATAAAAACATTTATTTCAGTTCCACTGTTTGAAAAAAAGCACAAGTAGCTTCCTATCCATTGTGTTATTAAAAACGAGGCTGCTGTGGTTAAGATAAATTAGTGGATTATGCAACATTCATCATGTTTTGCCGTACTACAGGCATCTTGTCGCTTAGCAACAAACAAACAACATGGGGGTGAAGGAATATTTTTCAAGAGGATCTCGGGGCCGTGGACCAATAAGAAATAGGGGGTGGACTGCACAGTGGAAGCCTCTGGCTTTCCAGATTTTGACGTCAGAAACGGGGAGAATTCTGACTGGAGTATATTGGGTGGAGAGGTGGAGGGTTTCAGAAAAGGGGAGAGTGAGAAAAGGAGAGAGCTTTCTTTTTTTTGATACTTTGGCAGTCTGTAGGCACACTGTAGACCCATAATTATGTTCAAAAACATTGGAAAAGTGCATTTGCACAATATGGGAGCTTTAAGGTTAGACTTGAACAGACAACTTGATTCCACTGTAAACATGTAAGCTCCATGGCACGGTCGAAAACTATTTGCCTTCCGGCATGCAAGCACGTGGCTAGTGTGAGTGTGCCCGATTAATAGCCTTGCAACTGGTTCAGTCCCGCCACCAGGCGGTCGAATTGGGCATAGCAAGACAATATAAGCAAACAAACAAGGAAAAAGGGTCAATGGCTCTTACTTACAGTAACAAAGACTGTGCTGCCACCACCCGTCGTGTCTGGGAAGAGTAAAGCTTTGTAACAGTAAACATTTAATATTGATCATATTAGACTTTTCCCAATATGCAAAAAATGAGTGGCATCTGCACAATATGTTCAAATATGGATGTTTGTCACAGGCCACCCCTCCAGGAACTGTAGAAAACAACCAAAAAAAAATCCTGTATTGTGCTGCTTGAAAGTTTGTGAACCCCTTGAGCCTTTTGGAATTTTATTTATTTTAACCATTAATCATTAATTTTGATCAATACCAGTATTTTTTATATGAAATAACAGATGTTTGTTTATCAATTCAAAAAAATTATTTTCCGGGAATCAAATGTTAAAACGATGAAGATAAAACAAACGATTTGCCAACTTTTGTATATGCAAAAATGTGTGAACCCTGGGCTTTATTGCTTAAATCGAGCAGGTGAACATAATCAGGTGGACCAAATTGAGTGACGAAATGGACCAATGTAATTAGAGATCTTTAGGGACGAAATTGAGCAGCATTAGATAAAACAGATATAAAACCAGGTCAGTTTAGGCTCACCAAAGGGAACCCATACAGGTCAGACATGCCAAGAGGAAAGGAAATCTCAGAGGATCCCAAGAATAGTGTTGCGATGTTGCAAATGTGTCTGAAGACAGCTATACATTGATTTGAAAAAGTTTGAGCTCCATCGGTCCACCATGTGGCAAATCATCTGCAAGTGGAGAGCTTTAAGAGTGACTGAAGATCTGCCTAGATGTTGACTTCCTTCAAAAACATCCACAAGCGCCACAAGAAAAGTGATTTTTCAGGTAAAAGCCAACCCAAACATTACATTTAGTGATTTGCAGACCTCTCTTGCAGCATCTGGGACAGATGTGCATGGTTTCAGAATAAGAAGAAAATTCAGTCAGCGTGGCTACCATGGGAGGGTTGCTGAAGAAGCCTCTGCTCTCAAAAAAAAAAAAACTGCGTGTCACAACTTTGCCAGAGAGCACCTGGAGATACCTGAAGTCTTCTGGAAGTTCTGGAAGTCTATTCTTTAGTCCAAAATGTAACTGTTTGGTCATAACCAAAACCGCGATGTTTGTGCTAAAACGCAACTCTGCCTACCACCAAGAGAACCATCTCCCAAGTGAAGAACGGTGTTGGCAAATGGTCTGCAAATCTACAGATGTAATGTGTGGGTTGGCTTTTACCAAAAAAATCACTTTTCTTGTAACGCTTGTGGGTATTTTTGAAGGAAGTCAACATCTAGGCAGATGTTAAGTCACTCCTAAAACTCTCCATTTGTAGATAATTTGCCTCAAGGTGGACCGATGGAGCTCAAACTTCTTTTAAATTAATTTATAGCTGTCCCCAGACAAATATGCAACATCAAAACTCTATTCCTGAGATCCTCTGAGATTTTCTTTCCCTTTTAGGTGTCTGACCTGTATGGGTTCACTTTGGTGAGCCTAAACTGACCTGGTTTTATCTATGTTTTATCTAGTGCTGCCAATTTCTTCCCTAAAGATCTCTCATTACATTGGTCCATTTCATCACACAATTTGGCCCACCCGATTGTGTTTACCTGCTCGATTTAAGCAATGCAGCTCAGGGTTCACAAACTTTTGCACATACAAAAGTCGGCAAATAATTTTTTATCTGTTTTAACAATTGATTTACAGAAAACATAACGTTTGAAATGATAAAAAAAAAACATCTGTTATTTCATATAAAAAATACTGGTATTGAATAAAATTCCAAAATGCTCAAGGGGTTCACAAAATGTTGAGCAGCACTGTATGTAAAAAATGTAAATTCAATTTGTATGAACCTTCAGTCAAACATTCATAAAGGTAGTTTATCTATTTTGGGGTAAAAGAAAAAAAATAAATCTGAAGAAAGGAGTTGGTGTTTTTAAATACAATCTGCAAAGAATAAGTGCTTTGCTAATTAGATTAGTAGGGCCTACAACGTTTTTTGTCATTAATAAGGCTGAGGGTTGTAGAGCTTAAACAATATTGTTTATTGTGGACAGAAGCACATATATACAGAGGAGAAGAAGAAGGACCAAAGGATGCACTGATCATGCAGCTTCTGGCTGAGACTCGATCCTCTTCTTCCTCAGCTGGAGTCTTCTCTCTCTCTCGTACTCCTTCATACGCATCACATAGCTGCAAACACAAAAACAAGGTAAAGAGTTGATATCAAATCTTTGACAAGATAAAAGTTAAAGGTGTTCAACTGAAATAGCGAAATCTTGAATATACTGCAAGGTGCCATTACAAGTTATTACTACGTTTTTTTAGGAAAGTCACACCCTGCGTTCCTAATCGCATATTTTCTACTATTTAGTATGGTAGAAAAAAGATTTAGTATGTCCCGATTTGTGTGGCCAAATTTAGGATGGTTAGAAAGACCCGGATGTCTACTACATCTGGCCACGATTTTTTGTGTTGAAAACAGCATTCGATTTGGGCGATTCTGACCCATAATCCAGTGCGAACATGAAGTGACGTATGAACATATGACATGAAAACAAACGGGGATGCGACGGATATAAAAGCAAGAGGCAAGATCAAGGCGCAATGTTATGATGAAATAAAAGAGTAAAAGTATGTCCCAATATTATGCCTTCTGCATCCTAACTAGATTATTTGTATCGTCGGATGTAGTATGTAGAATAGAAAAAATAAGAGTATGCGATTTGGAACGCAGGGACAGTTTTAGTGGAAAACTAACATGCTAGGCTACACATAACACATGGACTTGCATACAGTCATGCTAATTAAGTGGGTATTAGAAAGAATCTGGTGTTGGAGAGTCAGTCCCACAAAATAATGATAAACCAAACCTCTTGATGTCTCAGTTACTTACTGAGCACATTTAAACACTTACTCCTGGTGTTGGCAGTAGTCCCAGTCGTGCCTCTCGTGCTTGCAGGCCAGGAAGTTGGGCCAGTTGTCCCTCTTGCACTTCATGAGTGTCAGGAGGTGGTGAGCACAGTAGTCCCTCTGCTCCAAAGGCAGCTGGGCCAAGTTCATCTGCTCCTGGCTTGCTATCATCTCTGGCAAAGGGATAAAAATGTCTGATGTTACCATATGGGCGTGGATGTATTATCTGCAAGGTAAGTCGTGTACAGGATAAAGGCTCAGCATATTCTTCAACAATACATACTAATCTGAGAAATTTCTAGATGTTTTAACTCCTCTAAACAAATACTAAGACATTATTTGGGTCTATCCCCGCAAGGAATCAATATATTACCAAAAGACACAAATAAAGATTTTAGTGTTTATAAAATGTTGTATATTAGGCGACTGTATATATGCCTACAAGCACAGAGATGAACAATTAGATCATTTTAATTGACAAATGTTATTTTGTATTGAATATTTTGATAATACAAAAAAGTCATTTGTACTGTGCAAATATTTCAAAATACCAAAAATGTAACGTTTCAAGCTTCTCAAAGTTGAGTATTTGCTGTTTTTCCTTTAAATTATTTTTATTTTTACCAACCAACCAATCAATTTATGAATACATAAATATATACTTATTCACAATGAAAATAAAATGTATTTGTAGTCCCTTACAAACCGTGCTCCTCCTCACATCAGTACAAAACCTGTTTTCACATTAATGCATTGAGTAATAATAATCCAAAACCGGTAATAGAACAGTCTTTACCTGAATGGTGCACTATGTAACTTTTGGTATGTGAGAAGTTAATTGTATCAAGTACATTCTCATAACTGTATAAATAAACTTTACTCTCAGGGACATTGGATCCCTGAAACACTGTTTATGTTTAAAGTGGGACGTATACCCAAAAGGTTACTGTTTCACTGTTGTTGTTTACAGCAGCACGGCTCACAGTTTGGTTCCAGGTGCCTCAAACTAATTTCATTATCATTTATGATTATATAATTATTCAATACTAAGAATTACATGTAGACTAAATATGTTTTGTAAACTAACTGCAGGCTCTGCATAGCAAATGTAAACAAACCCCTTCTAAAACTGAACAGTGCACCTTTAAGTAAAGGGTCTGAATACTTCCTTCACCATTGATAGGCAGTACATTTATGCAAAGTGTTCATTGCTTATGAAGCATAAACATAGGATTTTGTATTGATCTGGTAGCCTATTAAATCCGGGTTCACCTCAAGTATTGGAAGAAGGCCTAGTTGAGAAGGTCAGAGTTTAATTTTCGGTTTTAAATGAGGTCTGAGTTAAAATTTAATGTTTTCGTATTTCTTGTGAAACAGAATGATGTGGGTTGTTTTCTGGGAGAAGCAGGTTGGCCCCGGACAAGAACAGGCCAAAGAGCAGCAGTTCACTTTCCTCTGAACTCCACTTACAGCAGTTAGCCGCTAAGCTAACAATTGTATCATTACTGCCCTTAGCACAAAGCTAGTAAAGCTAAAGTTTGAAAAGTTGGACTAGCAGGGCTGATAGGGAGATCAGTTTCAGATTCAGATCGCATTGCAGGATGCAGTAATGCGCTTCTCCAGGCTGCAGACAAACCTCTCTCTTTCCTCACGTCGAAGCCGATCTGGGGGTCGATGTCGCGCTTCCTCGCCGGGTCCGGCTCGGTGTCTGTCTCGGTGACGTACCGTCTAACCAGGTGAGCTCCCATGGCACCGACGAGGTTGACACACCGCTAGCTAAAAGTAATATGTTCTGTTTGCTTAGGCTACGCGCTAAGCTAATATTTCCAAAGAGTTTCTCCTATCTACCATTCGGTCACCTCCACAAGCCCCCTGCCTCTATTTCCGCTTCTGACAGGAAATAAACAGCTGAGCGGTGCTACAGCGAAACACCACCCCTCTTTCCTTTACAAAAGTTCCGCTGGCAGGGGGCAGCTGTTGATAATGTGTCTAATAATGTTGGTAATGATGACTTCACTTCTGATTTAGTTATATAAAATAATATAAACCATGCAAGCGTTTCAGTTCAGCTCAATATGAAATATGTGCTGGCTATTTTCTCTGGAAAAATCCAAAAAGCAGCTCAAGATATTCTTGCTTTAGTAGGCCTATGTTGCTTCTCTCTCTTACTCTTATGCCTCGTTTCCACCGAGTAGAGCGGTTCGGTCCGGGTAGTTTGGCTTTTCATTTGCCAAAAATTGGGTAGGGTACGGTTTAAGCCAGTGCTGTAATCTAGTTTTTTGTAGTGGGTATACTGTGATGATTCCTTCCTAGCCTCTTCTTGAATATGCAGCATAGCATTTGTACATTAAACATATGGCTTACACCGTGGTTAATTTTCAATTTTGTTGGTTCTGCATTAGGTGCAGCAAAGGCAAAACACATTTTACACCTAAGCCTGCCTTTAGAAACAGAGTTTAGGATTTCTATTCCCAAATGAAATTGGTGGGGTATGGAGGTCTCCCCCAGATTTTTTTATATTAAAATACATTGTTTCCCGCCCTCTGGTGACACTACAATAGAAAAACACAAAAATCAGTAAGTCTGTTCTAGGCCCTTGTAAGGGGATCCGGGGGTATGTCCCCCCGTGAGATTTTTTTTACCTTTTTAAAGTGAAATGCATGAATCTGGTGCACTTTAGCCCCTTTTACACAGAGATTGCGGCATATAGACGGAACAACATCACTCCAAAATGCCGGCTTTGCTTGCTTCTGTGTTATTTACACAGAACCAAGCAACGCCGGCCTGCTGGCGCATCAGTAGCTCCTGTCACTACACGATCTGAGGAGCCTGCACGATATGAGGTGCGCGTGCGCAAAATGGCCGCCATCATTGACAGCCCGCTTAGCTCTAAGGGCCTATCCGAAAAGTATTTTTTGCATAGGAAATTTCGGTTGCGTTCCAAATCGCATACTTTCTACTATATAGTATGTAGAAAAAAGATTTAGGATGTCCCGATTCTTGTGGCCAGATTTAGGATGGTTAGAAGTACCTGGATGTCCTACTTCATGCGGCCAAGATTGTTAGTGTTGAAAAGTGCATCCTATTTGGGCGATTCTGACCCACAATCCAGTGCGCACGTGAAGTGACGTAACATCGACGAAGCCTCCATATGAAAACAAATGGGGATGCGACGGATATAAAAGCAAGAGGCAAGATCAAGGCGCAATGTTATGATGAAATAAGAGAGAAAAGTATGTCCCAATAGTATGCCTACTGCATCCTAACTAGATTCTTTTTATCGTTGGATGTAGTATGTAGAAAAAAAAAAAGAAAGAGTATGCGATTCGGAACGCAACCTTCCTTTCCTATCGAGATGAACCGGAAGTACTCGGCGGATAGGTGATCCGAATTCTCAAAATGCTTAGGAAAGGCATAGGAAAGGAGCCTCAATTCATCCTTTAACCCTCCTTTAGCATAGGTTACTCCGGAAAAAACCTATGCTAAAGGAAAGGAGATAGTGGTATCCCATAATCCTTTACGGCGGCAAGATTTAAAGCAAAAGGCCACCGCCGGAGTTTACCGACTCAACACGAATACGAACGAGAGGTGAAACAGAAGAGAGGAGAGGAAAAGAGAGGAAGATTTAACTCGGCTAAAACAAAATACCCCCCCCCCCCCCCCCCACACACACACACACACACACACACACACAGGCTAAAGATAATAAAGAACTCATAAAAGACCAACATCATAATAGTTATTTTCGTAGCACATAATTTACACCATAAGAAAATAAAATACCAACTTCACATTTAATGAAGTTACTGGGGGCAGTTCATTTCAACATCAACACAAGTGTAGCCTCTTTTTATTCCACATGTGAATTGGGATATATGGGAGTGATTCTCACTCTGTTGGCGACAACCTGATTAAAATCAATATGAAAAGAACGCATGGATCAAACGAGCGCTTGTTGTAGTTAATTTTCGGAGAATAGGCGAATAGGAGAATAGTGTAGTTTCACGCTAGTGACTCACGTCAGCAATACTCGCCGTCGCGCAATGACGTCGGTTAGGAAAAGTGGAGTCGAATTCATTTGAAACAGCGCTGTCCTTTCCTATGTTCGATAGGAAGCACCTTTCATCTCTCCTTAACCCCGATGACGTTTAGGGGTTAAGGTATAGGAAAGGAGGCTTATAGGTTAGGAGATTGGACTTTTCGGATAGGCCCTAAGTGTTTTGGAGAGCCACAGACTGCACTCAAAACAGACTTTAACTCGCTCAATTCTGAACCGATTTTCATGACATTTAGTTTGTTATGAAGATAGAACAGTTAATCATGCTAAAGATTACGTGTTGGAATTAAATTCAGTTACGGAGCCGCTAACCCACGGACTTTGTGTGTCGTGCTTGTGCTCACGGGGAACTTTAGGAGGGGGCGGGGGTGAGGACGCTGACGTGCGTTGCCTAGGCGACTGCGGGCTTTCCAAGATGGCGGCCATTCTGCGCATGCGGTCCTCATATCGTGCAGGCTCTGTTGTCACTACCCGATCTGTCCGACCTACCCGATCTGTCCTCCCGGAAGTGTTTTTCACGCTCTTCCGGGTTGGAAAAACTACGGCAACACCACTTGGAAATACAGCAGGGGTATAGAGACAGTGCATAACGCGTCATAATCTGAGGCCACGCCCATCGTGGGGGAAAACAATACACAGTGCTCCATCCACTTTATATTGAATGACACCCGTATTCGGCAAACAAACTTAATAAAAACGTAATACGACATGCCTTTCACAAATACACGTTACTTTCTTTAAAGCCACGACTCTGGTCTGTCTGTCTATTTTCGTGAAAAAATATTGAGTAATTTTCAATATCGAGACAAAACTCTTAACTAATGTATGCTGTATGCTAGGCTAATGTTAGCCTTCTGCTGTAGGCTAACCCTCACGGACGGGAAAAAACACCTCAATATTGAAAATTACTCAATTATTTTTCACAAAACAGCTCGTATGGACAGACAAGAGTCATGGCTTTAAAGAAAGTAACGTTTTTTTGTTAAATGGATGTTCGATTACGTTTTAATTAAGTTTGTTTGCAGAAGACAGGTCTCCTTCAATACAAAGTGAATGGAACGGTTTTCAACGGTTTCCCCCTCGATGGGTCCGACCCGGTCCGACCGGACAAAAACACCTCAATATTGAAAACTACTCAATTATTTTTCACAAAAACAGCTCATATAGACAAACAAGAGTCGTGGCTTTCAAGAAAGTAACGTTTTTTTCTTAAATGGATGTTTGATTAAATTTTAATTAAGTTTGTTTGCAGAAGACAGGTCTCCTTCAATACAAAGTGGATGGAGCGCTGTTCAATGTTTTCCCCCACGATGGGCGTGGCCATGGGCGTGGCCTATTTCATGCACTGTCTCTATACAGTGTTAAACTCAAACAACATTTAAAAGCTTTATAGCTATCATCTAGCTGCTTAGCGAGTAAGCTAACTAGATAGATGTTGTGAAACTTTAACAACATTTAAAAGATTGCGATAGCTTAGCAAGTATGCTAACTAGAGAGATAGATGGATTTATTTATTTCTCTTTATATAAGGTTTAAATACGTTTTTTACGTTAGCCTTAATCGCGATCGCTTAGCAAGTATGCTAACTAGAGAGATAGATGGATTTATTTGTTTCTGTTTATGTAAGGTTTAAATACGTTTTTTACGTTAGCCTTGTAGTCATCTCTCATTAACCAAAAGGTTCATTCACCCGTGTTCCCGTCCCGTTGTCTCCTAAATAGTGTTTAATAAAGATAATTGATTGTGATACTTCAGTGTCCTCCTCGTTTTGTGTCCATACATAATTGTTAAGGTGCTCTATCTCCTCTAACCCAGAGGCAATTGGTTTATTACAGTAGTCATCTCTCATTATGTAAGATTAAATTATTTTTTTCTTTTCTACACTTAGTTTGTATTTATAGTTTAGCAAGATTTAACCACCGTGTTAACCCTGTTTGATTGCAAAATTAAATATTTATTTAATATTACTATAAACATTTAACAATACAAAAGGAGTATTTTAGTTAAGTGTACTCTAGCATGTATTTTAAGAAATATAAAGACTATTTTATGTGTTATTTTATTAAAAGAACATCTATCCCTTGGGTTAACTGTTATTTTACATCACACTGAACAAAATGTATATCATGGGAGTTTCATCATGATATTTATCAGTTAAAACCATAGATAGTATAACAGTAACACATTTAAAAGCGTAGCTCTGATGTACAATTTCCAGCACCTGTAGCCTTGCAGTAGGTAATTGACCTTTTGTAGTGTCTTGCAGCGCAGTGGAACAGCAAATGGTGATTTCAATAGTCAACAAGTAGATACATGCTCATAATGCTCATATCATTCTGTCCAGTTATAAATTAACTCAAGACAAGGCAAGTTTATTTGTTTAGCACAATTCAGACACAAGGCCATTCAAAGTGTTTTACAGGGGCATGAAATACATCAAGATTAAAATACATCAAGTATAGAATACACATTAGAAAAGTGAATAAATAAATATGAATAGAAATAAAACATTTAAATAAAATAAAAATGACAGGTTAAAAGGGAAACAGAAAAGTCTTCAGATTTAAAAGGAGCTGAGAGTTGCAGCAGAACTCAAGTTTTCTGGGAGTTTGTTATTCAGAGTGGTGCATAAAAACTGAAAGCTGCTTCTCCTTGTTCTAACTCTGGGGACTGTAAGTTGACCTGTCCCAGACGACCTGAGGGCTCTGGACGGTTCATTATGGTATACCTTTTAGAATATTAGTGTGTGGGTACAGGGCTGTACAGTGCGACAGTTTTGATCGCATTTGCTACTGAAATTGATCACGTGCGATGATGAATACAAGTCCATTCGCACTGTGCGACAGGCTGCTAATGAGGAGAGGCTGTCTTTGAAACACAGAGGAGAGATGCACAACACTGCTTAGAGTGCTCTACATTAACACTCTCCAAATGGGGGTAAATGTAGACTTAGGCAAGTAAGTTATTGAGTCCACCCTCCACTTTGGCTGGTGAAAGATATGTGTCCCGGGATCTGTGCTCGTGCAGCGATTCTAGGTATAAAAACTTCACCAAACGGTAATAACCGGAAGGAGACGGCACATTACCGCAGTTAAGTTAGCGTGTGTACAAACAGAACATGTCCTGTGCGCCTTCACATTAAAAGCCTGTTACTAGCCAAACGTGAGTTGACTTTTATTTTGAAGCCGGTAAGAACAGGAAGTTAGCGCTTTTTTCTAGCTTGAAAGGCAACTCCTTCAGCTGCAGCGAGCAGTCAACAGTAGCCTAGTCTATTTAAACAGTTTTAAATAAGCCACTGAAAAGCTACTCCCAACACATTCACAACAACCTATTTAATTTATCCTAAATTGTACCAATATGTATACTTATTTATTTAATAGGCTGTTTAATGTTTTAAAGTTTGGTTTTAATTAATAGAAGGACATTATAATAATTCTGAATCAACAAAAAATTGCAATTGGCAGGTTAGATTATTTTGTCTAAATTGCAATCAGTGCACCCCTATTCATTCTTCTATAATTATTACTGCACACACTAGGATATAATATTAATTGAGAATCTCAAATGAGACAAAGATAACATGCTCAAAGGTAATTAGAGCGAAATGCAAGGGTTAAGGTTATGCAAGTTTTCGATCATACTTTGTGTGCTACCAAATTTATTTTTGTGCTACTGAATTTTTTTGCTTGCTAGCACCAGTGCTACCACCTAAAAAAATAAGAGTACAGCCCTGGGGGTATTTCAGTCAGTGCAAGACAGATTTCACCCTCCCTTTTCCCTTCTCTCTGATTACATTTTTTAGGTATGTATGCTCTCCCAAATCCATGGGTGTTGCCTAGGGCAGAGTCCATATTTTCTTTGAACCCATGTGTGGGCTAGTGGGAACATCTGCGTAGAATATTTTACGCCTCTTCGTGGAGGTGCTCTACAGATGGGTTTGGAAATAATCCAATATCTGGGATCACAGCAGCTCCTGTGATACCCTCACATTGGCCTAGTTGTAATCTTCCTCAAGTGTCCTTAACAAAAGATAACAAGTTACAGCAGTGGCAGAAAATATTCAGAATGGCCTGTCTTAGTTACACACTATCATGTGAGTTTTGGCCCTGGTGGGTGCAGGGTAAATCGGCGGGGTAGCCTAAGAATAGGCTGAAGTACTCCTGCTAGAAGTGATGCTCCCAAACTTAGTATAACAGATGAACTACGCTTCACTGATGTAGTTGACTTGTTTATTCCTCCTTAATTGCACTTAATTGCACTTCCTCCTTAACTAGCACAGTTCCCACTCAGATCAAATTAAATGGTCACACTCTCAATGATCAAAAAGAGATTGGCTTAGCTTTTAATAAACATTTTGTAGCTGCTGGTCAACTCTTTCAAAATGGAGGATATACGCCTTCTACCACCAGTAGTAACGTACCGCCTGTCTCTCAAACTCCTATTTTCAGCCTTGATCTTCTTCCCACAAGTGTTGTTGTAGATGCACTCCTCGCCATCAACCCCAAGAAGTACATGGGAGAGGACAATTTGGACCCGTTTTCAATCAAGCTTTCTACACATATAATATCAAAACAAATTACCCATATTTTTAATCTTTCCATCTCCTCTGGAATAGTTCCTAAAATTTGGAAAAAAGCTCATGTAATTCCTTTACATAAAGGTGGTGACAAAAATAATCTTAATAACTACAGGCCAATTTCCAAACTCCCATGCCTCGCAAAAATTCTAGAATCACTTATTAATAATCAGTTAAAAACATTTCTAACTAGTGCTTCCATTTTGAGCCCATTCCAATCTGGTTTTAGGGCAGGTCACAGTACTGTCTCTGCTGTGACTTTGGTTGTAGACAACATTGTTTCAGCAATAGACAAGAAAAAGCACTGTGCAGCACTTTTTATTGATCTTTCAAAGGCCTTTGATACTGTTGACCACCATTTGCTTTTACAGAGGCTGCATGACATTGGCTTTGATCAGTCTGCATGTAGCTGGTTCAGGGATTATCTCTCTGAAGGCCAGGACACACCAGCCCGATAATCGCCGTCGTCAAAAAAAATGGAGTCGGCCGTTTCAGGAAGCTCCAGCTTCCCGTCGCTGCTAAAGAACACACCGAGACGACTGTTTATTTTCCGTACGCTCGCGGGACGTAATGTCTCCACAACAGCAGGCGGCGCTAATCTGTATTGTGGCCCGAAAAAATACGAAAGCCGGAAATGATTGGACATCTCTCTAGAGCATAAACATAGATAGAAATACGTATTTATATTTATGGACCATAAGAGCACAATTTTTAGCAGAGAGTGTCGAGCATGGTGTCGAGCAGTCAACAAGGGTTGATGCATGTGAGTACTCTCAAAACGAAACGAACAAACACATTAAAACGATGGCTAGCTGTTGTTAGCTGTTTGTGCTACCCGCCTCACTTCCGGGCTTCACTGATTCGCTAGCCCTCCACCAATCAAATTGCTCCAAATGAAAGACGGTCGGCCGCCGATTGAACATGTTCAATCGGCGGCCGACAGGCTCAAAACAAGCCCGACGACCTCTACGTCGGCCGACGTCACGGCACACACCAAACAGATTCGTCTTTTTTTTTGACGACGGCGATTATCGGGCTGGTGTGTCCTGGCCTTGATAGACAGCAGTCAGTTAAACTCGGAAGATACCAATCTGAGTTCTTAACTGTTACAAATGGTGTCCCACAGGGCTCAGTTGAAAACATTTCTAACTAGTGCTTCCATTTTGAGCCCATTCCAATCTGGTTTTAGGGCAGGTCACAGTACTGTCTCTGCTGTGACTTTGGTTGTAGACAACATTGTTTCAGCAATAGACAAGAAAAAGCACTGTGCAGCACTTTTTATTGATCTTTCAAAGGCCTTTGATACTGTTGACCACCATTTGCTTTTACAGAGGCTGCATGACATTGGCTTTGATCAGTCTGCATGTAGCTGGTTCAGGGATTATCTCTCTGAAGGCCAGGACACACCAGCCCGATAATCGCCGTCGTCAAAAAAAATGGAGTCGGCCGTTTCAGGAAGCTCCAGCTTCCCGTCGCTGCTAAAGAACACACCGAGACGACTGTTTATTTTCCGTACGCTCGCGGGACGTAATGTCTCCACAACAGCAGGCGGCGCTAATCTGTATTGTGGCCCGAAAAAATACGAAAGCCGGAAATGATTGGACATCTCTCTAGAGCATAAACATAGATAGAAATACGTATTTATATTTATGGACCATAAGAGCACAATTTTTAGCAGAGAGTGTCGAGCATGGTGTCGAGCAGTCAACAAGGGTTGATGCATGTGAGTACTCTCAAAACGAAACGAACAAACACATTAAAACGATGGCTAGCTGTTGTTAGCTGTTTGTGCTACCCGCCTCACTTCCGGGCTTCACTGATTCGCTAGCCCTCCACCAATCAAATTGCTCCAAATGAAAGACGGTCGGCCGCCGATTGAACATGTTCAATCGGCGGCCGACAGGCTCAAAACAAGCCCAACGACCTCTACGTCGGCCGACGTCACGGCACACACCAAACAGATTCGTCTTTTTTTTTGACGACGGCGATTATCGGGCTGGTGTGTCCTGGCCTTGATAGACAGCAGTCAGTTAAACTCGGAAGATACCAATCTGAGTTCTTAACTGTTACAAATGGTGTCCCACAGGGCTCAGTTGAAAACATTTCTAACTAGTGCTTCCATTTTGAGCCCATTCCAATCTGGTTTTAGGGCAGGTCACAGTACTGTCTCTGCTGTGACTTTGGTTGTAGACAACATTGTTTCAGCAATAGACAAGAAAAAGCACTGTGCAGCACTTTTTATTGATCTTTCAAAGGCCTTTGATACTGTTGACCACCATTTGCTTTTACAGAGGCTGCATGACATTGGCTTTGATCAGTCTGCATGTAGCTGGTTCAGGGATTATCTCTCTGATAGACAGCAGTCAGTTAAACTCGGAAGATACCAATCTGAGTTCTTAACTGTTACAAATGGTGTCCCACAGGGCTCAATTTTAGGTCCAGTTCTTTTCACAATTTATATAAATAACATTGTTTCATCGCTAAAAAACTGTCATGCCCATCTATACGCTGACGACACAGTACTGTATTGCATTTCCGATTGGGTGCACCAATCTATTCAGAACCTACAAAGCTCTTTTAACACCCTGCAGGACTGTCTAGTGGACCTCAGGCTGGTTCTAAATACAGACAAAACCAAATATATGTGTTTCTCCAGAGCAAGAACTACAACTCTTAATGATTTTAATATTTTTACAAAGAACGGATTTTTAATTGAAAGAGTCACAGAGTACAAATATCTCGGCATCTGGTTAGATGATAAACTCACTTTTAATTTCCATATAAAAAATTGGCTATCTTTATAGGAACAAAACCACCTTCCCTTTATTTAGTAGGAAAAGGATTATTGAGGCAGTTTTTATGTCTGTCCTTGATTACGGTGATGTGGTTTACCGACATGCATCTCATTCATGTCTTAAACTCCTAGACCCTGTTTTTCACTCTGCTTTAAGGTTCATCACAGGAGATGCTTATGACACACACCATTGTCTTTTATATGAAAAGGTTGGGTGGTACTCCCTTAAAGAGAGACGTGATGCACATTGGCATATTTTTATTTACAAAGCCTTGACCGGGAAGCTTCCTCGTTATTTAACAGAAATGTTGCAAATTTCAGATGGGCTTTATCAGACCCGCTCCACTGACATGCTCATGCTTTATGTCCCACAAGCCCGGTCTGAGCTGGGAAAGACAGCTTTTAGCTTCAGTGCCCCCGACTCCTGGAACAATTTACAAGCAACACATTAAACTAAATACCTTCATATCCTTTAATCAATTTAAACAAACTATCTTGAATCTGCCAAACTCTACCTGCAACTGTTTTAATTAGGCTATATTGTACTTTCACCCATTTCATTTTAATTGCTGCCACTCTTCACCACTATGTAAATGTTTCAATTGGTTTTTGTTTTTTTTCCCTCTTCACCTGCTGTTGTGTATTTGATGTATTTGCATTGAATATTGTGTATGTATTGTTGTTTTTCCTTGGAATGTATTTGAACTCGACACCATTGTAAATGAGGGTCACCCCTCAATTGGTCTCTCGAGGATAAATAAAAGTTAAATGAAAATAAATGAAATGAATTGGCTTCATCAACATCACCGTGAAAAACTAAATGAATACAAAAACAGAAATACTGTAAGTACACAGAAATACAGTAGGGGAGAGTGGACTAAGTTGTGCATTTTGGTAGTTGTGCCACCCCTTGTTTCTAGAAAACCGTGGAAGCAATTGGAAATGTGACCACATATTTAAGAAGAGCCATCCATTTGACTCATCCTGTAAAGAAGGGAGACACAAGGAATAAGATATAAGCACATTTAAGCTAAAAAAAAAACTGTGTTTTGCCTTTCAAAGTAAAATTTCCATGATCAAGGTTTTTTGATTATTGTGTCTGAACAATTATAGACAAATTTGACACATGTTTTAGTGCTTTGGTATGCTACATTTTGAGTCTATACAGTTAGCACGATGTCAGCCCTAAATTGCTGCATCATGCTAATTATCCAAATTTCTGGGATTGGGGTGATTTGTGCCAAAGGGCCTGGGTGAGTTATAAGTAAGTAAGTAAGTAAAATGTATTTATAAAAGCACATTTATGACAGTTTGCACTGTCCAAAGTGCTGTACATAGTGCATTCAGTAGGTAAACAATGAAGGTAAAATAACAATAACCAAAATAAAAGACGTAAAGCCCATACATCCACATAAACACAGATAGTAGTGCAGAGGTAAGATAGTTAATGGGGAGGAAACACCAGGGTGTACATATGGGTTTTGAGCCTTGATTTAAAGGCAGAAATGTAGGGGAATCACATTTGTCAGGTGCCAGTTGGTTCCACAAGCACAGAGCAACTAGTGCAAAGTACATTTCTGAGAGTTGTGCCAGTGGCATGGCTGTATACGCTGGTCACCAAAAGAAAGTGATTGTTTACAGTAGCTCAGAAGAGAGTGACATCTCAATTCCACTTAACAACACCACTGATGAGAGTTCAGATGGCCAGAAAGATGATGATGGTGACTTTGTCATTGTGAGCTTTGCAGGTAAAACCATTAGATCTGCTAGGCCTTTACTTTAAATACACCTTAACTAAGTGATTGTCTAATGGATTTGTCTTGCATTACAGTTTATGAGATATATATCAATGGCACAATTCACCCCATGGTATTCTCTCCAACCGCACAACTTACACCACACCGGGGGCAAGTTGTGCATCAAGACAACTTTTTTTCCGAAAGCTATATTTCTTCAACAGTTTATTCCAGATCCAAAGTTTTTATTGCCAGGGATGCACAACACCCTGAAATATATGTACATATTTGAGTTGGAGACTTTACTGTCAAGGCCTTACTTTAAAGTCACTTTGAGTGAAAAGTTGCACAACTTAGGCTACTCTCCCCTATACATGTTATAAAAATAAACAAAATAAACAAATATACAGTGTGCACCTTCTTTATCAATATTCAGGAGAGTTAGCTTAACATATTTTTGTCTGTCATTTTCCATCCACTCTGGAGTACTGCGACAGCGTAACTAACGGCCTTTTTATATCTCTCACGTGAAAACAAGTGACCCAAACGATATCCATTCTCTGTAAACCCTAGAGATGATTGTGCCTGAAAATCCCATAGATCAGGAGTTTCTGAAATACTCAGACCAGCCCGTCTGGCACCATCAACATTGCCAAACCATTCCATTGTAGATCTGGCTGTATGTTAAGGGTCATTGTCCTGCTGGAAGGTGAACCTCCACCCCACTCTCAAGTCTGTTGCAGACTCTAACAGGTTGTGTGCCCTGTATTTGGCTCCATCCATCTTCCCATCACCTCTAACCAGCTTCCCCGTCCCTGCTGAAGAACAGGACCCCCAAAGCATGATGCTGCCACCACCATCTTTCACAGTGGGTATGGTGTGTGCAGTGTGAGTTTTCCACCACACATTGCATTTTGCATTTTACAAAAACTTAAATTTTGGTCTCATCTGACCAGAGCATCTTCCTCCAACCCTTGCCACAAACCATTAGGGGGACACAGCATATTCAGATGAGACCAAACTTGACGTTTTTGGCCTAAATGCAAAATGCAATGTGTGGCGGAAAACTAACACTGCACATCACCCTGAACACACCATCCCTACCGTGAAACATGGTGGTGGCAGCATCATGCTGTGGGGATGCTTTTCTTCAGAAGGGAAGAGGGAAGCTGGTTAGAGTTGATGGGAAGATGGATGGAGCCGAATACAGGGCAGAAAACCTGTTAGAGTCTGCAAAAGACTTGAGACTGGGTGGACAACTACCTTAAACATACAGCCATATCTACAATGGAATGGTTTAGATCAAAGCATAGTCATGTGTTAGAATGGCCCAGTCAACGTCTAGACCTAAATACAATTAAGAATATCTGGAAAGAATTGAAATATCCAAATAGACTTGGAGCTGTAATTGCAGCGATAGGTGGTTCTACAACGTATTAACTCAGGGGTGCTGAATACTTTTGCACGCCACACTTTTCAGTTTTGTATAAAAAAAATTTAAATCATATTTCATTGTCATTCCACTTCACAATTATGCGCCACTTTATGTTGTTATATCACATGAAATCCGAATACAATAAATGTACGTGTGTGGTTTTAATGTGACAAAATGTGGAAAAGTTCAAGGGGGATGAATACTTTTTCAAGCCACTGTATGTGCTTTTCCAGGTGGGCACAACAAACATGTCCACAATGTGAGCATCTTTTCCCTGTTAAGAGAAGTATTTATGACAATTTGCATCAAAATAAACCTACAAAGAACATGCAGCCTACCTAAAACATTTGACATAATGGGACTAAAACTAATTACCTGTCTCTGAGCAGCATCCCACACTATTTTCAAAGTGACTAAATACAGCAACATGTATGTACTCACATTGGAATCCATAAGGCGACTTGAACCAGTCCAGAACTCTTCACGGGTGACAGACTTCTCCATCCTTGATCATCAGCTAAAATCAGCTGATCATATATGACATAAATCAGCAACAACAACAAAAATCAGTATTATGTCATGAGTTAACCAAACACTTGATTAATCCCCTCTCATTCTGGATGCACATTCAGTTGGCCTTAGCCATATGTTCATGATTAGATGGATGTGTCAATTACCTGTTTATTCTGTAGAGGACACAAGCCCTTCCTCCATTTGACTCCCGTCCATGCATAAGGATGGTCCGCGGATGGTTCCATTTCTATCGGGTAGGTCGGACAGATCGGGTGACACAGGCTGTATCTTGATTCAGGGGTTGCACCCTACGTAGGCTGCATTTGAAGACCGATTGCGTCATAGCGTCGCGCAAAGGCTGTCCCGTTTGCAAGGCTCCTTGCAAGGCTCCTCATATGCGGCCGAGAAATGCAGCCTTCTTTTCACGGTTTTGAAGGCTGCATCAGATGGATCCTTCGTGGCCCAACATATCCCATGATTCATTGCGTTTTTTTCAGCGATGGCATAAAATAAAATAAAAAATAACAAAACAGCAACGTGTTGCTCCATCTTCTTAACTTTTATCTTCCTTTCTTTTTGTCTTGTACTTTTTTTTCTTTTCGTCTGGTAGGCAACTTCTTTTTCTTTTTTCCTCTGTTGACAAGGCTGTCTCCGTTGGCAGCAATCAGGGTTGCTAGGCAGCACAGGAGCGGCGAGTCGTCACGCAAGGTAACGGCTTGTTACGTGAACCGGAAATGCTCGTAAACGGAGACCTGCGGAGACCGTCCCGTTTAACAAGGCTCATTGGCCTTAAAATCGGCCTACATAGACCGCGAGACTGCGTCCTACCAAGTGCGCGGTCTCTGAATCAAGACACAGCCAGATCTTTGCTGTATTTTCTCTTTTCTACTTGTGTATTTGTATTTGTTATTTGTAATGGTTATTATATTTATTATTGCTATCTTTTTTGGGACAGCGTACATCAACTACTGATGTACATTTTTGCAATTGCAACTTGTGTACGATATTAACATAGGAAGCCTATACATTTGACCCTTCATTAATGCAAGGCAAATTTATCTGCTCATAAACACTCATGGTTTAAGGTGCATTAGGTTAGATTGTTTTAATTGGTACAATATTTTTCTTACTCTGTGCTTTGCTATTGTAGCCTAACCTCTTATACATTGCATAGAATATGAAAAAAATACTATATCCTATGCACAGGATTGAGTTAAATTATATTTGCTTTGGGGATGCATTCTTTATAACAATATTAGACCTGTAAACCTAAAATTCATATTGCACAAAACAAAAACTAAATAGATAAATCTAACATACCAGAGATTTTTTTTCCCCTTTTAGCATGTCTGACCTGTATGGGTTCACTTTGGTGAGCCTAAACTGACCTGGTTTTATCTAGTGCCGCCCAATTTCTTCCCTAAAGATCTCTCACTACATTGGTCCATTTCATGACTCAATTTGGCCCATCTGATTGTGTTTACTTGCTCGATTTAAGCAATGCAGCTCAGGGTTCACAAACTTTTGCACATACAACAGTTGTCAAATCATTTGTTTTATGTCTTTTAACAGTTGATTTCTGGAAAAGAAAAAAATTGAATTGATAAAGAAACATCTGTTATTTCATATAAAAAATACTGGTATTGATAAAAATTAATTAATAATGGTAAAAATAAATAAAATTCCAAAAGGTTCAAGGGGTTCACAAACTTTCACACAGCACTGTACATGTTGCTGTATTTAGTCACTTTGAAAATAGTGTGGGATGCTGCTCAGAGACAGGTAATTAGTTTTAGTCCCCTAAGTCAAATGTTTTAGGTAGGCTGCATGTTCTTTGTAGGTTTATTTTGATGCAAATTGTCATAAATACTTCTCTTAACAGGGAAAAGATGCTCACATTGTGGACATGTTTGTTGTGCCCACCTGGAAAAGCACATACAGTGGCTTGAAAAAGTATTCATCCCCCTTGAACTTTTCCACATTTTGTCACATTAAAACCACACACGTACATTTATTTTATTCGGATTTCATGTGATATAACAACATAAAGTGGCGCATAATTGTGAAGTGGAATGACAATGAAATATGATTTAAAAAAAATTTTATACAAAACTGAAAAGTGTGGCGTGCAAAAGTATTCAGCACCCCTGAGTCAATACGTTGTAGAACCACCTATCGCTGCAATTACAGCTCCAAGTCTATTTGGATATTTCAATTCTTTCCAGATATTCTCAATTGTATTTAGGTCTGGACTTTGACTGGGCCATTCTAACACATGACTATGCTTTGATCTAACCATTCCATTGTAGATATGGCTGTATGTTTAGGGTAGTTGTCCACCCAGTCTCAAGTCTTTTGCAGACTCTAACAGGTTTTCTGCCCTGTATTCGGCTCCATCCATCTTCCCATCAACTCTAACCAGCTTCCCTCTTCCCTGCTGAAGAAAAGCATCCCCACAGCATGATGCTGCCACCACCATGTTTCACGGTAGGGATGGTGTGTTCAGGGTGATGTGCAGTGTTAGTTTTCCGCCACACATTGCATTTTGCATTTAGGCCAAAAACGTCAAGTTTGGTCTCATCTGAATATGCTGTGTCCCCCTAATGGTTTGTGGCAAGGGTTGGAGGAAGATGCTCTGGTCAGATGAGACCAAAATTGAAGTTTTTGTAAAATGCAAAATGCAATGTGTGGTGGAAAACTCACACCTGAACACACCATCCCCACTGTGAAACATGGTGGTGGCAGCATCATGCTTTGGGGGTCCTGTTCTTCAGCAGGGACGGGGAAGCTGGTTAGAGGTGATGGGAAGATGGATGGAGCCAAATACAGGGCACACAACCTGTTAGAGTCTGCAACAGACTTGAGAGTGGGGTGGAGGTTCACCTTCCAGCAGGACAATGACCCTTAACATACAGCCAGATCTACAATGGAATGGTTTGGCAATGTTGATGGTGCCAGACGGGCTGGTCTGAGTATTTCAGAAACTCCTGATCTATGGGATTTTCAGGCACAATCATCTCTAGGGTTTACAGAGAATGGATATCGTTTGGGTCACTTGTTTTCACGTGAGAGATATAAAAAGGCCGTTAGTTACGCTGTCGCGGTACTCCAGAGTGGATGGAAAATGACGGACAAAAATATGTTAAGCTAACTCTCCTGAATATTGATAAAGAAGGCGCACACTGTATATTTGTTTATTTTGTTTATTTTTATAACATGTATACTGTATTTCTGTGTACTTACAGTATTTCTGTTTTTGTATTCATTTAGTTTTTCACGGTGATGTTGATGAAGCCAATTAAGGAGGAATAAACAAGTCAACTACATCAGTGAAGCGTAGTTCATCTGTTATACTAAGTTTGGGAGCATCACTTCTCGCAGGAGTACTTCAGCCTATTCTTAGGCTACCCCGCCGACTTACCCTGCACCCACCGAAGGTAGGGCCAAAACTCACATGATGGTGTGTAACTAAGATAGGCCATTCTGAATATTTTCTGCCACTGCTGTAACTTGTTACCTTTTGTTAAGGACACTTGAGGAAGATTACAACGCCTAGGTCAATGTGAGGGTATCACAGGAGCTGCTGTGATCCCAGCTATTGGATTATTTCCAAACCCATCTGTAGAGCACCTCCACGAAGAGGCGGAAAATATT
Source organism: Hyperoplus lanceolatus (assembly GCA_026929865.2). Classification (NCBI taxonomy): domain Eukaryota; kingdom Metazoa; phylum Chordata; class Actinopteri; order Uranoscopiformes; family Ammodytidae; genus Hyperoplus; species Hyperoplus lanceolatus. The sequence goes on along the minus strand of CM049399.1, from coordinate 142,416 downwards.
CTACGCAGATGTTCCCACTAGCCCGCACATGGGTTCAAAGAAAATATGGACTCTGCCCTAGGCAACACCCATGGATTTGGGAGAGCATACATACCTAAAAAATGTAATCAGAGAGAAGGGAAATGGGAGGGTGCAATCTGTCTTGCACTGACTGAAATACCCACACACTAATATTCTAAAAGGTAATAATGAACCGTCCAGAGCCCTCAGGTCGTCTGGGACAGGTCTACTTACAGTCCCCAGAGTTAGAACAAGGAGACAGACAGACACAGACAGACAGACAGACAGGCAGGCAGACAGACAGACAGGTCTACTTATAGTCCCCAGAGTTAGAACAAGGAGAAGCAGCTTTCAGTTTTTATGCACCAAATCTCTGAATAACAAACTCCCAGAAAACTTGAGTTCTGCTGTAACTCTCAGCTCTTTTTAAATCTGAAGACTTTTCTGTTTCCCTTTTAGCCTGTCATTTTTATTTAATTTAAATTTTTAATTTCTATTCATATTTATTTATTCACTTTTCTAATGTGTATTCTATACTTGATGTATTTTAATCTTGATGTATTTCATGCCCCTGTAAAACACTTTGAATGGCCTTGTGTCTGAATTGTGCTAAACAAATAAACTTGCCTTGTCTTGAGTTAATTTATAACTGGACAGAATGATATGAGCATTATGAGCATGTATCTACTTGTTGACTATTGAAATCACCATTTGCTGTTCCACTGCGCTGCAAAACACTACAAAAGGTCAATTACGTACTGCAAGGCTACAGGTGCTGGAAATTGTACATCAGAGCTACGCTTTTAAATGTTTTATATACTATCAATGGTTTTAACTGATAAATATCATGATGAAACTCCCACTAAATACATTTTGTTCAGTGATGTAAAATAAAATAACAGTTAACCCAGGGATAGATGTTCTTTTAATAAAATAACACATAAAATAGTATTTATATTTCTTAAAATACATGCTAGAGTACATTTAACTAAAATACTCCTTTTGTATTGTTAAATGTTTAATATTAAATAAATATTTAATTTAGCAATCAAACAGGGTTAACACGGTGGTTAAATCTTGCTAAACTGTAAATGCAAACCAAGTGTAGAAAAGAAAAAAAGTATTTAATATTACATAATGAGAGATGACTACTGTAATAAACCAATTGCCTCTGGGTTAGAGGAGATAGAGAGCATCGTAACAATTATGTATGGACACAAAACGAGGAGGACACTGAAGTATCACAATCAATTATCTTTATTAAACATTATTTAGGAGACAACGGGACGGGAACACGGGTGAATGAACCTTTCGGTTAATGAGAGATTACTACAAGGCTAACGTAAAAAACGTATTCAAACCTTACATAAAGAGAAATAAATAAATCCATCTATCTCTCTAGTTAGCATACTTGCTAAGCTATCGCGATCGCGATCTTTTAAAAGTTGTTAGAGTTTCACACCATATATCTAGTTAGCTATCTAGTTAGCTTACTCACTAAGCAGCTATGAATCAAGTTTTTAAATGTTGTTTGAGTTTAACACTGTATGCCCCTGCTGTATTTCCAAGTGGTGTTGCCGTAGTTTTTCCAACCCGGAAGAGCGCGAAAAACACTTCCGGGAGGACAGATCGGGTAGGGTCGGACAGATCGGGTAGTGACACGGGTAGTGACAGTAGGTACTGTCACTACACGATCTGAGGAGCCTGCACGATATGAGGACCGCATGTGCAGAACGGACGTCAGGGCTGCCAAGTTTCACCAAAAGTTTGGAGTGAGATTTTTTGGCCGAGGGACCCAAAACCGTGTCCTCTTTCCCACCCAATCATTTTTGCTAGTGTCCTGCAAGTTTACATATTGTTCATAATAAATCAAAAATAAAAGACAATTGGAAAATATGATAAAACATCAAAAATCTTATTAAAATAAACAAATTCATGAATTGCAAAGTCGTAGGAGAGGTTTTAATTAAACATTGGGTGTGGACATATTGTAAGTGGGGGTCTGGGGTTCCCCCCCAGAAGATTTTGAGCATTAAACACTTCATTTCCTGCAATCTGGTGAATTTTTATGAAGCAATGTGTGCCTTTTCTGCATTCATTTTTATGTAAAGTAAAAGAGAACATTCACGGTTTCGCTGACACAAATTTAATTGAATAGCCTACAATGCATGTGTAGTGCTTTCAAATATCTCCTGTAGCCTATTGTTAAAACATTTGGTTAAACTGCAATAAAGGTAATTATTCTATATGTATTCAACATTGTATGGGTTATCCAATTATCCAATTTCAATTCACCATTATTATATTAAATCTATGACACTTGATGTCTTCTCAGAACATATTTTTCCCACAGTAACCTCTAAGCTTAGTTACTCAATACATTCATTCAATTAATGTTGACAACATTTTAGAACAAAAATGTGTTGGTGTGTCAACCAGCCCAATAACATAATGCAAAACAAGCTTGAATATATCAAGTGAAGTGACTGATTTGAATTAAGGTGTTCTTACCTCTTTATTCATTTAATACTTGCGTCCTTGTTGTCATTCATTTTCCATATAATTTGAACAAAGGGTGGGACTGGGAGGCGGCGGGCTGTTATTAGGCTCGTTCGACCTGTCGCCGTCTTGCTAAGACCTGCGCAATTATGACGCTCGTCTTGCTGAGCGCACTGCATTATGGTTAGACTTTTTGTCCCACTTGCACGAGAAGGGTCTAGATCAGGCCCCCAGGATGCTGCCTTCTCCGAGCAGCCAGCATGGACATGTGGCCAACCCATTGGTATTGCATGGTAAGGGGTGGAGCTTATTTTCATGCGGCCCGTAGGCAGATGTCCCTGTCCACACAGTACAAGCGGCAAACAAGATTGTGTCTCTGCACATTTTTTCTGGATATCAATCATAGGCTCATACTTATCTTTAGACCATATACTATTAAAATGTATGTTTTCTCATTTCAAAACGCCACCTCAAGCGTTTTATTAGCCCAACGGCTTTTAACGGCTTTCAGTTTGTTTTCGCCAGGCTAGATGCTACAGAACGAGACACCCGCCTCCAGTCCGCTACGCTTGCCGCCCTCTTTCTTGATAGGTCCGTAATGCCGCTACGTCTATGCTACGTCATGCTTTGGGCCGTATGGAATTTCCGGATTATACTTCCTTGTTGCTTCTCTGCGCCTATGAGCAGCTTTCATAGGAATGAATGGGCGCCATGTTTCAATACGGTGTCCATTTCTTTATATGTCCATGGTCTAGATGCAGCCGCTTCCGCCTACCAGTGCAGCTCGGCCAAACATGCCAAACACGCCCATATCTGCCAAAACCGCCAATATCGGCCAAAAACGCCTACAGCTCGTGCGCATGCATAACGCTACAGAACTAATTCAAGCCCGCAGCTCAGTCCCATTGTTGCTTACTTAGCGATGTTGGCTATACTTACCGACTTTTCAGACACCTCTGGCGACGTTTTCTTCAAAAAAGCGACCAGAGACAAATCTAGCTACTTTTTTTGGTGTTATTGGTGACTTTTTCGCTCAAGTATCGCTCTTTACTCTAATCAACGATCAGCGGGTGCCTCCCCTGCCTCTCCCCCTTCCCAGAGCACTGACATGCGGCAGAGTCCTCGCGCAGCAGTCCCTCGCAGCTGCGGACAGAGCAGGAGATACACACATCTCTGCTCTAGTGTTCCTATTAGCAGTTGTAGTACCCCTCTTTTAAAGTCTATGAGTAGTGCTTATTGAAACTGTGAGCATGTATGATTACTGTTACATTATCACGTCGGTTTTCTATGCAATTGTTTGATTAAATTTTATTTCAGACATATCAAAAAAAGACAAATTAAAAGCATGAAAATACAATAAAAAATATGTTCAAATGATTTCACAAATAAAAATAAACAAAAAAACCCAAACAATAAACAAATAACATATTGAATTGATCTGCCTGAAAAGGAGTAGGAAGAAGTATAAACTTATTTGATCCAACCCCTTTTCCACAGCTCAATAACTTTATAATAATTTTTTATATTATTATTATTATTTTTATATTTATACAATCCATATATCCATATATACTCGACACCATTGCAAATGAGGGCCACCCCTCAATTGGTCTCCTGAGGATAAACAAAAATCAAACGAAAAATGAAATGAAATATCCACTATACATCCATACAAAAATACATCCATCCACCATATGCATCAACACAATTCATACGTCCATATCTCCATATTTGTACAACTCACATATCCATATCCACACATACATACTTTCCGTCTTAAATCTCTCCCTTATCCCTGTTAAAAATCATTGCTTTGAATTTTTTTTTTAACTGAACCATGTTTGGACATTGCTTTAGCTCCGTGCTCATACCATTCCACAGTTTCACACCACCAATTGAGATGCAATGACATTTTAAAGTCATGCGTGCAGCCAGTGTCTTAAAGTTTAACTGTTCCCTCAAATTGTAACCCCCCTCTCTGTCAAAAAAAAGTTTTTGAATGTTACCTGGTAGCAGTTTATTTCTAGCTTTGAACATGATTTGTGTAACTTGATATTCAACCAGGTCCTTGAACTTTATGATGCGGGAATGTAAAAAGAGGAGGTTGGTGTGATCATAATATCCAGCTTTATTGATTATTCTTATGGCTCGTTTTTGAAGTGTGACTAGTGGTTGCAGTGAGCTTTTGTAAGTGGTCCCCCAGACCTCCACACAGTAATTTAAATAAGGTAAGATCATTGGGCAGTAAAGAATATGCAATGATTTGTGATCCAATATATGCTTTGCTTTACCCAGGACTGAGATGCTTTGTGAAAGTTTAGATTTAACATTGTTATGTGACTGTATAAAAAGTAAATAGCCTTCAGTCGCTAATAATATTATAAGAGACTGAAGTATTATTAAATTATAATAATGTTATATATATATAGGCTATATATTTATATAAGTATTATTAATATTACATCTCACATGCTTTTCCATACTGATTGTATGTGCATAATGCAATTTTTTTGTAAAGTGTCTAAGTATCTTAAAAAAAAATATTATTTTGATGAACTGTTCTGCTTTTGTTGTTGTGTAGTCAGACACTTTCCCAGGTTCTTAAATGATGGACTTCAATGACAAAAATATTCAAATTGTTTATTTACAGCCAAAACAATTATGAATATATTTTCTCAACAATGATATGAAAATGAGTTTTGTTTTAAAAATATGTTGAAACATTGCACTTTGTGGGAAATCATCAAATGCACATGGCAATATGTCCTCATCAGAGTATCTGTTTGCGTTCAGTCATTCATCTGAAAATCTTGAGTGGACATTTTCAAACAGCTCCAGCTCTTCCCTACATGCAATCATCTTTTTGGGTGGCCAAGGTTGTTGGCTGTATGTTCAGGGGGCTGCCTTTTATTTAATATTTCTTAGTTTAAAATAACACGTTTTTTTTTCTGTCCCAGAGAGCCTGAGAATCCTATCAAATCAAAGATGTCACTGACCAAGTTAAGGCTCACACTTCCGCTCTTTTTCCACCCCAAAGGTTTACGGTTAATTGACACTGAAGCTTAACTTGTATGTTCATGTAAACAGACTAGTATTAATTTGTTTGTACCTTGACATGTTTCGACTACTTCCTGCAGTCTTTAACATCAGCTGACACAACGAGCGTCACAGCAACAGCTGACACTTCTGAAGAAGACAGCAGGAAGTAGTCGAAACATGTCAAGGAACAAACAAATTAATACTAGTCTGTTTACATGAACATACAAGTTAATTTACCAAGTTAGACTAAATGAACCTTTTTGACACTAAAGCTTCTTTTAATTGGTCCATTTCCACAGCAGGCAAAGTGTAGCAAAAACAGACAAGAAGTTTTTGACACTGAATATGGCAGACCCATTGGTCAGTGACATCTTTGATTTGATATGAATTGCAGGCTCTCTGGGACAAAAAAACCTTCGTTATCAGAAAATACACAATATATTAAATAAAGGCAGCCCCCAAACCTGCGGACAACCACCTTGGCAACCCAGCAAGTACTGTTTAATTGTGATTACTGCACGTATGGAAGAGCTGGAGCTTTTTGAAAAAGCCCACTAAATATGTTAAGATGTATAGCTCTGAGACTCGCTATGTGGAACAGAAGCAGAGTCTCTCATGAGGCTCATTGCAATCAAACAAATATAACTGCCCTTAATCCATTTCTTCTGACTGAAAGGTATTTTTCAAGAGGGTCATGGCCGACACACAGCAGTGCAGTAAAGCATACACATTAACACAAGGTACACAGAAACATAAAACTAAAACTAAAAAGAATGATGTGCGAAAACACAGCATGTAGGCTGTGTATCAACATCAGATTTTTGTTCAGCGCTCAGACAGTACGGACAGGTAGCATATTGTGAGGAGATATTCATTGATTTTGACAAAATGTTGTACAAAGTTCATGTGCACCTAAAAATAGAGAAACACTTAATTACACTGATGTATTTGAGGGGACTGAGTCGCTAGTTTAGCCTTTAAGTCTACACAAATACAATGACATCTTGTTTATGTATTATAAAGTATGTAACTACCAACAAAGCACCATTGAAGGACGTGCAGGTGTGACAACTTAATTAACAACTTAAATGATTTGGCTATGGAGACCCAGACCATTTTGTTGATGCAAAGCTCCAAAATGTCAGGTGTTCGTAGCTTGCAAATCTATTCACAAAAGACACATCACATAAAAATCATGTTAGTCATTAATTAACATAGTCAAATAAATTATACATTGCCACCAAAATAATGTTAACAGTAACACCTAACCTGTTACCTCATATGCTGACCAGATGCCAGTCTAATTTAATATACAAACAAACACATGTTTATCATTTTTATCATATACTAATTATCATTCAGATAAGACTTATAAAGAAGCTATTTGGTCTGTAATGTTAAGCTATTTTCTAACCAACAAAATCCTTTGAATAACACAAACATAACATTAGGTAACGAAGTAGGCGAATAAAACATTTGTATTGACTTACCTGATATAGAAGAGCAGGGGGGTGTCTGTTTCTGTCCCAGCTGACTGTTGTAATCCATACTCTCGCTGGAGACGTAACTCCTGTACTATGAGCACTTAGTATTCATGTTTAATGTAGCGGATGCTGATTCTCTTGTTTTTAACTGTGCTGTAATGTCCTGTTTTAAACATTTTGCTGGTGAAATGGTCTCAACATTGACGGCAGCAAGAGCAGCTAGCTGGCTAGCGCGATATTAACCAACAGAACGGAACAGGAAGAACGTCACACAGTTTAGTGCAGAGCAACCATAGCAACAAGCTGTAGGCGTTTTTGGCCGATATGGGCGTGTTTGGCAGATATGGGCGTTTTTGGCATGTTTGGCCGAGCTGCACTGGTAGGCGGCAGCGGCTGCATCTAGACCATGTAGCCGTGGGGAGCAACTGCAGCGACTTGCTCCAGTGTCTGTGTCCGTCTTGATACCGCGGGACTTCAAAGTCTCAAGCAGCCGAGCCGCAGCCAGCCGCGGGTGCAAGTGGGACAAAAAGTCTAACCATAATGCAGTGCGCTCAGCAAGACGAGCGTCATAATTGCGCAGGTCTTAGCAAGACGGCGACAGGTCGAACGAGCCTAATAACAGCCCGCCGCCTCCCAGTCCCACCCTTTGTTCAAATTATATGGAAAATTAATGACAACAAGGACGCCGGTATTAAATGAACAAAGAGGTAAGAACACCTTAATTCAAATCAGTCACTTCACTTGATATATTCAAGCTTGTTTTGCATTATGTTATTGGGCTGGTTGACACACCAACACATTTTTGTTCTAAAATGTTGTCAACATTAATTGAATGAATGTATTGAGTAACTAAGCTTAGAGGTTACTGTGGGAAAAATATGTTCTGAGAAGACATCAAGTGTCATAGATTTAATATAATAATGGTGAATTGAAATTGGATAATTGGATAACCCATACAATGTTGAATACGTATAGAATAATTACCTTTATTGCAGTTTAACCAAATGTTTTAACAATAGGCTACAGGAGATATTTGAAAGCACTATGATTCATTGTAGGCTATTCAATTAAATTTGTGTCAGCGAAACCGTGAATGTTCTCTTTTACTTTACATAAAAATGAATGCAGAAAAGGCACACATTGCTTCATAAAAATTCACCAGAATGCAGGAAATGAAGTGTTTAATGCTCAAAAATCAGGATTGTGTTATTGATATTCATTTAAGGTTAATCCTATTACGTTAGAATACATTTAGGCCTATATAATTGTGTCTCCTCCGTGCCATCTCGTGTATATTTGTCGGCGTGTAGCATATTTAATAATACTAAACTTTGTGTAGCACTTATGATTCTAACTAAGGGCATAACATAGGCTACACGTAATGTACAGACAGTAATGAGCCCTATGAAACAAAAGAATAAACACTCACAATTTAATTCCAACAAGTCCTCCAAATGATACAACCACATAGGTTATTATTAGTCAATTACTAATGTTATTATTATTATTGTGTCTCCCTCTCTCCCACCATCTTTATCCCTAACCCTCTCTTGCTGTGCCTCTAACCCTGTCTCTTTCTCTAGATCCATCCAGTTTAGACGGATGACCAGTCCACCCGACCAGAGGCTCCATCAGTCGTTCCTTGTTGTTGTTCCTTGTGGTTGTCATTTAAGAGTTTGTTCAGCATAAATTTAGTTTAAAGCATTGTGTATAGCTGCAAGTAAGTTACAAACACAAGAGGCAGGGGCGCCGCCAGAGAATTTGGGCCCCATGAAAAGATATCACTCTGGGCCCCCAACCAGGCCACGCCAAGCAAATGCAATGTTCTGTAACGGAACGTCCAGAACCCAACAGACCCATTGAAGCTTAAGATACCTAAACTACCTATAACTCTATTCATACAGGTGTGCACCTATGTTGAAGTCCAATACTAAAGGCCTACAATACACTGACACTGAGCTGTTAAAATACAACACTGTGCAAATGTTCAACATTCTGCAGACAATTCTCTATACGATGCAAGGCTAATATTCTGGAAAACAAATCTGCTACAGGCCATCTCTTATGGTGAAAATCACATTTTATTTTTTCAATTCTCAAATGAAAAAAATCTCAACATCAATTGTGGTGTCAATGTACGTAATATAACTCTTTAAATTAACAAATTGTGTCATCTACATGAATATCAAAAAGACATACTGTCGCCCTTTAATTCATCTATCTTTCTTTCTTTCCTCTCTTTTCGCTTTTGATATACTGACTTTTGTCATTGAGACATGATTCAATCATCCCCCGTTAATCACTCTCGATAGTGGCACGGGATGCGGATAGGGTTGCCACCTTGGATTTAGGAATAAAAGGGACACTTGATGTTTAGGGCAGAGGGCTCGGCCATTATTAGGCTACCAGTTAGTGTAATGACCTATAATAACCATAACACCTACAGTGCTTTTTACAGTAGGATATATAAGGAGACTGAGGTGGGAACCCTGGACCTTGTAGGGGGATCCGGGGGAGCATTCCCCCGGAAGGAAAAAATGCAACCTTTTAAAGTAAAATTCATCAATCTGGTGCACTTTGAGAAGAAAATTGCATGCAACCAGTCCCAGGGGCTCAGGGGGGCTCTATGCCATAAGTAAGGGATAAAGTATAGCGAACGGGTCACTTGCTAGAAATAAAGACCGACAAGCTGAACAGGAGAACTCTTGTTCAGCTTGAAGGTCTTTATTTCTAGCAAGTGACCCGTTCGCTATACTTTATCCCGCTTATTACATGGCTACTACAAAAAATAAAGCAATACATTTTAGCAACATGTTGTTTTTATGGTTTTAACAGTCCGCTACACAGTCGGAACTCACTCGGTAGCAACGGTAACTATGTCAAGCTGCGGCCAACCTAGAAGAGTTTAACAAAAAAACAACTCGTTTCCCTAGCAACCCTGAGACCTTGTCTAACAACTGGAATAGTCATTGCAAACCCACTAGGTTCTTATGTAATGAAAACGTAGTTTAATACACCAGTAAATAGGAGCGACCAAGGATACGACCTAGTAACGGGGGAATAGTCTGCTCGCCCCGCTAGACTGTCTGCTTCAGCTGACCGGAGGCTCCGGCTCAGCTGTTAGCTAGAGCTACTGTTTTGCTAACACAACTCAAGACTCGCACACTCTACAAATAATAATTGTAATCGGCCAATATGTTTAACAAGAGCTCCATCTAGCTAACAAGCATCATCCCCCAACATAAATAACACAATTCACGAAGAAAACATTGCGGGCTGCAGCCTGAAGTTACTGTCTAACTGTCAATATGCGGCCAAAGTAGCCTACTCACGTCGTGTTGACTGGAGTCCTGTCGGACATTAACCATGATTCCTGTGTTCCCTGCTCTCCTGATACATGCAAAGTCATGTTGAAAAAGTATTCCATTGTTTTCTGAACGAGTAGTAGCCCTGTTTGTGGACGTCTATCCATCAAAACTGTGACGTAGGTCCTTAGCAACGGCCCTTGACAGCGGTCTGCTAGCTGGAAATAACAGACCTGTAGAATGCTGTGATTTACATAGGATTCTCAAAGTGCCATGTAATAAATACTGATAATAACTTTAAATGTCGCATTGTCAAAGAGCTCAGTCATTCATGTCAATAACCGGGTCTAAAAAAAGGAATCGCCTAAAATAAGGAAATAAATCATCATGGCCCCTCAACTAGTAGGTGAAAAATAGAAAAGCAAGTGCAAAACAAAAGCATTACGTATTAGCTCTGTCTTAGGGGCTTCATGAGGGGCCTTGAAGGCCCCCTCACACATAAGCTTTCTATGTGTGAATTCTTTACTGTTCATAAAAAAGTAGCTATGCACCCTCTGGGCCCATTATCTCATAATCCGTCTATGAACCAAATGGTTTCCACAATATATATTTTTTTTTGCGGGGAGCAAGCATTATTTATTAAAAAAAAAAAAAAAAAGAAAGTGGGGGCCCCCCACACTGGGTCTTGAACTTGAAACGGGCCCCGAGATCGTTGAGACCGCCCCTGCCCGCTTGTCGTGCCGCTTGTCTCTGTCCGGCCCCGCTCGCCTCTCCATTGAAAATTAGTTGGCGCAACAAACGCCTCGGCCCGTGTGAAACGGCCTTAACTACTGAACAAAGGAAATCAAATGAGATTTTGGCATTTTCCCCCCAAAAAACTATGGAGGACGAAACCTGTCATATGTATAAATAAATAAATGAATAAATAAATGAATAAATACTGGAATAAATAAATAAATAAATAATTAAATACACAAATAAATACATAAATAAATAATTAAATACATGTATAAATAAATAAATGTGTAAATAAATAAATACATAAATAATTAAATGTCATTTATTTATTTATATATTTATTTATTTACACATTTATTTATTTATACATATATTTAATTAATTATTTATTTATTTATTCCTTATTTTATTTATTTATTTGTGTATTTAATTATTTATTTATTTATTTATTCCTTATTTTATTTATTTATTCCTTATTTTATTTATTTATTTGTGTATTTAATTATTTATTTATTTATTCATTCATTTATTTATTTATTCATTTATTTATTTATGCATTTATTCATTTCTACATTTCCACATTTCCTCATTTATTTATTTATGCATTTCTGTGTCCATATGCTAATGAGGTAGGCGGGACTTGCCTCAGTCTCATACAGGATTGGTCACAGGGTACGGATCTAAAGAACCAATCACAAGCCTGGGCGTTCTCTCCCCTCTGTGTACGAGCCTGAGCGCATTCACGGAGGGCAGAGAAAGCGTTGTTGCCATGGTAGTGCGTGACAGTGGACTAGACCTAGCCGAGGACGAGGTAGCCTAACAAGCTTGCACAATGGAAGAGAAACAAACCGGTAGACAGAAGTTACCACTGCCACCGTTACTTGCCCCTGCTCACCGTTTACAAAAGGCAAAGAAAAGAAAGCCAGAAGCTGAAAAGGCATCAAGAAAAGAGCAGTTAGGCCTACATACAGCTCGAGGACAAACGCGAGTCAACATTGGAATCACTGTTCAATGATGGCAACAGCTGAGGATGCTGAATGGCTTGGAAAGTGACGCAATGGTTGCCGTCTTTCTCTTGTTGGACAGGTAAGCCTTTGTTTCGTTTCCTGTAAAATGTGTGTTATGGCGAAGTCTAGCCAAGTTTATGCCTATTTATGTTGCGTTAGCCATATTAGCCCGATGCTAACGTTAGCTCCCCAGTCGTCCAAGGCTAGTAGGCACATTACAAGCTGCATTAGCTAACGTTGCCATACTATATTATTAGTCTAATGTTATGTGGTCGTCAGCGTCTGAACATGTGCCATTTTAATATTGGCTTTTCAAAATGTGCTGATGCAGTGTCTGTTTTTCTTTTTTTAATTATTGTTTTATAGTTATGACAACAAGGCTAATTCATCAACACTTGAAACACCGATCGATGAGACCACCTCGCCTTTGTAAAGTATTTATCCAGAGTCTCTCGGTGAGTAAAGCTTGATGTAGAAGGGAATATGTGTGCTACAATACTGTTCTATATGATGGGCAATACATAGGCCTAAACAATGCGTGATAAATTATATAGGTATCAAATATATGTGCAGACAGTGGGTACATGTCAGTTAGTGTATACTCTGTGTATATGGGGGGAAAGAGAAACAAACATGCCAACATACATTTTTAACCATCTTTGGGTATCCTGCTTCGAATTGTCCACCTGTAAAAGCTCCCCTATATAATGTATACACAGTCTAAACCGAAATTATTCATACCCCTGGCAAATTTTGACTTTAAGTTACTTTTATGAAACCAGCAAGCTTTTTCTTGATTGGAAATGACACAGGCTTCTCCCCAAAGATAATTGTGGAAAAGTTGAGTTGAGAGTTGGAGCTCATTGCTAAAGATGAATGGGCAAAAATACTAGTGGAGGCAGGGGCGCAACTACCCACTTTCTGGGGTGTATGCAGATATTTGCCAGGCCAGTTGTGCGCTGGAACGGTGCAAAATATGATAATAGTGGGAAACAGGTGAGTGTGTTGTTTGGGCGCTGAGCTGCTATAATCACTACACTACCATTCAAAAACTGTGAAAACAGCAATAGTCCAAAACTTGAGGTGACACGTTAATCTGCAGTGACAATCCGCGAGTCGCGGCCGGTAATCAGTTTGCATTAATCAATACAATCGGCCATATAAACAAAGGTTGGCAAATTCCGTGTAGGCTAGGTGTAGGCTATTTATTCTTTCAACCACTTTGAAAAACTTTTTTTTCATCTACGCAATATTTCTCCTTCTCAATCTTCCCGTTTTCTGCCCCCGAGAGCTTTTTTTTCTGCCTCTCCATCTGTAGTTCCCTGTTACCATGAAAGCTCTCACGCTCCAGCGCGTGCTCGAGGGGGCACTGGAGCGCCTTGTGGGGAGGAGGAGGCGAAGGAGCAGGGGGCGCCTAATCAGTGACATGTCTCTGTTATTGATCATATAATTTACACAAACGCTGTTAAATACAGAAAAATAACGACTCCGAAAAATTTTCCCCCGATCGCTTTGGCGCCCCTCTTGTGCGGCGCCCCTATGCGCCGCATATAGCGCATACCCCCTTTTTGCGCCACTGAGTGGAGACATACTAAAAGCTGGTCAGCAATTATAGGAAGCGTTTGATTGCTGTACTAGCAAATAAAGGCTTTTCTATTGATTATTGAGAAGGGTATGAATCATTTTGGACATAATTTTTTCAAAGTTTTTTCCACAATGACGCCTCTTGTACATCGTCTTATTATCTTACTATCTTTGCTTGACAGAATTTGATAATTAGTTCAACAATTTTGTATGTAATGACTCAAGCAATGAAATGAAGACTATTAGTTTTATTGGGAACGACTATTCAGCATCCATAAGTATATTTAATTTTGACTGACATGACATAAGCAAATGACAATGTTATAAAACAGCAGAGAATTGTATGAAAGCAACTGATACATGTCCAAAAGCATTTGCAATTTGTTCAGAGGAAGGAGAAATTGCTAGTATGATGTGCTCAAATGACTAAATGTTGCGGAGGTTGAACTAATAGTTATGAGAATTTTCATTCTGATCTGAGAAAAGCACCAAAGCAACTGAAAGCAAAGGAATGTCTGAAGAATTTCACACGGTGATGCAAAATCAAAAACACAATGAACTGTATCATCTGTTGTCAGTGTGGTCCAAAACATGCTGGCAATACAATATCAATAGGCCTAATATAGTTAAAATTGGGAAACATTTTAATAGATGCGTTGCAGGTCTATTTAATGTTTGCCCCTAAATTTTCTGCTTGCTCCCCTAAAAATTCTGAGTTAGGGGTGCCAGTGCTCCTAGTAAAAAAAGGTTAGTCTGGAGCCCTGTTGTATGATCATAAATGTTTAACTTTGCTGTGTAACACAGCACATGAAAATCCATTTAGCTCTGGTCTAAGGAATGCCAAAGTGTAAAGATTGGTGTCCGGGTTCCACCAACCATCATGAGGTATAATATTACAGATCCAGAAGTGCTGGTCAACCTATTATCTGAAGAACAACAATAATAATAATGGATTGGATTTTTATAGCGCTTCTCTATGCAATCAAAGTGCTAGGATAAACCACGTCATGAAGGATTTTCTCTGCAGCTCTGTGTAAAACCCCTAATACTGTTATTCATTGTGTGTGTCTTCTGATATTCTCTCCTAAGGACAGTCACTGCCACAGCTGATGCAGCCGCATGCAGAGCCGAGCCAGACCAGACCTGTCTGCGAAAACTGGACCCCTGGACAAAGTTTATGACCATGTTTATATTGAATTAAAAAAAAATATTGTCACACAACATTTACAGAGATGATGAATGTTATGTCTTGATATCCGTAATAATAACAAATTAAAAGTCATTTGGCAACATGACCTCTTCAAGTATTTAAATGTAACCAAACTGATCCATGATCCATGGTATGCAATGAATTGACCCAACACCATAGTATGAGAAACATCCCCATAACATGATGTCTGTGCCAAAGTCTGTCTTCAGACTGTCTTCAAAGTGTACCGTGGCTTGAATTCAGTGTTTGGGGGTCGTCTGACTAACTATTCAAGCCACAGTACACTTTGAAGACAGTGAAGCATGGTGGCACAGACATCATGTTAAGGGGATGTTTCTCACACTATGGTGTCGGGTCTATTTATCTCATACCATGGATCATGGATCAGTTTGGATACATTAGAATACTTGAAGAGGTCATGTTGCCTTATGCTGCAGAGGAAATGCCCTTGAAATGGGTGTTCCAACAAGTCAACAACCCCAAACACACCAGTAAGCGAACAAGATCTTGGTTCCAGACCAACAAGATTAAGACCAACAAGATTAACGTTATGGAGTGGCCAGCCCAATCCCTGGACCTTAATCCAATAGAAAACCTATGTGGTGACATCAAAAATGCTGTTTTTGAGGCAAAACCATGAAATGCAGAGGAATTGTGGAATGTAGTCCAATCGTCTTAGGCTTAAACACCTGTTCACAGGTGACATAAATTGGTCGGCTCCCTGCAACACAGATGCTCAGAAACAGAGGTTATACAACTAAATATTAGTTCAATGATTCATAGGAAAGCTACATCTTCATGCATTTTTCAGTTGATACAGTAAATGTTTGAGTTGTAAAGAAAAATGCAGACACTGCTATTTTTTTGAACAGTCTAATATTCCTTTTTCTTCACTTTCTGTAAAGATGAAGAAACATTTGACACATGTTTCTTCATATTTGGAGTTGGAATAGAATGTGCAATGTCCCCAATGCATTTGCGTGTTTGGAAATAAAAGATATTATTAGGATTTTGATCTTTATTACATTTTTTAAAAACACTGCTATTATTTTGAACACAACTGTACATCATTGTAATAAATAACTTATAAGTACAGATAAAATTAAACTTTGTTTATTGCAACCTGTTGGGTATAAAGCCTTTGTATTGTCCATGTGGATCTGGGAAGCGGTCTCTTATTTTCTACACACAGCAACTAGGTATGACCACTCTGTTCCCTGCTCCCAATGCCCCATATTGCCACACAACAAATTGGCAGTATGCTGCATAGTGAAATAGTTTTTTAATCTCCGCTGGGTCTGGATGGTCATCCAAAACACATCGTGTTTAGGTGCCCCTCTTGCAAAATGTATGCCTCGATGTGGGGCATCATTGCGATACAGGAGTGAGGTTGTTGCCCACAGCACTTGCGCTCCACATCTGTTGGCACTTCTCTGCAGCTCTGGCAGACGCACCAGATGGGTGTATCTGTCTTCTGAGGGCCCGATGGAGGAGGATCTGCTGATGCCAATGTTAGCCGGTCCAACATGAGGCTGGGGTCGCATGTCAAGCAGAGCTGAATTCTTGCCTGTAAAGTAATACATGATTATTATTTATTAAATAAAGTTTTGTATTGTCCTCTAATAGGTAGGCTATTGTGTGTTCATGGTACATGGCATCTCAGTACACAAAGTTGCTGGTAAGGTTTATGTCTTATATGGGCCTACAGTTTGCTCATATGCAATCCTTAAGAGTTTTGCAAAAAAAAAATCATCTTGTGAGCTCTGACAAGCAAAACAATGCATGATAAAAAAAAAAGGTGTAATGTACTACACAAAATATGCATGAACGTGGGTAAACTGTGATATAAATAACATGCTGTATTGGCAATACTGCCGAACTTTTTCTTTACATTTCTGTTACCAGTCCATCTGATGTGCTAGCCTGACTGCTGTGAGAAACACTACTAACAGTAGGCCTTATCATGTTTGTTTTAAACAGTTAGCATTATAATATTAGGTGTGTTGTTACCGGTGAATGAGACATTGTAGTTTGTCGAGAAATGGAGGAGGAGGTGGTCTCATCGATCGGTGTTTCAAGTGTTGATGAATTAGCCTTGTTGTCATAACTATAAAACAATCATTAAAAAAAGAAAAACAGACACTGCATCAGCACATTTTGAAAAGCCAATACTAAAATGACACATGTTCAGACGCTTACGACCACATAACATTAGACTAATAATATAGTATGGCAACGTTAGCTAATGCAGCTTGTAATGTACCTACTAGCCTAGGACGACTGGGGAGCTAACGTTAGCATCGGGCTAATATGGCTAACGCAACATAAATGGCTTCCTTGGCTAGACTTCGCCATAACACACATTTTACAGGAAACGAAACAAAGGCTTACCTGTCCAACAAGAGAAAGACGGCAACCATTGCGTCACTTTCCAAGCCATTCAGCGTCCTCAGCTGTTGCCATCATTGAACAGTGATTCCAATGTTGACTCGCGTTTGTCCTCGAGCTGTATGTAGGCCTAACTGCTCTTTTCTTGATGCCTTTTCAGCTTCTGGCTTTCTTTTCTTTGCCTTTTGTAAACGGTGAGCAGGGGCAAGTAACGGTGGCAGTGGTAACTTCTGTCTACCGGTTTGTTTCTCTTCCATTGTGCAAGCTTGTTAGGCTACCTCGTCCTCGGCTAGGTCTAGTCCACTGTCACGCACTACCATGGCAACAACGCTTTCTCTGCCCTCCGTGAATGCGCTCAGGCTCGTACACAGAGGGGAGAGAACGCCCAGGCTTGTGATTGGTTCTTTAGATCCGTACCCTGTGACCAATCCTGTATGAGACTGAGGCAAGTCCCGCCTACCTCATTAGCATATGGACACAGAAATGCATAAATAAATAAATGAGGAAATGTGGAAATGTAGAAATGAATAAATGCATAAATAAATAAATGAATAAATAAATAAATGAATGAATAAATAAATAAATAATTAAATACACAAATAAATAAATAAAATAAGGAATAAATAAATAAAATAAGGAATAAATAAATAAATAATTAAATACACAAATAAATAAATAAAATAAGGAATAAATAAATAAATAATTAATTAAATATATGTATAAATAAATAAATGTGTAAATAAATAAATATATAAATAAATAAATGACATTTAATTATTTATGTATTTATTTATTCCTTCTTTTATTTATTTAATCATGTATTTAATTATTTATTTATGTATTTATTTGTGTATTTAATTATTTATTTATTTATTTATTTATTCCAGTATTTATTCATTTATTTATTCATTTATTTATTTATACATATGACAGGTTTCGTCCTCCATAAAAAACTAGACAAATTGTGCTGGTGAAAAAAGAGAACAATTCTGGGAAAAACGGGATGGGTGGCAACACTAGATGCGGAGCTGTTTGAAAAGTGTACCAAACCATTACAGAGTTTTGAAATTGTTACTTTTTGTCAGAAAACTTTTAAATTAACCATTAATTGTATTTGTTTCACGTTAGATACAATGTTTTATTAATGGAGAGTATTGATTAAAGATTAAGTATTGATTTTTTTTTTAAATCCTTAAGTTCTAATATTTTTGGGCCCCTGCCAGTCACGGGCCCTTAGAATCGTCCTAACTTTTCACCCCATTACGGCGCCCCTGACAAGAGGCAAAGGGTGGGTTATGCCTACTGACATGTAGGGTATGTTTTCATGCCAAGGATACATTTCACCAGATAAAATACAACTTTGAGCAAATGTTGCCATGTTAGAGACAACCACACTGCTTATTATAATTAAAGTAATGTCTTTATTAGATTTTACCTACAAAACCTCAAAAAGTCATATACTTGTCCATTTGCAACACAAAGTATGAAAGTTAGCTATACCATCTGTTTCTGTTCACATTACAGTGATCACATGACTGTTACCTCCTCAAAACACTGGTTGGCTGGTGCATAGTGACCAACAACATATACGATTAAAGACACAGAAACCAAATTTAAATTGTATTAAATAATACAATACAATTTATTAAACAAACTCAAAACTACAAGTGTCCAGAGGACTGGTTGAAAAAAAAGAAAATATGGAGCCACGCATTGGACTGTCGGATCTAAGACTTCATTTTCCTAAACCCAACTAATACCTAATACAGTTAAAATTTAAGCTATCAGCTCTCCGGTTTATCTTTTTACAATTTTTCCTCTGAGAATTCTCTTCTGCTTTTGTCCTGTTCGCTCTCTTCACAATTGTCGATATCTTAAGTGTGTAGGTGCTGGTCACTGTGCCCAGTTTCCTCTGTAGAATGTGTTTCTTCTGTAAAACACAGCAGTGCTGTCCTTTGTGTCCCTCTTCTGCCAGCTCTCTGGAAGTAGCTTAAGTAAAAAGTGTAGGAAAAAATATAGAAAAATGAATTACTATTCAGCTTTTAATAAACAATCAGACTTAACATGCTTTACTGGTGGACTCAGAGATTCTGGAGAATGCTTGTTGCCAAAATCAGCGAAAAATCAGGAGTTAATACACCGGCATGTTGCTAGCTACGGTGGCCCTTTTGTTTACATACCAGTTACAGTTTTTCACAATTGTTTAAACACATTTATTGGAACATCAGACACATTGTGCACAATCTGAAACTAATTTACCAACTGCTTAACCAATTCTGCTGAACTCCAAACAAATGTCCTGCCTTATACTCATATTCTCATTCGAAAACACACATTTTTCACAACACTACACACAATTCTCTATATCTTGCACACTCTTCCTGAATTCTCTCTCTTGAATTCACAGAGCACACTGCCAATCACATTTCTAAACTCAAAAGGCACTTAGCTACAGAAAGGTCAGAGATGAGCTCCTGTTTGCTGTGATTTACAGTAGACTGCACATTTTGGTACAAATACAGTTTTTGCCGAATACTGTAAACACTAAAAGTGACTGCTATGACCACAGCATCACAACCTCTAACTTTTGTAACTATGCCCTAAACAAAGCTCCCAACCTCACAAACCCAATATATGCTTTGCACTGTGTTTGAAATTCTCCAACACACTTCTTGAAACAAAGTTAAACTAATTGAATACCAATCAATCTAAACCTTAGCACTACAAATAGACCCCAGGTGAGCTCAGCTCCTTTCTGAAACAGTAAGAGTCAGGGGAAGAGGAGGAGAGAGAGCGAAGGGAGGACGAGGACAAAGAAGGTAACAGACGGAGACACATACAACAGGGACACTATAGTGGACCATGTCATAGATCATGGCCTATCAATGAGGGAGCCTGGACAGAGAGTGCAGCCCAACCTGAGTCGCTCCATAATTATGAGATTTAGACTGGATATCAGGTGATCATTTCCCTGTTGCTTCTCTGAAACTGGGCAGTTCACACTTCTGCAACGCGAACGCTCTTGCACAACTGAGCCTTAACAGCATCAGCACCCCCCACTCCATGTACATGCGTCCCCTTATATAAATTAAGTATTTGTGGAACATACTGTGGTTATCGAGGTCCTCTTTGGCGACGATCGATTTCTCCTATTCCAAACGCCTGACCAACATGACCTGGTCAAAGAGACGCCTCTTCATGGGGAGGCTTATCACCGTTTTGAAAAAACAAACAAACAAACACAGGTGACAAAATCAAAACACTAAAAATGTTGTTTCAAAGTGTATGAACATGCAAAGGCATAATTCTACTGATAAAGCATTCATACAGTGTTTTGCATTCTGCACACCAGTGTTCAATGAGTGCTTGGAAATGTCTACTCATATGATGTATGTTTGTCATATGAAAAGAAAACACCATTTAGTGAAGAGTTAACATTCTTTTGAGGGTAAAGTGTGCTTTAGCAAGAGAAGTGAAGGACTTTGCATGTTGTGTTTGAGTTTGGAGATTTGTGTTTAGTTTTTTTTGTTCAATATTAAACCAGAAATAACAAGTAATCATGCATTGTATTCGATTAACTGATTTCAGTTCAGCATATCTACAACTGCATTTTTCTTTCATTCTCCAATTTTATATCAACCTTTTATGATAAGAAGTGCCTTTTCGCATAATTAAATTGAAATATTAGTAATGTAGATAGTTTAAAACTTGCTGTGAGCATTACCAATCAGAATGTAAAAATAATGGATTTTAAAAAAAGCATATCATTAGCCTATTCCTTGCTGTTAGATAACTATTTACTTATCTTTTTCATCATGCTACTTTTTACTTACAGTTTTTGACGATTGCTTACACACATGTTGCAGACTTTGGCCCACTGTGTCAAAACTTAACACACAGGCCGAATAGGACAAAGCACATGGAGATAAACTTCTAACTTATACGGCAAAATGAAACTCTTGAAACAAAACCTAACAATCCCATTTCAAAACTGTTTTTAGCATCAAAACAATACACACATGCACTTTTGAATTACTCTTTCCTAGCAGCAACAACACACAGATGTGCTTTACGCAATACACAGCTGCATTCAGTACTTTGGATGGTTTTTGACTTTAAAAGTCTCACACTGATTTTTTTTTGTGAAAGATTGATTCACTACAGTTCATCTACGTACACATATGAAAATAAAAATAAAAAATCTTCTGAAAAAAAGTGTATTTTGCAATGTCATGGTTTTGGCAAACAAAAAAAACAACAGGTAGGATGCAGAGAAAAAAAAACAGTGTTGTAAGGAATGGGGTGGGTGGATTATGAACCCTTTGGATACCGCCTCACGCTTGCGTCTGGCCACATCGCCTCATCGACATCATATGAAATGTCATCCTTTGAGAACCAACAGCGAAAATATTCCTGATATCCAGTTTAAATGACCTATTTATTGAGCTTTTGTGTAGTTGGGCTGGACTTTCTGCCCAGGCTCTATGATAGGCCATTATCTATAACATGCTCCACTATAGTGACCCTGTCTCCATCTGTTGCCTTCTTTGTCCTCATCCTCCTACCGCTCTCTCTTGTCCTCTTCCCCTGACTCTTACTGTCTCACAAAGACACTGAGCTCACCTGGGGCCTCATTTATAAAGCTTTGCGTGGGATTCACGTGGAAGCTGGCGTACGGAAGAAATGTAGGATGTACGTGCGAACAAAAATATTCGGATTTATAAAACAGTGCGCACTCACGTCCTACGCCTGTTTCCCTTTATAAATCACAATCAACTCTAAATGTGGCGCAGACTTTGCGGGCTTCACGTACCGCCCATATTTACCCATACATAGTCATCGACACGCCCAAATTAATATCATTTATTGAGTGCATGAAGGCGGTAGTGGCAATCGCCGACTGAAAGGGAAATGGAAAAATAGACTCCACACGGTGTGGATCACTGCGGTCACCCCGAAGTACCCGTTGGAGAAGTGGCGACCAGGGAAAATATAGTTTGGTGGCAGTGTGAGCGTAAAGGCGTCAGAGTGCAGCCTGTGGCGATCTCTGTGAACGCTGTGGCCGAAATAAAAAGAAGCGATCCGACATAAAAGTGGACGCAAACAAGTGCATATCCTCACACAACAGTGTTTGTGCCACGAGCGGGGGACACTGAGACCCCCCATGAGATACAGATTAGGAGAATTCATCCCGGGGCAGTGGCGGGCGGCGGAGGGTTAATAATAAACTTCACAGTCCCTTTCAAAACACAATTGCGACGTGCTTAAACACAAAGAAAAACACATAGATAAAACGGACTAAAAGCCGTGAAAAAAATCACAGTAGCCTATATGATGTACAGTAGGCTTATCATTAGTGTATGAAAAGGTACACTCCTGTCTGCCTGACTGAGGCATCGAGAACAGCGTCAGTGTAAAAGTAATAGGCTGTATTCCACCTCAATATTATCAGAATTAATTCCACAACATGCAGATAGGTTATTCTAACTGCAGAGCTTATTCGAACGCTATTTTGTTTATATTTGCACTCATATAGCCTATCTCCGTTTGTAGGCTATGTAAGATCCTAATTCGTTTTGTTTTTGTTGGTATCACTCCATGGAATAATCCGTGGAGGCATTTGTTCATTAGTTGTAAGAATGGCTTCATCCGTTTTGCAAAGGAACTCCCAATATATGATAGACCTACATGGCTTATAATAGGCCTATCTGGATTCATTTTACACAAACACATTCGTTCTCGCACTTCATACATGTGCCGACGGAGTCGCCGTTTCTCCTTTCTCCACTTTCTGTGCGTACGCATGGGTCAGAGTTTGCGTGGAGGACCGCACATCTCCCGTCAAGTTTGGTTTTTATAAATCCCAATATTTGCTTAGAAATTGGCGTGCGCCCTCTTCTGGGCGTACGCAACGTTTATAAATGAGGCCCCTGGAGTCTATTTGTAGCGCTAAGGCTAACAATGATTGGTATTCAATTAGTTTTATTTTGTATATTTCATGTGTGTGAGTCTGTGTGATTTTCCAAGTTTGATTGTGTTTTGTACTTTACATAGGTGTGTTTTCCCAATGATTGCAGGAGATTTCATTTTTGAACAAAGTGTCTTGTGTAAAAAACAGTGTGTAGTGTTTTGCAAGAACTGTTTTGGAGATTTTCAAACACAGTGCAAAGCATATTTTGTGTTTGTGGGGTTGGTGCTTGTGTTTAGGGCATGGTCACCAAAGTTAGAGGTTGTGATGCTTTGGGCCTAGCAACCACTATTAGTGTGTAAGCATTAGGCAAAAACTGTAATGGTGGTTACCTATGGATGTTGAATTGGAAATAGCAGTAGCTAGGTAGCTGGCACGTTAGCATGTGAGCTAGCCCATCGTGAAAGATAATAATAAAATAACTCTACACACGACTTACAAAAAAGAGGAATATATAACTACAGAAAAACACGTAAATAACCATACATAATGTAAAACACTAAGCAGCCGACTGACTTACCAGGACCACGCAGACGTGCGTTGCCTAGGCGACTGTCTGAACAAGAAAGCGCTGCAGTAAATATAAGTATTACTGTATTGGCCTACAATATGAATACGTGGTGTCGCCGTAGCAGGCAATCAATGATGACGTCCGTTCTGCGCATGCGGTCCTCATATCGTGCAGGCTCCTCAGATCGTGTAGTGACAGGTACCAGATCGACTCGGGCTGCCAGATTGACTCGGGGTCCTAGATGCGCGATTATGACGCACTACCTGTAAACGTTGTCTTTTAAATGCGCATGCGCTGTGGTTATCCCGCTATCTCGGTAAGTATTAAGGTGAACGATCTCCATATACAATAACTCAACGTTGTTCAAACGTTAATGTGCATATTCACAATATCTCCGAACCTTGTTCAGTTGTAAACACGTAAAAGAAACAGTCTGCTTTAACAGTAATACTTTATACATTTAATGTATAAAGTATTATTAAACAAATATTTAATTTAGCAAACAGGGTTAAAACCGGGGGATAAACCTTGCTAAACTATAAATTCGTATAAAATAAAATATAATTTAACCTTACATAATGAGAGATGACTACTATAAGCCTAACGTAACAACTCATTTTAAACCTTGCAGAACGAGAAATAAATCTATCTATGGAGCCTACTGAATAAGCTATCAGCTAGCGCGATCTTTTACATGTTTGAGTTTCACACAGATAGTATATAAACTATCTATAGTTAGCTTACTCACTAAGCTATCGCGATCTTTTTAAATGTTGTTTTAACGCTATCAAGCTTTTAAATGTTGTTTAAGTTTCACACAGATAGTATACAACTGTACTGGGTTCACACTGTATGTACGAGTTGTGTATGTCCACATTGTGTTGCCGTAGCGTAGCGGTATCTATGGTGACAACGTCAAGAGTCGATACGTCATCAGTAGGCGCAGGACCCCGAGTCGATCTGGCAGCCGGAGGTTGCGTTCCGAATCGCATACTCTTTCTTTTTTCTATTCTACATACTACATCCGATGATAAAAATAATCTAGTTAGGATGCAGTAGGCATACTATTGGGACATACTTTTCTCTCTTATTTCATCATAACATTGCGCCTTGATCTTGCCTCTTGCTTTTATATCCGTCGCATCCCCGTTTGTTTTCATATGGAGGCTTCGTCGATTCACTTCACGTGCGCACTGGATTGTGGGTCAGAAATCCCCCAAATAGGATGCACTTTTCAACACTAACAATCTTGGCCGCATGAAGTAGGACATCCGGGTACTTCTAACCATCCTAAATCTGGCCACAAGAATCGGGACATCCTAAATCTTTTTTCTACATACTATATAGTAGAAAGTATGCGATTCGGAACGCAACCCGAGTCGATCTGGTACCTATACCGGAATGAAAAGTAAACAGCGTCAGGTGTGACGTAAACATTTAGCGCCGCGCCGGTCAGCTGCTTTACAACAACAACAACACTGGCCGGTGAATTGAGAGCAGAAGTGCTGGAGCTTGCAGTAAAGGGCCGTATTTTACTGTCCCCACGATGTGCCAGTTGATCTCGCTACGTGCTGAGTCCAACATCACTGGGACTTTTAACCAAACTGACCAAATCAATCCGTTTCACCTCTGTGTCTGTGTGTGCGTGTGGGTGTGTGTGTTTGTGTGACAGGTTGGTTGTGAGCGAGTCTCTTTGTGAGGGCAGAGATCTGCCAATCAGACATAAACATACACATACACACAGTGTGTGAAGTCACGTTACTGTAGGCAGAAATAAAGTGTGGATATACGCTCAGACTAAGCCTGATTTATACTTGTAAATCATCTCTGGTAAAAAAGGTCTCCCAGGAGAAATACCCCTCAGGTCAGAATTGAAAAAAGAGAGTGCCGTAAAGCAGAACGCAGGTGGCGAAAAACAAATCTAAATGTTCGCTATAACATCTTCAAAGAGAACCTACGCACGTTTAACCTAGAACTAAGAAATGCAAGACAGTCTTTCTTCTCTGACATCATCACCAAAAACAGCAACAATGCACATGCCCTGTTTGCTGCTGTTGACAGGCTAACAAACCCTCCTCAGGCTTCAGTCAGCTGAAGCAGACAGTCTAGCGGGGCGAGCAGACTATTCCCCCGTTACTAGGTCGTATCCTTGGTCGTTCCTATTTACTGGCGTACTGAACTACGTTTTAGTTACATAAGAACCCAGTGGGTTTGCAATGACTATTCCAGTTATTAGACAATGTCTCAAGGTTGCTGGGGAAACAAGTTGTTTTTTGTTAAACTCTTCTAGGTTGGCCGCAGCTTGACATAGTAACCGTTACTACTGAGTGAGTTCCGACCGCAGTGATTTTCAACCAGTGTGCCGCGGCACACTACACTAGTGTGCCGTGAGAGATCGTCAGGTGTGCCGTGGGAAATCTTCTAATATCACCTAATTAACAATTGTCGGGTGTCTGTGCTGTAATAAAGTGTGGCAGATAATGTAATAATCTTCTACCGTATCCGAATATAAGACGGGGACTTCCCGATACCAGACTGACCATTCAGCGTAATCATAATAATAGGTATATTTAATATATACGGCGCATTTCTTGCAGTCAAAGCGCTTTACATATAGCTTCAGGGCCAAGTTGTGTTTATTTTATTTTTTTATCGGTTGGAACCAACACTGTCTGTGCTCTCGGAAGCGGCCGGGGCATGTGTGTGCAATGGGAGAGGGAAGGCTTTGTGTGGAGAAAAAACAAGAGGCACGGGAAATCGCCAAAGCCAATGCAAAGCCTCAAATCATTATGTTGCGAGTCAACTTGTCAGAGGCTGAAATCGGCTGTGCGATCGACTTTTACTGTGGCTTTTTAGCCGCTTTTACGGACACCACAGCCGCCGTAATGTTTAGATTTCATCATTTGCATCAAAGCCCTAATGATAATAAGAATACGAGGCTTTATTTAAATGCTTTCCATGCGGTCGTTGTGATTGTAACTTTATCGGCTCTAAACTGAAACTAACAGAGATCGCGGATCATTTCAGCCTTAAACCACGGCGTTGATAGCTTTCCTTTCAGCATTAGGCTATGTGATTAACTATGAGCATTGGTAACACTTTACAATAAGGTACACAAAAAAAGAGTAGTTACCCTTAAAAGGTAAATTTACCTTTTAAAAAGATAAGTTTACCTTTTAAAAAGGTAAGTTTACCTTTCAAAAAAGGTAAGTTTAGCGAGGACAGCAGCGAGGATGACCAGCTATGCCACGACCGAACCAGAGCATACTGTAGATCAGGGATTCCCAAAGTGTGGTGCGCGCACCCCTGGGGGTGCGTGAGCTGCTGCTAGGGGGTGCGCGAGATGAAAAATGTAATGGCGGTCTGATCATTACACAATCCATATTGGTCCGAGTATAAGAGGGTTTTATTTTCGCGGAAATAGGTCGTAAAAAGTCGGGTCATGTTTTCCAAGTTGTGTTTATTTTCTTTTTTTAATCGGGTGGAACACTGGCTGTGTTCTCGGAAGCGGCCGGGGCGTTTGTGCGCTTGGAGAGAGAACGCTTTGTGTGGAGAGAAAAAAGAGGCACGGGACATCGACAAAGCCGATTCAAAGCCTCAAATCATTATGTTGCCAGTCAACGTGTCAGAGGCAGGAATCGGCAGAGCGATCGACTGTGGCTTTTTAGCTGCTGCAGTTGTGCTGAGGAGAGATGCCAACTGCGCTGTCCTTTTACGCACCAGCACTGCTGCTGTAATGTTCAGATTTCCTCATTTGCATCAAAGCCCTAATGATTTTAAGAATGAGACACTTTATTTAAACGCTGTCCATGTGATGGTGGTGATTGTCACTTTGTGAGCTGTAAACTGAAACCAACGGAGATCTCGGAGGGCTTCCCCTCGACAACGTTAACGTGCCCCGGTTATCATTTCAGCCTTAAACCACGGCGTTGATAGCTTTCGTTTCAGCACTAGGCTATGTGATTAACTATGAGCATTAAATAAATGCTGCGTCTCAGATGCCGAGGACAGCAGCGAGGATGACCCGCTATGCACCGAACCAGAGTATTGGAGAGATGACAGAGAGAGCGATCACAGCGGGGCAGAGGAATTTGCGTGTGAAGAATAGTCTGTAGTGAACACATCAGAGTTCGGTCTAGTTGCACTATCCTACTGTTTATTTGCAATGAAGAAAAGTGTTTTTATTTTCGTACATTATTTAAATAAATAAAATGTATTGAGTTGAGTTTTGAAAAACGGGGGGTTCGTCTTATAATCGGGGTTGTCTTATACTCGGACCAATACGGTACAGTGTTTTTTCTCCACACAATAAAGACGTGTAAATAAACATTTCCTTTGTAAAATTTAGAATCAAAAACTTGAATTTTAATTAATAAATAAATGGAGGCAATTCAAAATGAAGCGAAGTTATCTTCTTCTACGCATGTGCGCACCTAGTTTGTGGCCTCTACATTCATTCTCGCAATTTATTTAAAATGACTGGCGTTCTAATTTTATTTCCATAACCTGTGTTATGATGACGGGGTTGTTTGCTCCACGGTCATTTAAACTTGCTGCAATTGTTGCTCAACGTGACTCAAAATATTAGGCTATTATATTTTCCCCATTTTATCTGCTTTCTGCCCCTTGTTGTGATTGTGATTATTTTATTATGTGTGTTCTGGTCATTAGAGCATGATTGAACATGCCACCTAATAATAATAATATGGCTATAAAAAAGCTTGTTGCATTTTTTTTTTAATGTGTGGGGGTGCGTCAACCTGGTTGGGACATAGAAGGGGGTGCGCGGCTAAAAAAGTTTGGGAACCACTGCTGTAGATGACAGCGAGAGCGATCACAGCGGGGCAGAGGAATGAAGTCTGTGGTAAACACATCGGTTCGGACTATTTGCACTACTGTTCATTTGCAATGAAGGAAAGTGTTTTATTCGATGTGTTTTTATTTTCGTAGGCTATATTATTTTAATAAATACAATTAATTTCCTTTTAAAAACAAGATCTGGTCTTCAAATCTTTTTTCCAAATATGAGTTTTGAAAAACGGAGGGTCGTCTTATATTTGGACCAATGTGGTATATGTACTGTGTTAGAGTGTCATTTTGGTTGGTGGTGTGCCCCAGGATTTTGTAAATGTAAAAAATGTGTGCCGCGGATCAAAAAAGGTTGAAAATCACTGGTGTAGTGGACTGTTTTTGGCTGTTAAAACAAAATGTTGCTTCAATGAATTGCTTTATTTTTTGTAGTAGCCATGTAATAAGCGGGATAAAGTATAGCGAATGGGTCACTTGCTAGAAATAAAGACCTTCAAGCTGAACAAGCTTCAGCTTGTCGGTCTTTATTTCTAGCAAGTGACCCGTTCGCTATACTTTATCCCTTACCTAGCCTAGCTTTCCCATTGTACAACTTCTCCTGGGCAGAAATAGACTCATACACTCTGCAAAATGAAGCGCGGGGGTTTGGATTGAGCAACGGACCTTATGATCAGCTAGATTATACGCCGTTCCTTTTATTTGGTGATTTTTACGGGACATCAGGCCGCCGTGATTAATGTTAAACACACGTCCTTCAACTGCTAACATGGTCGCATGTTTAGAACGTAGGCTATGGAACGTCAAACGCCCCCCTGTTCCGCAACAACAAGCTGGAGCATTTAAACAGAGAGGCGGAACTGATTGTGTCGGGAATCTTACTACCCCCTGAGGTAGTAAAATTCCCGCACCTTTCTTCCCTCGTTCCGCAACGGTCGCATTTAAACAGCAGGTCGGAGGGCCGAAATTCCGGCATATTCCCGGCTTTCACTGGCTGTGTAAAAGGGGCTTTTGAGAGGAAAATTAAGAGGCTTTAATCTGCAGAATTGTGTGAACAAAGAATTTGGAAACACTGGGTCAGGTGAATAAGAAGCTATTGAAGAAAGACACTTGGATTTTCCATAAAAATATTAATTTAAAATAAAATATTATGCAGGGTCCTCTGGGATGGGCTTGGTGCTCTTTTTCTTCTATGGGACATATTTCTCTGTGAATGCATTTAAATGCAGTGAGAGGAATTAAGCAGTAGAACTCTGTTGTCCAGCTATCTTTTTTTCCACAGAAGAGGCAGAAATAGGCTGTAGACTATACACAGTGCATGTGCAACTGAGGGCAGTCCCATTTCCATTTTTTTTTTAAATAAACTCAATACACAATGCATGGACGTGAACGTGACGTGATCAATTAACCTCGGATTATCTCCCAGATGAACTGATTCAAGTATTAGGCTATTAACTATCCAGACCAACACATTGTATTCCACATTTTTTTGTATGGTACATAACATTTGCATAATATGATGTTGATATCAAACATAGCCTACAAACTAAAAAAATAAAAAAAATAAAGTGCATGAGTTGACGGGGTGAATCAATCTCCACCTAAGCCTATGAAAACTGCACTGATGATCCGATCTTAAAGTGCTCGCAAAAGTTAATATGAATTTCAGACCGGTTATGCAAACTGAGAATATTACTTTTTCCTCATTGGGAGAAAATAAGTCCCTGCGCGCTTTTGGTGTGCTCCGACAGCACCGTGTGCGTCTCCCGAGGGGACTACTGAGCTGAATGTTGCGTCGCGCTGCCAGTATTTTCGGGTTGGACATCGCCCTTTCTTTTACCCAACCGTTCGCAATGAAACGGGCCGTGGGTTAATGCCTGGTCCCGCTTAGGCTATCTATTATAAGTCCGTTGCGACTTCCACGGGGACACAGCGCACAGGTTGAATTTATGAATGAAAGTATGACAGTTGAGTTTTGTTACCAGTGTTGGGAAAGTTCTTTTTCTACGTGAACTAGTTCAAAGTTCAGTTCACACCCTTTAAAATGAACTAGTTCAGTTCATAGTTCATAATTCAAAATTATGAACTAAATTCACAGTTCAAAAATAATCTAGTACATAGGCCTAGTTCTTTTTTTTTAATATGTTGCTGCAGGATATTATTTGTCTAAATAATTGCCACATACCGTATAGAACCACAGACAGAATTTATTTCAATAACATTCAGTCCACACTAGAAACCAGCTGCAGCTTTTACCCCTACAGTATATTCTCAAAAACATGAGGAAAAAGTTGCTGTTTGAATGGTGTTTTTAATTAAGAATTATTCAAACAAAAACGGTTAGGGTGCAAATCTTTTTCCATTTTTATAATTTTCCAAACCTGGAAACAATTCACATGAAATTTCATTCAAATAAAGCAATACTGAAAAATATACCAGGCAGGTTCTACAAACAAATTAGCCTACAACTTAAACTAGTAAAACCCTCAAGGAGACCATTCTAAACTGCAGTGTAGGGCCTACTGTTAACAACAAAGTCCAGAAGATGTGTTGACATACTTATTAACACAAACACAATCTGAGGTAGGTAACAATCATACGAAGAAGAGGGTATAGCCTGAGGCTAGGTCCATGGTCTGAGTAAGTGCTGCTGCATTCATTTGTTTTTGTTTTTTTCCGCGGTGTTTCACATTTTGATGACGCAGCGGCGGTGCGACGCTGTGGTGGCATGTGTTGCCAGATTGGGTGTTTTTCAGCTACATATTAAGGGCTGTTTACGCTATCTTTTAGCAGGGGGTTTCTATGGAAATCTGGCACTCGATGAACGATTGAACGACTGTAAGAGCGCCGTTCACAAATGCCAGAATGAGCGTGTTCGCAAAAACGTTCATGAGGCAGAAATACATACGTTCAGTTCACGTTCGCCCCCAATATGAACGAGTTCATGAACGATCGTTCATTGAACGCGTTCAGGCACAACACTGTTTGTTACTATATCGAATTTGTTACGTGTCATTTCGCATTTCTTAGTGGGCATACGGAAATGCTGGAGCTTTCTTAGTGGGTATACTGCGTATACCTGCGTATCACGTAGACTACACCACTGGTTTAAGCGCACCTAACCGCTCGGCTGCTCCTAATTTCGGTACTCCTCCGTTGGGGTAGCTTACGCATGCCGTCCATTTATTGGTCGAAATAATCATTTCCGCCGTGTGTAGTCACCTCGGCAAGAGTGAAGAGAGTCTTGTGTTTTGGCGAAAATGTGAGCGCAGCACTGTTTATTGTATGGTGTTTTTCCTTGTCATTAAATGAATCAGTTGGTTTTGGCGGTGGAAACACCACCGAGATTCTTAAAAGCGAGCTGTCCCGCTCTGAGCCGCTCCGACCCGACCCTCTCTACTCGGTGGAAACGAGGCATTATTACTCTACTTTTTACAGTGGTTTATCTCGTTATTATTAGTTTTAGCTTTTAATTGCGTTTTATGTCTTAGTAGACTATACTTCAGTTTTTATCATTTGTCACTGTGTTGTGTATCATTTTTATGCTTTTGCCTGTATGAAACCATTTGTGACTCCATGCTCATGAAAGGTGCTATAAATAAAGTTACTTAGCCTGCTTATGCCTCGTTTCCACCGAGTAGAGCGGTTCGGAGCGGCTCAGAGCTGGACAGCTCACTTTTAAGAATCTCGGTGGTGTTTCCACCGCCGACCCTACCCTTATTGGTAGGGCGGGGTTTAGGCTAGAGTGCGATAGCCGCCGCCAGAATGTGGGTCAAACTATCGGGCTGTGGAACAACTGTGGTCAAGCCAGCGGTCTCTCATTTTTGCTTGGTCAAACCAGCCGCTTCTTTATTTATTCCCCCCGTGTTGTTGTGAGCACAGAGACGGCTCGGTGCAACTGATAGAGACAGTGAGCGAACAGTGCTGGCTACGGCAGCTACGTGACTAGCAGTGGGACACAAGTGTAGCCAACTGATTAATTTATTGACAAGGAAAAACACCACACAATAAACAGTGCTGTGCTCACATTTTCGCCAAAACACAAGACTCTCTTCACTCTTGCCGAGATGACTGAGAGGCACCTATTTGCAGACACATGGGGAAAAAACGGAGCTCCACCGGAAATACGAAATTTCTTCTTCATTTTTTTTTTTACTGGTGGCGATCACCCAGCGTTTCTTCTTCTTTTTGTTTTACTGCCGGCGTTCACCTAGCGGTGAATAATAACAAGACACAGTTTCCACCGGCTATGGTGCTAGTAGACAGTAAAAGACAGTAACATAAGTCAGTTTGTTAAGGGTCCCAAGTGACCAGGACGGTGGTAAAAAGTAGATGTTGAGGTAGAAGATGAATGAAGCAACGAAGCTTTGGGCACATCTTCCGAAATCCGTCTCTTTAATTCACAATTATCACAAGTAGGTCAATCACATACAAATATAAACTCTTATAAATGAAACACAAAAAGTTGAACTTTTATCTTAGAAGTCCTGGAAACAAATGCTTGTCTTTTCCTCTTAAACAAAGCTGTACGTAATAGCCTTTACGTAGTGTCAGTTGGAGCCTTGTTGCAGCAGTGCAGGCTAATGCTAACTGTGTTCGGATTAATAAACCTATTGTATTGTATGTAGCCGATCTCATTCTGCGGCTGCACGCGATCGTTACTGTTCACTTGCGTGATCACAAAGTCACAGACGAGCCTCGTTAAATAGCCTAATATGAACATAGGCTATTTATGTCTGGTTGAAATGTAATTCTGCGGCTGCACACGATTGTTACTGTTCATTTGCGTGATCACAAAGTCACAGACGAGCATTGATCGTTCAATAGCCTAATATGAATATAGAAATTATATAATAATTAAAACTGTGATCACTGGAGGACAATGAATCTGGTAATAAATCAATCAGGATCTAGAATGGAAACTGTCACCTTATGTGTCAGACGTTAATGCCTTTCACCCCACTTTTTAAAATGAGCTGTTTATTTTAATGTGGTGGCACTTTTTGTGTTTTATTTATAAGAGTTTATATTTGTATGTGATTGACCTAGTGTGATAATTGTGAATTAAAGAGACGGATTTCAGAAGATGTACACAAAGCTTCGTTACTTCATTCATCTTCTACCTTAACATTTTACCACCGTTCTGGCGACATGGGACCCTTAACAAACTGACTTATTTTACTGTCTACTAGCACCATAGACGGTGGAAACTGTGTCTTGTTATTATTCACCGCTAGGTGAACGCCGTTAGTAAAACAAAAAGAAGAAGAAACGCTGGGTGATCGCCGCCAGTAAAAAAAAAACGAAGAAGAAATTTCGTATTTCCGGTGGAGCTCCGTTTCTCCATGGGTCTGCAAATAGGTACTCTTGAGATGACTACACATAGCGGAAATGATTCTTTCGACCAATCAAATGACAGCAGTGTGTAGCTCCACCTTTTAGGCACGATTTCAGGCGGCTAGTACCCCTACGGAGGAGTACTGAGATTAGGAGCGGCTCAGGGGCCGGTTTCCCAAAGCGTTCGTAGAGCCTTCTTAACGCTACGTCATTCGTAACCCCTACGTAGAGTTCCTACTTAACGTTTCGCCTGTTTCCCGAAACGTTCTTTGCTACGAATCTCTTTCGTACGTTTTACGTTGGTAAGGTTGGTCTGGAGCGCCCTCAGAGCCTTCTTAGCTCTACCGTAGGGATGTTTCAGCTCTCATTTGTGTCATTTAACTAATAAATCTGACTGTATTTCATATCAAACGGACACAGCGATGACTGTATTAAATGACAAACTGTTAAAAACGATAACTGTATATAGCGTACATATCACATTTAAAGTAAGCTATATATTTTAGCAGAATACCATTCACTCTGATTCACAAAGTGTTCAAACTATATGAACAAGTACATAGTCATCTAACTGACTTGACAATCAGCATTAACTGATTGGATGCGATGTCCGTCAATATGAAAATACTTTATAAGGCCTACGTGATACACTATAACCTACAGTCAGATCGTTTTTATCAGTTTGATATTTAATAGTCATCGCTGTGTCCCTTTGATATGAAATACAGTCAGATGTATAAATTTAATGACAAGTGAAGTCCCTGCGATCGCTGTGGCATCGCCATAGATAGGCTACTACAGACCCCCACATATCCTTCCGTAAGCACCATGCGTAAAACGGACACGAGTGACATCCCTGTTGCGCATGGAACTGCCACAAGTCATTCATGAAGAAAATAATTGCTGGAAACTATCTTAATCTCCTCCGCTGTTTCTATATTTTTCTATAGCCTAGGCTACCTTTTTTAAATCAGTATAGGCTATGGTAGTACGTTCGACCAAGGTTAACACTAGAACCATCGCACTGCGGAGCTGTCAGCTGAGCCGGCTGACAGCTCCGCAGAGCCGGCTCAGCTGACAGCAGAGTGCGTCGGATTCTCCGTCTCAAAACATGTAAACGTGTGAAAAAAATAATGAATAATCAATTAAAGCTTACCTTAAAATAAGTGTGCCATGTTACTGTTTGTTGTAATTAGGATTTTAGCTCATTTGGACGCTGTTTGGGCCGTCTGTTTTTATTGATATAGGCTATTGGCGATATTATATCTACTTTCAGTTTCCTTACTGACCCACCACGAAACGTGATTATTGTTCTTAAAGATACTAAGATTATAAAGCAAGAGGTGTTAAATAAATGTTTCGGTTTAGAAGGATTTCTAGTAATCTTTTATTCGCAAAGACTTGTCATGCAGCTTCGCATGAAATAAGCAGGAAATGGAAAATCGAACTCGATTTCAGCAGTGTTTCTCCTAAGAGACCGTTCGGGAACCAGGACTACAGAGGTAAACAACTTTGGTAAGTCATAACGTAGGAGTCTTCGTAGCTCGCTAAGAGATGCCGTTATCGGGAAACCGGCCCCAGAGCAGTTAGGTGCGCTTAAACCGTACCCTACCCAACTTTTGGCAAATGAAAAGCCAAACTACCCGGACCGAACCGCTCCGATCCGACCTGCTCTACTCGGTGGAAACGAGGCATTACTTATCTACTTATTTGTTCTGGCGTGGCTGGGTACCACAGGGGCAACTGCACCAGGGCCCTGTACCAAACACTCAGAGGCCACAGCCCTTGATACACTGTTGATTGTTTTTTGTTACATATAATGCTTCAGCAAATAAAAGTATCTGCACATGAGTGGATATGACGTAATATATATATATATATATATATATATGAGGGAAATATATATTTTTGTGTTAACTGATGGATCAAATTCACAGTTCTATCATGTATTAAAGACTATTTCAAATCATGTCCCCCTCCCTAATTGTTAATTTGTTTTTATTGTGCGTACATGATGCATGTACATTTGTGCTCATAAAAAAAGGCCTTTGAAAAGCAAATTTCTCAGCAATATCATTAGCATGGCTCTGTTTTATTCAAGTGGACCAGTAATCCATCACAGTTAGCCAGCTATACTACCTGGACGTTGAAACTAAAGCAGCTTAATGGAAAGACTTCTTTCACTCAAATGATACCTATACAAAATATGCACGTCACAGTGATCATAGAGGAATACAATTACATTTATTTATCACATTTTAAACTCACACATACACACAACTCAATAATCGTTATAGGGCAAACAGATGACAGTGTGTGAACACCCTGAGCTTTGCCTCAGTGCCAATGTCGTCCAAGTGTTTGTGTTCTTACTTCAAAACAATTCAATAAATTGCTACATTTGGTATTTTCTCTCATCAGATTTCTTGTTTGATTCATATTGTATCCTGTGTTTTATAACATTCCTTGTAATTATCATTGCTATTGTTTCCCTTTGTATCACTCCATTTCGACTACCATTCTTCTTCAGCTTCCATTCATCCATGTTTAGCCAACCACAGCAGTTAAAGAGGAGAATCTCTATACGGTGTTTGTCACTGATATAGATCATCATCTCCCCCCTCCTCTCTGAACAGGTTGGGCCTCCCTGACCCCGAGCCAGAGCCTGACCCCTGACTTCCAGACCGGGCATCAGAAGCGGACGGGAACCTTAGTGGTGAAGGAAAAAAAGAAGTGAGTCTGAAATGTATCAACAAAGTGTACTGTATATTGACTGTCCTGGCCCCCGTATGTACCTGAAGTTTCCAAAACCTCGGCTCTGCTGCAGAGTTTGAGAAAACATTTCATATTTGCGGATGTCGTTGTCACTGACAGAGCGACGGGCAAACCTCATCGCCTCTTCAAAGTGATCCTTCCTGATCTCTGGGACTGGATCAAAGTCCTCATCCTGTAGACGGTGGAAAAATACTATGAAGACCATGTGTCAAACAGTACACTGTGTGTGTGCGTGTGTGTGTGTGTGTGTGTGTTTGTTTGTGGTTTGTGTGTTTTTTTGTGTGTGTGTTTGTTTGTGTGTGCGTGTGTGTAATAGCAGCCTGCCAGTCTGACCATGGGGACGCCTGGTCTGTTCTGCCTCTGACGCTCAGCCTTGATCTCGGCCTCGATGGCCTCACGTATGGCCAGTTTACAGGCTCTCTGGCAGATCTCTGTCAGGTCAGCGCCGGAGAAACCCTCTGTGATGCCTGACAGGTATTCCAGGTCCACATCCTACAGGAAGCAGAATGTGTACTTGTGTGATACCTAAATACATTGTATATCTGAATTGTCATCTACATTATAAAAGGGACAAAGCAACATTGACATGGGAATTCATCTCTAATAGTGGGTTTATCACTTACTTGTGCGATAGGGGACTTGCGCAGGTTGGCGTTTAGGATTGATTTGCGCGACGCCTTGTCTGGGAGTGGGATGTAGATGAGCTGATCTAAACGTCCCGGCCGCAGGATGGCAGCGTCTATGATGTCTGGTCTGGTGTGTCGACAGCAGCAAAGAAAGGGAGATGGACAGACAGGGAAAGTCAGTGCACTGACCTCTCTCTCTCTCTCTCAGACCACAATCACAATACAATTTCCCACACAGGGACCTGTTAGTGGCCCCAATGATGAACACATTCTTCTTGTCAGACATGCCGTCCATCTCTGTGAGGATCTGGTTGATGACTCTGTCAGCGGCACCCCCTGCATCCCCAGCTCCACCTCCCCTGGATTTGGCGATGGAGTCTAACTCGTCGAAAAACAAGATGCAGGGCGCCGCCTGTCTGGCCTGCGGGTCAGCCAAGTTACAGTGTGAAAGATAGAAAAAATAACACACTCATCTGCATAGCGCTTTGCACATAAAACATATCCTAAACGTCTATCTTCCCATGTCTTATATTCAGTATTCCACACTTTCTCTGCTCTCTCACCTTATCAAACACGTCTCTGACATTGGCCTCTGATTCTCCAAACCACATGGTGAGCATCTCAGGTCCTTTGATGGAGATAAAGTTTGCCTGGCACTCGTTAGCGATGGCCTTAGCCAGCAAGGTTTTCCCACAGCCTGGAGGGCCGTAGAACAGCACTCCCCGAGAGGGAGTCATGCCAAACTTCAGGAACTTTTCCGGATACTCGACGGGGTACTGAAGAGAGTGAGACCAAGACAGAAGGATTGATGATGGCACTTGTCTACGTGGGTATGTGCGTAATGTGTGTGTGTGTGTGCGTGTGCTTTTTCATCCACCTGGACGAGTTCTTGCAGTTCTCTCTTGACCTCTTCTAGCCCACCGATGTCCTGCCAGGTCACATTAGGCACCTCTGCCACGGTCTCCCTCAGAGCTGATGGGTTGCTCTGACTCAGTGCCCACTGAGGGAGTACAGGAGGGTGTCAGGGAAAGGAGGGACTATTGTGCCCCCAAACTGCCGGGAAGGAAGAGCAAAAGGTCTCCATGTATTTGTGTGTGTGTGTGTGTGTGTGTTTGTTTACTTCAAAGTCGTCCATGGAGACAGCCAGTGAGTTGAGCAGGTCAGCATCGATGGATTCGTCTTCCATATCTATGAGGATCAACTTCTTGCGAATGGTTTGCAGAGCAGCTTCGGAGCACAGAGCAGCCATGTCGGCGCCAACGTGACCGTGGGTCTCTTTACCGATCTGAGGTACGTAAAATAAGTCAGGGACATTAATGTTTATTTATCAAAGGTCACCTATAATGCAAAATGCACTTTTTCGTGGTTTATTGACAATAATAATATGGGTTCCCGGTGTATTTAGAGAGTCCCAAAGTATGTGGAAAAACCACTCCTCTCTCGTTTCCTCCACCTACACCTTTCTGAAAACCTGTGTTCAAAAACCCGTCAGATTCTCTTGCTTTATGACGTCATAACGAGGACCATGCTACCACTTTATAGTCTATGTAAAGAAATCGAATATCACACAAGAACAAGAGAAGCATCAAAACCTCTACCTGAACAAATATAGTTAATTAATTACCAATATAGTTACAGATTAACTAATTGTTTCGTCTTTAATTTATAGATAACTTCCCACCCTTTCCAGGTCGACGTCGTCAGCCAGTTTCATGTTTTTGGTGTGAATCTGCAGGATCTCCAGTCTGCCGGTGGAATCAGGGATTCCAATGTCAATCTCCCGGTCAAACCTGCCTGGAGAGAGACACCATCATACTTGTAGATGTACGTGTATGTGTATTGTGTACATGTACATGTTCATGTACTGTGTGTGTGTGTGTGTGTGTGACTGTCCTGACCAAAGCGTCTCAGAGCAGGGTCAATGCTGTTTGGCCGGTTTGTGGCTGCCATGACCACCACGTGAGCTCTTTGCTTCAGGCCATCCATCAGGGTCAGGAGCTGGGAGACTATACGCCTCTCCACTTCACCATGGGTCTGCACACACACACACACACACACACACACACACACACACACACACACACACACACACACACACACACACACACACACACACACACACACACACACACACAACGTGTGTTACATTGACCTTATACTGCAAAAACAGACATTTTGTTCTTGTTCCCTATTGTTTACCTTCTCTCTCTTGGGAGCAATGGAATCAAGTTCATCAATAAAGATGATGGCCGGAGCATTTTTCTCTGCCTCCTCAAAAGCCTTTCTTAGGTTGCTCTCTGACTCTCCCGCCAGCTTACTCATGATTTCAGGCCCTTCAAAGAAAAATTCAAAGCATGTAAAACACAACATATCTATAAATAATTGGAAAAAGAGAGAACTCTAACTGTATTCGTGTAATAACTCTGGTTATTCTCAAAGTTTCTTTCACTTTGAAATTGCAGAATTAGCTTGTTTGTCTCTGTGTCACTGAACACAAAAGTAAAGCCTCACCATTGATAAGGAAGAAGAAGGCCCCTGTTTCGTTGGCCACAGCCCGGGCCACCAGAGTCTTCCCTGTACCTGCAGGGCCATACAGCAGGATGCCTCTGGGGGGCTGAGAGAGAGAGAGAGAGAGAGAGAGAAAGAGAGAGAGAGAGGGAGAGAGAGTGAGTTTACCACACCAACGATCCCCCTTCGGAATAACCTTGACCCACAATTAAATCCAAGTGGCAGGGAGATAGTGCATCTCTGTCGGGCCTTAGGCCTGTACATAGTTAATGGTAGGTTCAGAGGGGACTTTTAGGGAGGTTCACATACTCCTCAGCTCTTGGGTCTAGTGTAGTAGACTATGCAATCAATGACATGGACCCCTCAACTATCAGTGCATTCACTGTCAGACAGCAATCCCCCCTTTCAGACCACAATCAAATTAATGTGTTCCTTAAATTGTCAGGTCAAATTAGCGACACAAAAATAGAAACCAGTAAGCTGTTTAAATTAAATCATAATTATAGATGGGCCCCAGACAGTGGAGACAAATTCATCAATGTTTTGAACTCTCCTGATCTGATGAATAACCTAGCAATATGTACAGTCCCCTCTATAAGTATCGGAACGGTGAGGCCAATTCCGGTGAGGCCAATTCCTGTAGACTGGAAACATTTGGGTTTGACACCAAAATATGAATATGAGACAATAAATCAACATTTAAGCTTTCATTTCCAGGTATTTACATCTGGATCTGATACACAACTGAGAAGATAGCATTTTTTGTAAAGGAACACCACATTTTTAGGTGAGCAAAAGTATTGGAACAGATAGACTTAAAATAAATTAAAGTGAATAAGACTTAATATTTTGTTGCAAATCCATCACTTGCAACAACTGCATCAAACCTGTGACCCATTGACATCACAAAACTTTTGCATTCTTTTTTTTGTGATGCTTTTCCAGGCCTTTACAGCAGCCTCATTCAGTTGCAGTCTAAGGCACCACTGTGCACTAATCATGATGTCAGATCAGCATCTTGATGTGGCATACCTGTGAGGTGGGATGGATTATCTCAGCAAAGCAGAAGTGCTCACTATCACACATTTAGACAGATTTGTGAACAATGTTTGAGAGAAATGGTACAATTGTGTATCTGGAATGAATTTTAGATCTTTAAGTCCATCTCATGAAAAATGGGAGCAAAAACAAAAGCGTTGAGTTTATATTTTTGTTGAGTGTATATAAATGAACTGGCTGTTGAGTTAGATCAATGTGCTGCTCCTGGCCTCTCCCTCCTAGATAGAGAGGTGAAATCCTTGTTTTACACTGATTACCTTGTTCTACTGTCTCCTACTGAACAAGGACTACAGCAACAGTTAGACGTAGTAGAACAGTACTGTCAGAACTGGGCCCTGGCAGTAAACATGAAGAAAACCAACATCATGATCTTTCAAAAACGCCCCAGGTGTCATGAGAACAAACATAATTTTACTATTAATAATCATGTAATTGAACACAGTATGAGTTATACCTACCTTGGTATAACCATAACAGCATCAGGGAGTTTCAACATGGCAGTGAATGCACTAAAAGAAAAAGCTTGAAGAGCTATATTTGCAATTAAGAGAACATTTTATGATTTCCAAATTCCAATAAAAATCTGGCTTAAAATATTTGATAGTGTCATCCAGCCCATTGCCCTGTACGGTAGTGAAGTATGGGGTCCACTCAGTCATCAGAGCTATACCCGTTGGGACAAACATTCAACAGAATCTCTACATGCAGAATTCTGCAGATACATTTTACATGTACACTGAAACACACCAACAAATGCATGTAGAGCAGAATTAGGCAGATACCCACTTATAATTAACATTCAAAAGAG
Organism: Hyperoplus lanceolatus; assembly: GCA_026929865.2. Lineage (NCBI taxonomy): Eukaryota > Metazoa > Chordata > Actinopteri > Uranoscopiformes > Ammodytidae > Hyperoplus > Hyperoplus lanceolatus. Next base: position 100,764 of record CM049399.1, on the reverse strand, counting down.
AACGCTCAACTTTTTTAACCACCTAAAATCCAGCCCCAGAGACACCCTCCACTCTAAAGCCCTCCAAACCCAAGAGCTGAGCCCAGAAAAGAGTCCCCTATGTCAGTTGGTACTGAGGCCAACTGCCCCCTCTCAGACACACTCTGACCAGCCTCACAACAACACTGCTCTCCAAACAGTAATCAGAGTAAAGCAAATTATAGCACAATGTAAAGAAACCTATCTGGACCATTGGGAAGAAACAACTAAAAGCCAAAGTACATTGGAATCTGTTATCAGAATCAGAATCAGCTTTATTGGCCAGGTTTGCGTAAACAAACAAGGAATTTGACTTTGGCAACCATTTGCTCTCCAAGTACAACATTCACTAAAAACTAAAACATTAAAAATACTGTTAAGTAAACAATATTACAAATGGACAAAAACGAATACACAACAACAATTCAAGAGATGGAAGAAATGGTGCAATCAGTCAGTTAGTGATTAAGAATTAAATAAAAATATAAATATATATATATATAGGGGAAGGTGGGGTGATTTGTGCATTTTGGAAGTTGCAAAACCCATTGTTTCTAGAAAACCGTGGAAGAAATTGGAAATGTGACCACATATTTAAGAAGAGCCATCCATTTGACTCATCCTGTAAAGAAGGGAGACACAAGGAATAAGATATAAGCACATTTAAGCTCAAAAAACTGTGTTTTGCCTTTCAAAGTAAAATTTCCATGATCAAGGTTTTTTGATTATTGTGTCTGAACAATTATAGACACGTTTGAAAACATTTGACACATGTTTTAGTGCTTTGGTATGCTACACTTTGAGTCTATATAATTAGCACAATGTCAACCCTAAATTGCTGCATCATGCCTATTATCCAAAATTCTGGGGATGGGGTGATTTGTGCGCAAGGGCCTGGGTGAGTTATAAGTAAGTAAGTAAGTAAAATGTATTTATAAAAGCACATTTATGACAGTTTGCACTGTCCAAAGTGCTGTACATAGTGCATTCAGTAGGTAAACAATGAAGGTAAAATAACAATAACCAAAATAAAAGACGTAAAGCCCATACATCCACATAAACACAGATAGTAGTGCAGAGGTAAGTAAGTAGTGCAGAGGTTAATGGGGAGGAAACACCAGGGTGTACATATGGGTTTTGAGCCTTGATTTAAAGGCAGAAATGTAGGGGGAATCACATTTGTCAGGTGGCAGTTGGTTCCACAAGCACGGAGCAACTAGTGCAAAGTACATTTCTGAGAGTTGTGCCAGTGGCATGGCTGTATACGCTGGTCACCAAAAGAAAGTGATTGTCTACAGTAGCTCAGAAGAGAGTGACATCTCAATTCCACTTAACGACACCACTGATGAGAGTTCAGATGGCCAGAAAGATGATGATGGTGACTTTGTCATTGTGACACAATGACGTGGGGTGATTTGTGCGACAAGACAACTTTTTTTCCGAAAGCTATATTTCTTAAACAGTTTATTCCAGATCCAAAGTTTTTATTGCCAGGGATGCACAACATCCTGAAATATATGTACATATTTGAGTTGGAGACATAACTGTCAAGGCCTCACTTTAAAATCACTTGGAGTAAAAAGTTGCACAAATCACCCCACCTTCCCCTATATATATATATATATATATATACGGTATGTATACACGGTCAGATTTAAGAATTACAATATAAAAATATAGGTACATTGCAAGGCAGATCAGTGCAGATCAGTGCAGAGGTAGTGTTAAAAAATATTTGAATTGTAAGTTTGAAATCCCGCCCTTAAAAGAAATGATGAATTAGCAGAATATCTCTCTACTGTCAGAGATAGAAAGTAGAGACAGATCCTAACCAAGTACAGGCTCAGTGACCACAAACAATTGAAACAGGACGACACAAAGAATCATGGCAACCAAAAGAAAACAGAAAATGTGGTCACTGTTCGACAGGTGAGGTTGAGACAGAGATGCACTTTCTCCTACAATGTACAAAATTAAATGACACAAGACAATTGTATTTGAACAAGTTCAGCTCTTTAGTGCAAGATTTCAAAGAGCTGAACGACCTCTCCAAATTAAAAATAATACTCGGAGAAGGAGACCGGGCACATCTTGCTGCCCAGTATGTATTTACATGCCACAACCTGAGGGACAGTGAATGATTGAGGCACACACACACACACACACACACACACACACACACACACACACACACACACACACACACACACACACACACACACACACACACACACACACACACACACACACACACACACACACACACACTATATAATATTCATACAGATGTATATATCGTTCATATTGTATATTGTTTTATTTTGACACATATTGTGTATTGTTTGAATATTGTTTGAATATTTGGATTTATTTGATGTTTTGCTTTGGCAATATTGCTTTTTTTTTTAACTTTCATGCCAATAAAGCCAATTTTGAATTTGAATTGAATTTGAGAGAGAGAGAGAGAGAGAGAGAGAAACACAGTCATAAAAGGAAGCAGAGGTGTGAGTGGTTGTTATCAGGTTGTTGTTGTTGTTTGTGTATGCACGTAACCTTGACTCCTATAGCCTTGAAGAGGCCGGGGTGCCTGAGAGGAAGCTCCACCATCTCTTTGATCTGGGCCAGTTGCTTGCGACAGCCTCCTATGTCGTCATAGCCGATGTCATTGAGGCTCTCCTCCTCGTCCTGTCACAGGGAAATAATCCAGAGTCAGATGTGGTCAAGTATATTTTCGCCTGTGAATGTGAAATTGTCCTGTTCCTAATGCCGAAAAGGTTACATAAAATCACTCAAACTGGATTGCTTTGGTGATTTGATTTAAGTTTATGCTGCAGCATCGCTATGGCATTGTTGCACGTCAATGGCAAGCATCCATGGATTCATCCTGCCCAGTTACAACAGCCTGTTTAAGGCCTGGAGAGTATGCTATAAGTTATTTCCTTGCCTCTAATCATCCTATTGCACTTGCAACCATACAACCATAATAGGCAATTTAATGAGTTGTCAGTGTATATTTTGAGTAACTAGTATTATTGTATTGAGCTGGGACACAAGGAAGTGATTGCGATAATTACAGAACAATTCCAGAATTCTTGCTACATCTGGAGTTCTTCCTGCTACTAGCTCAGTGTCCGCCTAAAGTGGCCTCTGCGTGTTGACACTTATTTTATATACTGTACAGTCTATGGTTGACACACAGTGACGGCATAACTCCATATGGCAGACCTCTCTTTTGATTGGCTCTCCCTCACAGTAGATGACTGTGTCCGGGGCGACGATGCAGTGAGGGCTGGGGTCAGTCTCCACCACCTTGAACTCCACCGCCCGCATGCTCCCCCTCACCAAGAAGATGTCATCTGGCAAGTGGCAACACATGCAAAAGGCTTTTAACAAATGGGAGCATCTAATTGAGTTCTGGATGATAGTGGGGCGAAGATATGAATTGACGCTTTGTGCTGTTGAACAACAAACAAGTTGATATATGAGCTGCCCTACGGTATGAGGTTTTACACGATCAAGTTATGGGCAGGGCCGTTTGACTGTGTTGTGATCAGCAGCAGAAGCGTTGCAGTACCTTTATGTATGGGCCTGTAAGCCTCCAGAAAGTACGGTTTTAGGAAAACATCAAAGATGTTTCCGGTCAGGCCCTCAATGGTGTCATCTATAGGGAGGACATGGATCTTCTTCCCATACTTGATATCAGGGCAGGACTGGACACTGTGATAAAACACACACACACACACACACACACACACAGCAAGCCATGGCTTACTCCTGATTATTTCATGTAAAGTTTCTCCAAACCTCACGTGTCATGCAAAGAAACATGGTGTGCAGTCTACCTGATGACATCACCCAGCCGGACGCGCAGGTTGTTGCGTGTCACACGCGTCATCCGGATTCGTTCTAACCCACATGTGTCATCAGTCAAGACGATGCACACCGTCTCACGCCGCTTCTTCCCTCTCAGCACCACCGTGTCCCCCCGGAAGAGCTGCAGCTCCTCCGTCTTTTTCTGGTGGGGAGACACACACACACACACACATTAGGGTTTTCATTACTTCCGAGGTCATCACATAGAATTACATTAATTTCCTGGAGACTTGCCATAACTGTAACGACTACTTGCCTAAACCCTTACCCTAACCTAAACCTAGGTCTACCCATAGCCATACCTTAAAGCCTTAAAGTCCTCACCCTAAAATTGTATAATTTACATTATGGGGACTTCCATTTTGTCCCCAAAATATCACTGTAGAAACAGAAAAATGTCCCCACACCATGAGTAATACACAGACACACACCTCATAATAAATACATAGATTACTACAGCACTTTTACACCTTACACAGACCCCACACACACAGACCTGCGACAGGCTGACAATGCTGCTGTCTTCATTGAGAGCCTCGTCCACAATGAGTCTGTTAGGCCTCTGTTTCTGCCTCAGGATGGCAGTGGAGAAATCTTCTCCCTTTGGGCTTCCAAACAAGACAACACATTATGTCCCTCTCACTTGTAGCTCTGGTTTCCCAATGTGACACTGAGCTGTATTTAGACTCCCTTTGGCTATGCACGTAGCAACTATACAAGTCTGTAAACATACCAATAACATGTTAGTTCATCAATAGTTTTGAGCTGAATCTAAAATGGATTTACAAAAATGTAAATGCAGTGTTGGTTTAATGACACAAAAATATAAATTGGATCAAAAATGTAAATGATCATTTCTGTGATAAATTATACAGCTTATTTAAAGATGTAAGTACACACACACACACACACACACACACACACACACACACACACACACACACAAACTGTACACATGCAGCTGTTTCACTCACTCTGCTCCATCTGAGCCTGGCATGACTTCTCTCCTTTGTTTTCGTCGGATTTCAGACAACCTCAGCTCTTCCCACTATCCCTCGCTGTCGTCTGCAGTTGTTTACTGTGGTGGTCTATGCAGCAGCTGCTCCTCTATGCTCTGATGATGTCTGCTGCGATCGGTGCCAAGGGTTTCAGGTTCTGCCTGGTCTGATCTGGTGCAGTTTTGTTCTTCCAGAAGCCCACAAGGTTCCCGGCAGAGAGTCTCAGTGTTTCCTTTCTTCTCTGTTGCCTTGAACCACCATGTTTGCTGGAGGCGCAGCCTGTGTGTTGTTTATCAGTGGAGGTATGTATATGCCCTCCCTGTCTTATTTGTAACCCCATCCTGCGTGCACAAATAGGTTGATGGTGCACACACTTAGTCGCACAGAGATCCAAAACACTTACCTTGGAGTGTATCCCAGGACATACTGTATGACATATGTAAAGTGTCAAAAGTCTTAAGGTTAATTTTATTTGCTGACGACACAAACATCTTCTATTCGGGGAAAGATCTGAATAATATGGTTGAGATCGTAAACATTGAATTGACTAAGTTACATGGGTGGTTAAACCGAAATAAGTTATCACTAAATTTAGAAAAAACTAAATTCATGATGTTTGGCAGGAGAGCATCAGATGTCGCTGTATTAATCAAGGTAAATGGAATTGAAATTCAAAGGTCAAGCAACACAAAGTCCTAGGGGTAATAATTGACGATAGATTAAGCTGGAAACCACAAGTTAGCCATCTCAGGGGCAAAATAGCCAGGAGTATTTCTATACTTTGGAAAGCACAACATTGTTTCAATCAAAAGGCCTTACTTGTATTATACTGGAGTTTAGTTTCCCCACATCTGCATTACTGTGCTGAAATATGGGGAAACACTTACAAAGGTACATTGCACCCGTTGGAGATTCTTCAAAAGGAAGCAATACGAATTATTTACCAAGCCAATTACAGGGCACACACTAATAACTTTTTTATTGAAGGTAGAATTCTCAAATTACGTGATGTGGTATATTACCACACAGTACAAATTATTTACAAGCTTAAAAAAAAAGCCTTCCTAACAGTTTACAAGTAATGTTTGAAGACAGAGAAGTTTTGCATGATTTAAGAAGAAAAGATAAATTCACTGAGAAAAATATACGGACCACACTTAAATCCTTTTCGATTTCTGTAAATGGTATTAAGCTGTGGAATGGACTTGATGAAGTTGTCACAGGGAGTTGCAGTTTGCGCAATTTCAAAGCAAATTATGTTTCAAAAATTATTGAAAATTACAGACTAATAACCTGAGCACAATGTCAATGTCACTTTCATAACAATATTGTAACGAATAATACAGGCCAGCAGACAGACTTGTTTTTGAATACTTTTGCAGAAGTGTTTATACTACCAGTTAAGAAATGGAACAGGCCAAATACAAGGCCACTTCACACTTTATACACTTGGCATTGTCACAGAAAAACTGGGGCGGGACCTGATAAGCCTTTTTTTATATATATATATTTTTTTTTTTATTTTTTTTATTATATATATTTATAAAATTTTTGGCTTTTTTTCTTACAAACGTCGCCAAGGGCCTGAAGCCTTTGGCTTCTTCCGTCTCCCTTCGGACAACACAAAGTATGATGTATGAATATTTGCAAGAGAAAATTGTGTATTGTGTGGAACTGTCCGAAAGAATAATAAATAAATAAATATTTCCTACTCCCCTCTGGTTCTTAACAGCAAATGCAATCTGAAGTGCCCTGCCGGTCATCGAGAACACTTCCCGACTTGCTGTGAAATATATATGGGTCAAAATAAATGCTGTATTGAGATTGTTTTTCCTCCCTCACACAAAGGCCTTGAAGACACACACACACACACCACACACACACTGAATGTGGACACATTGTGGTGTTTTGGTTGAAACCTTTATTACCAAAAATTGACCTTTAACAAACACCTTTAGACAAGCAACAAGGGCATAGTCGCGCTGTACATTTCCCTGGTGAGAACCTGGACTCCAACCCAGCCAGCCTCTCTTACAGATTCAACAAATAAGGAACACAATGATTTTTGGCTACACACACCTGAACATACAGCTTCTACTCACTGTAATAACCTAGAACTGTGTTCTTGGAAGTTGCAAAGGGAAGTGAACGTGAAGTGGAGAGAGAGAGAGAGAGAGAGAGAGAGAGAGAGAGAGAGAGAGAGAGAGAGAGAGAGAGGGGTGAGAGAGGTAGAGGAGGTTTAAATGCACAAAGAAATGCTGATTTGAACATCAGCGTTTAGAAGGGGACTGAAACCCTAACAAAATTAAAATCAGTATGATAAAAAATGCAAAAAAAAATTAAAAAACATGCCCAAAAAATTTAAAAACGGTAAATTTATAATTCATGCAAAGATGAGATGCCGAACCTGGAACGTGTGCTGGGACAGTGAAGGAGAAAATGGTGTGTGTGACCATTGGACAGCATTTGGTTTCTAAGGTCTGGCCGGTGCAAACTGTTAAAAAATGCTGGTGGTATGAGATTAGTTGACTGAATCAGCTTTACCCTGCCATAACATCTTTCATTGTTTTTTAGTAATTTACAAATAGACTCCTTTTCAATATTATTTACATATTTATCCCATCACATCTAGATGAGAGTTGATTGTTCTACTGATTTCAGTTCAGTAAGCGGGTGTATTATAGCAATATTTCTGCAAACCGACTCTTGCTTCAGATAGCCAAGCACTGGATAGCTGGTTTGATGTAAGCCACCGTCGAAAGTTCATCTTTGTGAAAGCGCCCCATCATGTGTTGCTGCACAGGCCAGATTACATCGGGGGGGGGGGGGGGGGTTATCCGTTTATTGCTTTGACCAACAACCGTTTGCTCAAGGTCATCGAACCCTGCACCTGATTGCTGCACTCATCACACAGCTTCTGGGAATGTCTTTAGTCTGGTCACCTTCTAATTGGTTTCTATTCCATTAGACACGCTCTGTCAAGCCTCCACACACATACAGTATGTGGACAATGACAAACATGTACCCACAAGGGATGAACTCTTTCACCACAGCCTCCGAAAAAAAAAACTGTGCATAAAGGTCCGCACTTAATAACAGTTAGAAAAAACAAACCATCTTGCACAGTTTAATCGAGAAATTACAAAGTGCTGGGTTGTCGTAAACAAAAAGAGAAATTGCATGATTTTTGTCACTAGTCCCTCCTGGCAACAAATCCAGTTTTATTTCTGCTTGTGTCCCTTCTGAACAAGAGTATAAAAGCAGGTGTGTGTGTGTGTGTGTGTGTGCTGTTTGAAATGACATGAGAAGTTTACTGTTTATCATGCATACATTTTTGAGTGATAACTTCAGATAGATACATAGGACATTACAGTCCATCTGTGTGTATTTCATGTGTCTGCCGTTAGCAGTCTTCCTCCTCAAAGTGCGTCTTTTGCAGAACCTTAACGTGGCGCTCATAGATCTTGAGGGCGGGCCCCAGTCTGATTGACAGGCCAGTCAAAACATCGTTACGCTGCATGAGGAGAAGAGACTTGCCGTCGATTTCCTTAATGAAGAGAACAAAGCAATGTGGGTAAGTACAGGTGATACTCATATTATTAGAATATCATGGAAAATGAATTGGAATTGAGGCAAGAATTCATGCAAAAGGGGCCCAAACCTGTGTAGGGGAGACCGGGGTAAGTAAGCACACTTTTTATTCTAGTGAGAATTGCTCATCACCTAAACATCTTTCAATAGTCATCCCTACATTAAATTGAAGCTTAAGGTGTTGGCTTGACATGTGAACCCCTCACTTTTTCTAACTTATTGTAATAAAGAAGAAATTTACCATCAAAGACACTTTAACAGTATGGGGTTGTTTGTCACAATGTTATCTTAATGGGAGCAATCTTAAAAAGAAGGCAAGAAAGCAGAACTAAATTTGAAAGTTTAATTTCATTGTCAAGTTGAAAAATAGGCCTACATAACTGTATGCATCTCAACACAAAATGAGCAAGGAATAAACAAAAAGGAAATCCATATTAAGACCAACCTACTGTAAACAAATAGGTCTAACAATAATAGCCTACTCAACCACGATACACACATTCACTATCTGTGTTACAGTGATGGCAAATGTAGGGTCTGCTCACTAACTAAGCAGAGATTGTGTGCCAACTGGTTGCACATACAACACTTCTCCCATACCTCCCCTGAACGGGTGCTGGAGAACGTTTCCATACAAACCAAACACAAACTATCCTCTTCATCTGATGAAGATTCCTCCTCCTGTCTCTTTCTCTTCTGTTTCTTCTTCCCCAGCTGGGGTGGAGTGCACTGGGGTGCAGTAGCATTGGCAACTGGTCTAGTTTGGGATGCACTGGGTTGTTTTGATTTTGTTGCCCTTTTTCTCTTTTGCATGCTAGCTGCCTTTCCTGCTCTATTCTCTCCTTCTCTGGGGTGTCAGTGAGGATACAGCTTGACATTTTCTTTTGTTATTGGGTTCCTTTCCTGGCTGTACCCTTTGGATAACATGTGACAACCAACCCCCCAAAAAATGTGACAAACAACCCCAACTGGAATTTCTTGCTAGCATCAAGGCCAACAACCATCTGACAACTAATTAGCTTGCTAAAAACAATCTAAACTATAGCTTACCCTTCACACTTTTTTAGGGTAACAAGTGTTTTGTTATAAACCCATTGTGTAAAAGCCAAGAAGAAAAATACTGAGGAACTAAATATTTGACATGAAAAACACTAACAGTCCTCTCACCTCGAATTCAGCAGTCTAACTCCAAGGAAGACTATGTAGGTGACCTCTGATCCCAGTTGTGGATATTTACATACCAAAATTTAACAGACACCACCTTCTGGTTCCGAGATATAACAATTGTGACAACCTACCTGTGTGACATATTACCCCGTTCTCCCCTACATATCGATGATTATACTTTCTATAGGGCCGATATTTCTGTATTTAAAATCCCTTTTCTATTGATTTTTATGTAATATTAAAACTCAGAGATTTTGAATGTGGGGTTTTCATAAGCTGTAAGCCATAATAAATACAATTATAACAAATGAAGGCTTGAAATATCTCACTTTGCATGTAATGAGTCTATATAATATTCTACCCCCCCCCCCCCCCCCCCCACCCCCCCCCACCACAAAGAAGAAAAAACCCAACCCCCCACCCACAAACCAAAAACCAAACACACAGAGAGAGGAGGGAAAGACCCAATGCCCCCCCCCCCCCCACCAAAAAAAAAAAAGAAAAATACAGAGTTGTCTTTTTTTTTTTTAGAGCCCCCCCCCCCACCACCTAAAGTAGCCAGCTCTTGATGTGGCCCCGCGGGGGGGGGGGGGGGGAAAAAAAAAGCCACCCCCCCACATACAAATAGATTTGAAAAATAGTTGGGAAGGAAATGTGTTTGGAAGGATTTTATTTTTTAATCCACCCCATAAAAAAGGGGGGAAAAAACAAAAGTGTTGCGTTTATATTTTTGTTGAGTGTAGTTTCACCTTTTAAGTTGAATTACAGAAATAAATCAACTTTTGCACGATATTCAAATTTTTCGAGTTTCACCTGCATGTTACAGCTGTTCCAAAGGTTACAGTGAGTACAGTATAGTGTGTCTCTAGTGGCTGTCAAAGGAGATGACAGGCTCACCTGTGTCATGAAGGCAGCAGCCTGCTCGGGGAAACCTGCTGCTGTGAAATAACTGACCACATCAGACACTGTCCAGTCTGCTGGGCTGCCACTGCTTTCCTCAGACTTTATAAACCTAGAGAGAAGAAGAAGACTCTGGGCACTTTACAAAACCGGCAGTGAACTTGTCAAATGATGTCCGAACAGTTCATTTTAGGAATTGTAGTTAATTCATGGATGGATTAAATGGGAATCTATTTCCTATGTTTTTTTTGGCTATCAGTATTGGTTTTAGAATTGGTTTCATGTGTTTTCTATGTTTTTATGGATGGATAAACTGAACCTTGAAACTGCTCTGAAACAGAGTGTAAACAGGAGTATCAGACATTATTATGATTAATTAATTAATATTGCTGGGGCCAAATTGCTGTTTTTGTTTGTTTTGTTTTGTTTATTTTAATTAATGATTGAGAGGTGTGGCCTTGGTGTCTGCATAGGGTGGATTGCATAAATACCTGGCAACCTGGAATTAGATTCAGGTGTGTAATGGGGAAGGCCACACAGTTTTTGACCGGGCTCGTGCTCGTGCAAATGTTTGTTTATTGGAAAGAGCCTATTTTGTGTTTATACGAAAGAGCAATAACCCTTGGAACAGTTTTTTTTTTTTTTTAGTCAATAAAAGGATTGACATATCCGACAATACGGCATCTTCTGGACATCGCATTAATTCACACACGCGTCAGACTTCCGTCTAACCCTTACCCCTCGGTAATGCTACAGGAAAAGCCATTAAAGTGCTCCGGTGCGCGCACTGCTTTACATTGGACAAGAGACGTTGTTTGTTTGGACAAAGACAATACCGAGCAGCGCACGGAGAGCAGTGCATGGACAAACACAGCAGAAGGACCAAAAGTATGTAGCGCGATACAATAAAAACAATTGTGCGCACACGAAGAAAAAAGGAAAAAAAAAAGGACTAATGGGAAATAAATCCAATGCATTGGTTCTGTGGGGTGTTCTGTTAGGTATTTCAAACTGTCGAATGATTAACTGAGTTGTGTGTGTACTGGGATTGAACTCAAGGTACTGTTATACATTTGATCTGATTGTATTTTTGAAAATGGATTCTGATAAAGGTGTTCAGAGTCAAATACATGGTCAAACGTTATTGGTTGAAGCCCCCACGGCTGAAACACATCCTATTGGTGATGGTGACGGAAATCGGTGTCACGTGGTTAAACCTGAAACACAGTCCGACATGACAGATATTTCAAACCTTGTGGAAAATGTTGATGAGGATGAGGAGGACATTGATGATGAAATAAATCCAAATGACAGCATTTCCAATGTGGAAAGTAAAAAATCTACCCATAAACGCCATACAAAATCAGTAACCAGCATGTCCAGCAGATCTTCTACCTCCTCAGCTTGCAGGCAGGCAGAGGCAGAGAGAGCTGCACTCGTCATTCATGCTGCAGCATTAAAGGAGAAACATGCACTGGAGGAGCAGGAACGAGTGCTGCAAAAGAAAAGGGAAATGTTGGAGCTGAATACACAACTGGCAGCTGCTGAGGCAAAAATCGTTGTATTAAAATCTCCCAGTCAACATGGTCGTTCATATACCCAATCAGATGGAATGGTATCATACTTGGATAAAGGAAAAAGGTTAAAGGAACCCTCACTCACACTCCATCCTGAAGAGAAAGCATATCAACCATCCATGCAACAACAATATATAGAACAACCAACCTATATGTTTCAACAACCACCACCCAGGCAAGTACAAGTAGAACAATCTATGTACCTGGCACAACCGCCACCCATTCAACAACCCCCATTTTGGCAACAACAGTCTATACTGCTACCACAACCACCACCATTACAATGCTAACATGCAGCACAGTACAACAGGCATGACAACGAAAGGACATTAGAACATGGAAAACCTTTGAACAAACCTCTCACAAATGAAACTGGCATTTCTCCTCAAAGGAGTGATGAATTAGCTATACGCAACCTACTGCAAAGACAAAATGAGATAACAGCCATGCTACACTCAACAAAAATATAAACGCAACACTTTTGTTTTTGCTCCCATTTTCATGAGATGGACTTAAAGATCTAAAATTCATTCCATATACACAATATTACCATTTCTCTCAAACATTGTTCACAAATCTGTCTAAATGTGTGATAGTGAGCACTTCTGCTTTGCTGAGATAATCCATCCCACCTCACAGGTGTGCCACATCAAGATGCTGATCTGACATCATGATTAGTGCACAGGTGTGCCTTAGACTGTCCACAATAAAAGAACACCCTGAAATGTGCAGTTTTGTCTCACAGCAAAATGCCACAGATGCCACAAGCATTGAGGGAGCGTGCAATTGGCATGCTGACAGCAGGAACCAGATCTGTTGCTTGTGCATTGAATGTTCATTTCTCCACCATAAGCCGTCTCCAAAGGCGTTTCAGAGAATATGGCAGTACATCCAACCGGCCTCACAATCGCAGACCACGTGTAACCACACCAGCCCAGGACCTCCAAGATCATCTGAGACCAGCCACTGAGACAGCTGCTGAAACAATTGGTTTGCATAACCAAACAATTGGTTCCAAAGAGGAGCGAGACAAAGCTGAAGCCGAGGCCCGTGAGAAGGAAACCCGAGCCCACAAGCTGGAGTCTCTGATGGACAACAAGTATGAACTGGACCGCAACAACAAACTGCTGCGGGCTGAAATAGAAGACCTGGTCTCCTCTAAGGACGATGTTGGCAGGAAAGTCCACGACTTGGAGAAGTCCAAGCGTACAATGGAGCAGCAGCTGGAGGAGATGAAGACTCAGCTCGAGGACCAGCTACAGGCCACGGAGGACACAAAGCTGCGCCTAGAGGTCAACATGCAGGCCATGAAGGCCCAGTATGAGAGAGACCTGGCAGGACGCAACGAGATGAGAGAGGAGAAGAGGTCACTGGTCAAACGGAAGCGCCAGAAGTGGAGTGACGAAGTCTTGTCCCTGGAGACATTGTACTTATCGCAGACACAGCAGCTCCACGTGGTTCCTTGGAAGAGTCCTTGTAGCGGCTTACCATTAGGCACTAGGTTGCATGTCGTTTTGGTGTCTGACGCGTGCGTATAGCCTACAGTTAACAGTTGAAACTTTTGAATGTCCACTCGTTCCTTAGAGTTAAAATGCTTACTTTTATTCATTAACACAAATAAGGGTGCGACTTGTACACACAACAAACTATTCTCTGTTAATCTGTGCTCCATAGCACGGTCGAAAACAATTTGCCTTCCGGCATGCAATCCCCTGGCGTCCCTGCTACGCCTGATTTATAGCCTTGCATCCGGTTACCTGGGCTGCCACCAGGCGGTCGAATCAGGCATAACAATACAACCAAACAAACAAACAAACAAAAAGGGTAAATGGCTCTTACAGTCCTGGTGAACCATCCTGACAGTAAAGGACTAATGTGTTGCACACAAGTAAAAACTAAAACCAGCACACTGGATAGACCTGCAACAAAACTTTGCTGGCTTCAAGTAGCCACAAATTAAAAGAATATATAATATATAATTCGGAGAATTTCTAGTTTTGTTTGAGTTTTATATGAATTTGTGAATTTATTGGCTCCATTTTTTGAGTTTTACTTTGAATTGTTCATGCCCTCCTGTCACTCTCAATTAGGGGCCGGTGTGTTGGAGCCAAATTGCTGTTTTTGTTTGTTTTGTTTTGTTTATTTTAATTAATGATTGAGAGGTGTGGCCTTGGTGTCTGCATAGGGTGGATAGCATAAATACCTGGCAACCTGGGATTAGATTCAGGTGTGTAATGGGGAAGGCCACACAGTTTTTGACCGGGCTCGTGCAAATGTTTGTTTATTGGAAAGAGCCTATTTTGTGTTTATACGAAAGAGCAATAACCCTTGGAACAGTTTGTTTTTTGTGTAGTCAATAAAAGGATTGACATATCTGAAAATACGGCATCTTCTGGACATTGCATTAATTCACACACGCGTCATACTTCCGTCTAACCCTTACCCCTCGGTAATGCTACAGGAAAAGCCATTACGAATATAATATTTTTTAATGATAATGATAATTTATCAAATGACAAAGTGGAGAAAAAGTGACAATGTGTGAAGGGGTCGCCCGTGGTGAACATAGAGAGCATTATAATTATGAATCTGATTACATTATAGGCTATTATTACATTATCAACCAGTCACTCCAGGATCTCTGCTGTACTCACCCTCCACTGTTTAGTCCTCCGTTCATCCCTCGTTCCTCCGTCGTGCCAGAGTCTCTCGGGGAGGCGGTGGGTGTGAGCAGGCAGGAAGAAGACACGCCCACTCCTGTCTTAGACTCAAGGCCTGTGACGGGTAAAAAAAATTAAGCCCATTTTTGACTACCTGTCATCATTGCCTAAACCCCCAAACACAAAACACACACACAGTTGGAGATGATCTGTAAAGCTGGACTCACTGTTAAAGCATGAGGAGGTGTGGTTGATTGTGTCATGCTGCATCTGATTCTGTGTGGAGAAAGAAGAGAGAGAGAGAGAAAGGAAAGGTGTCAAACTAAGATGGTAATAAATGAACATGACACAGGTGCAGGGGCGTGCACAGGTAGACACCAAGTGGTGCCTGAGCACCTGCCCTTTGCCCCCTGGACAAATAAAGTGCCCTTAAACATTTTATTTATTTATTTTAAGCAGTGTATCTTGCCCATGCTGACATGACGAAGACTTAAAAGAGAGAAGAAGCTTCGGGATAAGGGATTATTTAAAAAATCCCAAAAAAGTTTTTTTTTCAAACATGTACATTTTTACTTTCTGCTTTTTGGTAATTCTGTGTCTCCAAATTATTCCAGAAAATAGTACTAAATAGCCCACATTGACACAGGTGATTTAGCCTTAGTTTTCTTCTCAAAGTGCACCAGATTGAACCCCCTAGAGAAGGTCCAGGGTCCTAAACACAGTCTCCCAAATTCCTGTGAGAAACACTGTATGTGTGGCCGGTTATTAAAAGTCATTAGGCCAGGGGGGGATTTTGTACAAGTAACTTTAAAATTATTTGGTCATTCATCGATAGAATTTATTGTGCCCTTTTTTTGCACTGAGCACCTGCCCCCCAAAATGTCTGTGCACGCCACTGTACAGGTGGAAAAGCCATGTGGAAATCATCAGAGTTGTAGGACCTCCGACTAAACTCAAGGATTAAAAGGAGCCTGCAGGATCAAGATGCAGCATGACAAAAACAAACTGCAACAGGACCATCTGCTGTGGAAGTGGGAACAACGACGTGCAAGGAATAAGGTGGACTGGTGGGGAGACAAAACTGACACATTCCCTGGGTTCCAATCCCCCATACTTCCCTACTATTAAGTATGTCAGAAAAAGATTTAGGATGTCCCAATACATGCAAGTCAATTGTAGTATGCTGAAAATACATAAATGCCCCAATAACTCCGAAGTATTCGTTTTTATTCTCGACATTTCTCCACAAAATGAACAAAAGAAACTTCATTATCTGATTTTGTTTAGCCCTCCTGTGTCCCTAAAACTCTTCTGTACTTTAGTATGTAGTGTAGTAAAAAGAAAGAGTATGTGATTTGGAATGCAGGGATTCTCTTTGCTGGTCTATCATGGGGTCTTGGGCTCCTCTTCAATAAAAAAGCTAAAATGTCTTCCTCAGAATTTCTTTCTTTCTATCTTTATTTGTCACACACATCCTTAAATATAGGCCTGCATGATGTGCAGTGAAATGCTTCCTTGCCATGATCCAGGATTTTACAATAGAAGCTCTTTACAATGTAGTACTGAATGAAGCTATTCACAAGTTAGCACTAGTAAAACAGGTGCAAACAACACAAGAGCAAAAAAATATATATCGAGAAATGTTATGCATTTAAAATTCTCCAGTCCATATTCTAAGATAAATGGCTCTTGTAGTATATTAACTTCTTAAAGCACATTTCTGTAAGACTAGCTGAAGGCATAATTTGCCAACCCCCACTTCTAGGAATGTGTAAGTTGGCGATGAGGTCTGAGCTTCTGTAAATCATCTTATCTGTGTTTAAGCTAAAACAGACACTTGTATGACTGTTTTATAGGTTTGAGTTAACACTGGCCGGTCTCGGGCTTTTCCCAGCCATTAGGAGTGGAGATAAAATACGGCCGCTGTCCAAAACTGTTGGTGTTACTGGTCAAATCCAGACTTCAGGCCGCCAGGCCGGACAGTGTCTCTGTTAATCTATTCCACAGATGTTTAGGAGTGGTAATTGTGCAATAGTTTATTGCACTTTAGTGCAATTGTTTAAGATAGTGAGCAAACAGGATTCGGGGGGCTTTAACGTTTGACCAGGAACAGTCTTGTACATTCCTCTGTTTCAATTTGGCTTAATTACTTTGATTTTCATTTGACTTCGTTTACTGCAGTATGAGCTTGTTGTTTTAAAATAAAGAGAACCGTTCCTGAAAGCCTCCTCAAACTGCGTCAGCTGTCAACTTCTTTCATCACGCCACACCACCAGAACCCAGAAACGACACTCTCTTCCACGGACTCACTGTACTAGCTAGGAACGTTTTAAAACTTCATCATTTAAACCACCATTGATGTGTGTTTTATGCAGCTGGAATCCCATTCATCACTTTATTTTATAGGCCTCAAGGATACACACAATGCATTTAGATGAGGAACAGGGTACCGGTTACAGGGGAATCTTTCGTTTTTCTTAATGGTGGTTGGTGTTATGTTATCTCAATGTGGATCATTTCTCTAAGCATATATGTTATTTGCATCATCATTGGAACAAGTCATTCTTCCATGTAGTGGTGGAATGACTTGTTGGCCCAGACCAGTGTTGATGGTCCTGCCTACACACACATCTGTTTTCATTTATTCTGATTGATTAGACCTCTGCTCAGGTTCAAGTTATGTAGAACAGTGCTGTATACTACACAACCAATTAAAATGATAGAAGGTGTGACTTTCTCATCCAAACAGGTGCAACAAAACTAATAAAAGAATCACATGTCCATCAAGCTCAGTCGGTACATTCTACTCAAGCACAAGAACACACCTGTGTGGCTGGACCATGGGTGAGTAGAGCACTTCCCTAGAAACTTTAAATTTAATAAAATAAATAATAGTGCAATACTGAAAAATAATTTCTTAACTACAGACTTGTGTTAAGATGCCGGTGTTTGACATATTATGCTGAGGTCAGTTTGGTGAATAGTAGGCCACAGCATCCACCAACACTTGGTGAAATGCATCAACATAGTTTTCTGGTGTTGAAAATTTAAATGGAATTCAGCCAGTGCTCATTTTATTATTTATACCTGTGATTTCCTCACTGTGACATGTCATAAATGTGCCCTGAGAGAAAAACGGCTGATTATGTAGTATGCAGATGATTTAGTATACCTTAAGATATTTCTGAGATCCTACATTTCTGTATTTAGTAGTTAGTCACATTATAGGTATAGGCCGCCTATATAAAATGTCTCTAAGCTGTGCACAATTTGAACACCAGAGCAAGAAAAAGCAACAGATACTGTATACTTTTCTTTATGGATATATATCATAGTCCAGGTTATATGTTCATCAATCATTAAAACATATGTGAAATTCCTAACCTGTTACTCTACTAGGTGTTGTGAAAAACTTGCACTGTAGCCTCCAACTTTTTCCAACATGAATAATATCACGGTATTTGTTCTTAGCTCAGCGACTACTGTAAATTCTACAAAGGCAACTAAAAATGTCTTAAACTATCTCAATGTAACTTCTATTATATCAGGTATCTTTATGCATTTTTATCCCGTTTTGAAACAGTGGAGAGATCACAGGAAATGAAAGGAAGAGGGATTCAACAAAGGTCCCTGGTCAGACCCACTAGGACGTTGCATTGCATGGTCCACATCTAAACCACTGAGCTACTTTTGACGTGTTCTGTGTAGATTCTGCATATATCATCCAGAGGTAAAAGGCAACCGGAGAGATGAACAATGCTTACACTTACTTGTGCCTCCATATGTAGCTGATCATGGAGGACAGCTCTCTGCTCCAAATGTGCGCTGGTACATTGTAACAGGGAAGCTCCCTCAACAGGTTCAGAAGACGTCATGGTGAGCGAATCAAACCCCTCCATCCCCAAGTGACCGGCAGACAAACCTAGATCAGAAGAGGCAAGAGAAAAGAGAGTTGTTACCTGTATCACTATTATCATTTGTATGAAACGTAGTAGTTGTAGCGCAGGCTAGTATAGTTGTTTCAATAGTAATCATGTAGGCCTGCCTGCTGTTAAATTCTTAATATTCTTACACAACAGTGGGATTCACAGCAAATACAACAAAAACAGAAAAACCGAAATGATAGCAACAGAAATATGTATAGGCCTATTACCATTAATAAAGATGGAGACAGTAGTAGGGTGATAGTGTATCATATTTTTATTTTTAGGTTAGTTAAAAGTAATTTACCGAAGTAAATTTAAGAAAATAATGAAGTTATAATTCCATTTAAAGAGGCTGTCTTGGCTGTTCTTCGTTCAGCCGTGGGTACAGAAGGCGAGGTAGCTCGACTCGCTTCCAAACAATTTCAAGCACTCGCGATTTCAAAAAAATATTGTATTTATTTCACAGCTCAAAAAGGAACAAAACTTTCTTCTAAATAAAGGAAAATATACTGGCAAACGAATAAATCTTTGAAGGCAACGAGTGAACTAAAATAAGCGGTCGAAAGACTTTTTTAACCCACCGCCTCTTTCCCTTGACACTTAGCTTTTTCATCAAAACAATACACACACCTGTCCTAAGTACCTGAGCGGTGCGTAAAGCACGCCCACAGACCTCTGCAGGTAATCACAAAACAAAGCAGCCTAGGCATAAACAGGGTTCGACATAACGTATAGCCCGATGGCCCAGGGCCAGTAAAATCATATGCAGGCCAATCCCAGTTTGTGTATTTTTTGTTGACAACATCATGATTCGCTAAAGTACACGCGACAGACGCTATAACCCCGCCCTCCCGCCTTACCGGCTTTTTCAAACTGGCGGATTTTAAAAATGTCTTCTTACGAGGAAACGAAAAGAAAGCGTTCATTTTTACCGTCCTGGAAGACTGCTTTTCCTTGGCTTGCAAATGGCGACCACGGCATGTTTTGCCAAGTTTGCAGACAGTTCCCTGCGAAAGCGGATCGGGGGGGGGGGTGTGTTTTTTTAAAGGGAATGAGAACTACAGAAAGCAGACCATAGAAGCGCACGATAAAAGCAGGAGCCACATAAACTGTCTAATCGCTAAGCGGGTTGCTGACAACCCTTCTTCCGGCCCGCTAAATATGTGGGCGAGACGAGCGACGACTGAAAACAACGGCAGGTTAGAGAAGCTCAAAGAGATTTGTGTTATTTCTGTTGAACCAACTGCAAGTAGTATTAGTAATAGCGAGGGTAGTGCCAGTAGGCTACTAGTACCAGCAGAATAGAGCAATTAAATAATGCTTGTTATGGTATTATTTTTATTGTCAGTTATTATTCATTTTCTGTACTGCGTTGGTTAGATTGATTTCTGATCTGTCAGGTCAATGTAGCTCTGTGTGTGTGTGTGTGTGTGTGTGTGTGTGTGTGTGTGTGTGTGTGTGTGTCAGTCAGTGAGGGAGAGAGATATAAAGAGGGAGAGTGTGTGTTTATGAGTATAAGCCTCTGCAGTGTTAATAATAATAAGCAATATTTTTTACTGCCAGGGCCAGTGAAAAAATACAATGGGCCAGTAAAACTTTGATCCACTGGCCCGCCGGGCCAGTAGGAAAAAAAAAGTTATGTTGAACCCTGATAAATAGTATTAGCAATATGCTAAACTAATTCAAATTGTAGCTTTATTCCATAAACAATAAACATGTCAGACAAATGTGAACAGAAAATCAATAGCCTCATTAAAACGGCTGCGACATTCCGGCCCCTAATTGTAATACTCTATTACCAATTATCATTAAGAAGCCGTTATAATACTAACAAAACAATTTTTCTTTGCTTTTTTTTTTTTTTTTACATTCCATAGACCCTTGTTGGTTATACAAAATCCAGTTGGGCAAAACATAATTGTCCATGAGACACAAAAAAGTGGAAGCCTAAAAGCTTACTTGCATGAACAGTTCTTTCAAAAAGGTCAAATGTCTCTTCTTATGTGAAAAAAGGTTTCTTCACGCTGCCACGATGCAGCATCGCAATGTCTTGTGTGTGCATGTGTGTGCAAGGCCATATCAGGGTAAGTGTAGAGCCGGGGAAGACTCCAGAACATGGGGACTTTACTCTGCCTCCAACAGCAGACACAGCCGGGTGACGGGCCGTTCCTAAACGGATGTTCTTGTCTTGAGTCGAACACGGCGAACATGTCCTTTAGAGTCGGCCATTGTCTCTGTGATGCGTCCCATGAGCCACGAGTTCCTGGGTGATGCATCCTCCACCACAAGAACGAGGTCCAACTGTGAAGTTCCTCTGTGGTTTGTGCTTGCAATGTACTTCAAAACAGACGTGCTGTCGGTCCAGTACTTCGACTCCTCCAATGGAATTTGCAGCTCTGTTTTCAGAATGCGGTCCATATGCACCGCCAAGACTGCCGCTGCAAGCTCCATTCTGAGGATGGTGGTCTGCTTGAGGGGTGCTATGCCCATGATGAAAACAGTGTGCACTTCATCTTTGTGGTTAGTGAGTCTGAGGTATGACACTGTTCCTAGGCCAACCTCACTTGCGTCACAAAAGCGGTGCAGCTGTGTGGATGAGATCTCACCAAAGCCTTGGGGCGTGATACATCTGCTCACGGAGAATGCATCCAACAGCGTCAATTGTCTTAACCATCTCTGCCACCTGTCGGCATGTTCTTGTGGAATTTTGTCATCCCACCCCAGCTTGGCCTTACATAACTCCTGAAGGATCTGCTTGGCAGTTAGCATGACCGGTGCCAAGAACCCTACAGGGTCATAGACTGAACTCACAACTGACAGGATGCCACGTCTTGTTGTTGGCTGCTGTTTCAGCACTGTGCTGAAGGTGAAGGCATCACTTTCGACATCCCACTGAGTTCCGAGGGCCCGTTCCATGGGAAGTTTATCTCTGTCAAGATTTAGAGTCTTGACCTCTTTAGCTTTTTCTTCCTCAGGGATCATGGCAAGGATGGAGCGATGATTACTGATCCATTTGTTCAAATGGAAACCTCCTTTGCTGCACATACTTTTGAGGTTTCTGTACAGCCATGCTGCTTTTTCCACAGACCTCACTGCCTTAAGACAATCATCAACGTAAAACTCTGTCTTACGGTGTCCACGACCTCAGCTGGGTAGTCATGCTGGTTAAACTCTGCTGTCTTTAGCAGGGCAAAAGTGGCGCAGCTGGGTGACGATACAGCTCCAAAGATGTGGACTGTCATCCTATGATCCATGAGCTCTTTAGTGATGTCCCCATCTGGCCACCAGAGGAAGCGCAAGAAGTCCACATCTTCTCTTGCCACTCTCACCTGATGGAACATGCCTTCGATGTCGGTCATCAGAGCAATAGGACCCAGAGGAAACCTTAACATCACCCCGATCAGCTTGTTGGTCAAGTCTGGACCTTGCAGCAATTCTCTATTCAGAGAGGTTCCATGAAACGTCGAAGCACAGTCAAACACCACACGTAACTTCTTTTTGCGTGGGTGGTAGACCCCATGATGTGGTCTGTACCACACTTTGCCACTTTTTGTTTCCAGCTGATCCTGGGGTATGACCTCTGCATATCCTTTCACCAGCACATCCTCATGAAAGCCCTGTATTCTTCAAAGAATGCTTGGTCTCTTTTAAACCTCTTAAGCAGCTGTTGTGCTCTTTGTAGGGCACTGTGCCTGTTATTGGGCATGTCGACACCTGGCTCACGAAATGGAAGCTTGAGGTAGTAATGTCCATCCTCTAGCACTGCAGAGTCTGAGACGATGTTCATGAACTGCTTGTCCTCTACAGACATTTCTTGCTTTTCATAATGCTGCTCAGCAAAATCTTGGTTATACTGCTGGGTTAGAATATCTTCCAAACTGGAAATGTCTATCCTGTTTACCAATACAGGATGACAGTCGCTCATGCAGTCCTTATGACCAAGTGGGCCATTTATTACCCATCCTAGGAAGGTTTTAACAGCAAACGGTCCATTACCTTTGCTGTTGATGACTCTCCATGGCTCCAACACTTTAGGAGCATTTGCACCAATCAGTAGCCCGATGCTGGCTTCGATTGGCTCCAGTTCAACATCCTGCAGGTAAGGCCATTCTTTGAGGTCCTCCTCTGTATGTATGTTGTCTTTGCATACAGGGATTGACTCTTGCGAGAATACATCTGGCAGCTTAATGAATGTGTTACCTTTGAGCCCAGCCACTTCCATTCCAGGGATCTTATAACTGGTCACAGGCTTCTCCTGGCCCATAGTTTTGAGCAGAACCTTCACTTTCTTTCCTCTTGCATTTAGCTCTGTCATTAATTCTTCGGTGCAAAAGGTGACAGTGCTTCTTGGGTCAAGGAAAGCGTATGTCTGCACAACCTTTGTTCCTTTGCACAGCTTTACTTGAACAGGAACAATATACAGTTTACATGCACTGTTACCGGCCCCAATAAGGCTGCCAGCATCCAGGGAGACAAGGCTTGATGTGACCTTCGCTGATTCTCCAAAATCTCTTTGGTAACCTGAGATTCTACTTTCTCTTTCAAATTGATGTGTAGAATGCTTGGGTGGTTTTGGTGGCAAACATGACATGTCATTCTGTTTTTGCAATATCTGCTCATGTGCCCTCTTCCCAAACAGCACAGACCTTCATTTTTCATAAACTCCACCTTTTCATTATTGTGTTTACTTTTTAGGACACCACAACACTTCAAAGAGTGGTCTTTGCTACAGTACAGGCAGGGCTTCTCAAGAGCGCTTGAGGTTTCTTGTTTTTTCTCCTTTTGGTTGAATTTGGGTTGGTTTGGTTTACTTTCCTTTTGCTCTGAACGCTCTGACATGGTTGCAACAGTTGGAGCAAAATTGCTCCCCCTACTAGCTGGTTTAAAGGGGGGTTTTTGCGCTGGCCTTTTTGTCTTTAGCACACATTTGTTATCAGTCACATCATGTATGTCACCAAAAAAAGGATCCAGAACGACTCTGTACTGTCTTTCCACAAATTCAACAAGGTCTTTAAACATGGCTCGCCTTTTGCTCCTTTCCTGAAGATCACAGCTGATTGTTCTCCATCTATCTCGGAGCTTAAAGGGTAATTTGGAAACCATTGCCCTCAAGTGAGATGGTGTCTCCAGCTCTTCCAAAAAATGAACTTCTTTCATTATATTGAAGCAGCTTCGCAGAAACAGCGCATACGACCTTAACGCTGGTCCATCCTCTGCTTTTATTGGAGGCCAACTCAGGACCTTATCCATGTGTGCCGATGTCAGCTTCATTACATTGCCAAAGTGCCATTCAAGTTGCTCTTTTGCTTCTCTGAGCCCCCTTTCTGGGTCCATGTGGAGGAAGCTACGAACCAGCAGGTTGGGTTCTCCCTTTGTGTATTGCTCCAAGTGAAACAATTTGTACTGTGCATTGTCCACTTTGCGCTCTATTCCTTGTTCAAATGCCATAATGAATGATCTGTATTGTAGGGCATCACCATAAAATGTAGGAATTTCTCTGGAAGGAAGTAAAGCTGCTTGGTGTTGCTTTACAAGCAATTCAGTTATTTCATTTGGTTTTCTCATGACATCAGTGAGACCATTCTCTTTGCTTTTATTTGAGTTTCCATTTCCTTGTTCATGATCTAGGTTTTTGCTTTTAAATTTTGCTTTAAAGAGAGGAGCTTGGTGAGAAATGTTTGATTTCCCAGAGTGTTGAGGTTTTGGAAGCTTTTGGTTTGTTACTGGAATCATGTATTCAGTAGATGCTCCAGACATTTTCAACTGATGTATTGGTGATATGCTTTCGGATTTTAATTGCTTTAAAATTGTTGATGGTTTGTGATTTCTTTGTGTGGTTATTGTTGGCTGGGGTGCTTGTCCAGCGGCCAATGACTCGTTCTCCATGTACACATTAATTTTTGCTTCTGCAGCAGCCAATTCAGCCTCTATGGCAAGCCTTTCCCCCTTTGCTATTATTTGAGCTTGTTGCATATCCAGAGCATGTTTCTCCAATGCTTGCACTTTAGCCATCAGAGCAGCACGTTCTGCCTTAGCCTTTAAAGAAGACGCTCTGGAGGCGGAACTGGAGGAGCTGGCTTTGCTTGGGGCTTTATTTGTTTGAGATACACTGTCCTCTGGTCCCACTGCTTTATCTTTATGCTCCTCATCCACCACGCCTTTCTTTTCATCATCGTCGTCATCATCATCATCATCATCATCATCATCATTGTTTTCCTCTTTGTCCTCAACCTCCTCGGTTATTTCCACTCCATCCATCCATTTGTTAATGCTGTTTATAAACTCTCTGAAATGCCCAAGCTTTGGCTCAAACCAGTCCGTATTATCTGCCTCCTTTTCCTCTTCACTTGAAAGGAGGTTTTGCACGGTGTTTTTCTTCCACATACTTATTGAAAACCTCTGCGTGTTTGCGGACATTTTCGTTACTTTCCCCTATCTCCAATAAAGCATTGATTTCATTCTATTTACGCGTTAAAACGCCAAGCTTTCCCCTGCGCGATGCGATCGCCTTTATCAAAAGCGTTTCATCTGCTTTTTCAGTGACAGACATTACAACACAGGTTGTGGTATTTTATTCACTTTGAATTCACTTTTAGACCAAGGCACACAAGAGACATCCAACACTTTTATTGAGCGCATTTAAAGCTCCTATATTATACACTTTTCGGTACTATTATACACCATATTATATGGTCTTAGTAGTCCCTAATACGTTTTTCTTTAATTGTTTGCTGAAAAAAACTTTCAGATAATTTATTGTACTATGCTGATGTTCAGCTAATCTCACAATGGCCTATTTTTTAAAAAGAGCTGCAGCTCCCTTCGTAAATATACAATCTTTGAACTGCCCCCGCCCCCTGTCCGGAAACGAAGCCAGATACGCCTCGCCCTCTGTCTGTCAGGGCCGTGGACCATTAAGAAATAGGGGTGTGGGCTGCACAGTGGAAGCTTCTGGCTTTCCAGTTTGTGAGGTCAGAAAAGGGGAAAATTCTGACTGGAGTATATTGGGGGGGGGGAGGGGTGGGGGTTTCAGAAAGGGGGAGAGTGAGAACAGGAGAGATTGTTATTTTTTTAAATATTTTGGCAGTCTCTAGGCACACCGTGGACCCATGGATATGTTAGAACACATTTAAAAAGTGCATTTAGCATAATATGTGACCTTTAAGCAGTTTCCTTGTTACTGACGGTAACACTCGTTGCGAGCGCCGCGGCTCCAACTTTTCCAACATTAAGAGCGGAATCCATCTACTCACAAACCGCAGAAACTCCTTCCACTTTCTCCGCTGCTTGTGTGGTCCTTTCCTTTTGAAGACAACGTATTTTTCTTCAATCCAAAAAGTCTTTCGACTTAAATGTCTCGGCTGTTCTTCGTTCAGCCGTGGGTAGAGAAGGCGGGGTAGCTCGACTCGCTTCCAAACAATTCCAAGCACTCGCGATTTCAAAAAATTATTGTATTTATTAGTGATGGGTCGTAATGTGCCGAGGCTTCGGAGCGTGTGTCGAGTAATCCCGGAAGTTTTTGGTGAAGCGCGTATCGATGCTTGTATCGTTTAGGGCGAATCACGTGACTGATGACGTTCGAAGCCTCGTTTGTTCAAGAAGTGCTTCGGGTATTGTGGATCCACTCGCACTTTGCGGGTTAGTGTTGGCGATTTATTGGTTTGGGAGTGATGTAGACGTGGATGTTGTATCAACTTGCTGTGACTTTATTGTGCACTGCTGCCTCCGCTGTACCATGTGAAAGAGTGTTCTCTAAAGCAGGAGAAGTTGTTTCCAAAAGGGGAAATTGTCTGAACCCCAGCACAGTGGAACAAATTTTGTTTCTCAATAAAAATCAAATCCTTAAGTTGCACAAGCACATTCACTGCCCCTTACCTGTTTATAACACTGCGACAGTTTGAAAATAAGTATTCCTGTCATTATGAGTAATTCAAAGTTTGACAAAATATTTATTGATAGATTTATATCTTTTATCATGTTTCATACCATAATAATACAAAATATAAATTGTATTTATATGAATTAATACATGAACAATAGGCTACATGAAATGCATTTATTAAGATGTATTGATTTATTAACTTGTCAGTCACTCATTCCCATGGCTGCACTGTTGCAGGACAGTATTGAGTGTATTACAAATTGATAGAATGATCTGGCTATTTAACACTGTTTGACCAGCAGGGGGGTTGTATAGTGTTCAAATCGGTTCAAATGAAGCCTCGAGAAATGAACCTTTTTGTGAAACATTTGGCTTTAAGGCTTCAAGGCTTCAAAAAGCTTCATCTGGCCATCACTAGTATTTATTTCACAGCTCAAAAAGGAACAAAACTTTCTTCTAAATAAAGGAAAATATACTGGCAAACGAATAAATCTTTGAAGGCAACGAGTGAACTAAAATAAGCGGTCGAAAGACTTTTTTAACCCACCGCCTCTTTCCCTTGACACTTAGCTTTTTCATCAAAACAATACACACACCTGTCCTAAGTACCTGAGCGGTGCGTAAAGCACGCCCACAGACCTCTGCAGGTAATCACAAAACAAAGCAGCCTAGGCATAAACAGTATTAATAATATGCTAAACTAATTCAAAATGTAGCTTTCATTTAAAACATTTCTATTTCCATAAACAATAAACATGTCAGACAAATGTGAACAGAAAATCAATAGCCTCATTAAAACGGCTGCGACAGAGGCAAAAAAGGATAAATAATACTCAAGTCGCCTAGGTCTACTTGTAGGTAGCCTATATCTTAACTTAGGTAGAAAACATTAGCCTATGATGAACAGTGGTAGAGGAACGTTTTAGTGGCAATTAGAACTGATGCACAGATACGCACTCACAGGTTGATGCGCACAGACCTTTGGCATGGTACTGCCGCTGCTGGAGGCTCTCCTGCTTTGATGATGTCTGGATCTCCGCATCTTCTGTGCTTTTCCCATTGAGCTCTGATTCGGTTGTCATGGCTACCTTGGAAGGTCCTCCTTCCTCAGCAGAACTCCGGGGATTATCCACCTTCTCCTCCTCTTCATCATTCCTCTCCCGTTCCTCTTCTATGCAGGCTGCTTCCATCGGCTCATTCTCCATGAGAGAGGACGGTGGTGGCGGCGGCTTAAATGACAAAAAGAGTTCATCTTAGATTTGTCACCGACCGTTTAAATAAATTGTTTTAGCGCAACACCTGAGTAAGATTCAAGTTCAAATTGTAGGCCTACGCTACGAGTTGAGCTTTGAAACAGCATTTAAGAGAATGCGCTACTTTGTGGCAGAAATAGCCTACAGTATAGCCTAGACAACAAGAAACACACCGATGTCACAAATAACTTTATGGCTGCTTGTGCTATAGCAGTAAGGCCTAGGCATAGGCATACTAAATTATGCGTCCATGGGAGGAAGAAAGGGAGATGCGTCTGTTAGAAGTTTAACAAAGGATTTCACGAGGCATGTAGGTGTGGGACTCTGGTTAATTTACATTAGGCTATTTTAGGCTATTGGACATTATGTGAAAAGGGTGCACTATCCCTCCCCCTCCCCCCTGTATATTTTATTTGATGTTTTGTCTATTTACTTTAAGTTAAGCTGTGACTGAATACTTATGTGCAGAATGAAAGGAATTAAGACAGCTCTATTGTAGAATTGTCAGGAGTTATGGGGATGCCACACCCAGGCACATAGGGGCAGCCAGCAGGTCTTAGTGGAGGAAAGCGTGACTGTTGATAAAGTTACCTAGAGAGCTGCAAATGAACGAGTGTGGTTATCCGACCGAATGTTTGTGTTACAGACCGTCGACAATAAATGCCACATAAAATCCTCCCAACGTCTGATTAATCCAACCATAAGTGTGCCTAAAGCAAAACATCGCTTCACATCAGAAACGCAATAGGCTGCATGAGCAAACACAAGACTCGGCTGCTGATCCTCCGCTGGCCTGCGCGGCTGAGCAGCGCTCACAAGAGAGCGGCAGGGGCACGTCTCAAGTTCAGACAGACACCGCCTACCGTAGGCGCGGCAGGCCCAAACATCGCACGCACTACGCTGCGCACGCACTGCTTAAGTTCCCGAGAGCGACATAAAGCGTTACTGCCCTTCCAATAGTGATGTGACAACGATAACCAGAACCTTTCCGTGCACGCGCCATGCAGAGACGCTCTTTTAAGGTGCGCGCGCTCAACCCCGGAGCGGCTTCTGTTATCCGCACCTTTTGTGCAGGAAGCCGAACCACACACGCACACACAGGCTACAGAGGCGACGGAGGACAAATGCAACACACGGTGGCACCCTGCTGACAAATAGTACATAGTCTAGAAAAACAATTCGTTTTCCTGAATGTGGAAATCATCCTCAAACACTTTTGCATTAAAAACATCATCGAGCCTGAACATGAAACATGCATATTTGGGCGTCGGAATGCCGAGTGCGTCCTCGTTTTCTAAACAGTGATAATTAATTCATCAGCGAGCTATCAATAAAGCCAGAGCTGATCTGCGCGCCTTGTTCAACCGGGACGTGTTGAAAATGTTTAGTTAGCAGCAGACAGCAGCGCTCTCACCCTTTTCACTGATGTGTGTTTGTCCTGCAGTGCGCTCTTCATGTCAGCGGACGCAATAATCTTCTTCGGCAGGGGCTCCTCCGCCAGCACCATCCCCCGCAGAGGGAGAGTGATGTTCCCGCAGCGGGTCCTGCGCAGCCGGCCCCTCGCCACCTCTCGCTCCATAACCACTTTGACTTTGCCTCGAGTCAGCTTCTCCTCCGACAACCGCCCCTGGCTGCTCAGAAAGCCCAGGATCTCCTTGAGCCCGAGCGGCTTCATCACGTGGCCTCTGCTCGCCCCACGATGGAGGCTCCTCTCGGACAGGCTGCGAACAGAAGCCACCACTCTGTCGCCCAGGTCGGAGGAGTTGGCGTGGCTGCTCCCCGCTGCTTTGGTTCCCCCACCTCCACCTCCACCTCCACCGACTCGAAGTTTGGACTTGAGGGTCGCAGTCTGTTGTTGAGGGAGGGTGCTGCTGCTGATGACACTCCCAGAGCAACTTTTGTTCTTGGTGTCAGCCCCGGGCAAACACCTCTCTTTATTATTTCCTCCGCGAAGAACTGCCTCGGCTTTTCTCGGTTCACCTCCGCCGTCGTTTGCGCGTGTGTTGTTGTGGCCGAGATCGGACGTGGGACAGTTCACCGCTCCCTGCTCTAGTCCTAATCCCTTGTCTCTCGGTGCACTTGCTCCCTCCTCTTTGCAGCCGCCCCCAACATCCCAGCCCGTTGTTGCGCCACAACTCATCAACTGGCAACCGTTTCCGCTACTCGGACTGGAGGCAGTAGGCTTGAGCTTCTTGCCCGTGCTGCTGCTGGCTGATGTTTGAGTGTGGGTATCTGGGCTGGGCTCCGAATCCTCCTCCTCCTCCTCCTCCTCTCCCTCCTCCTGGTCAGTGAAGCTGTGCGCACTAGTGTCGCCGTTGTTGTTGAGATGTTCGTGTTTGATCCGCTCCCTCGCTGTCTCCGCGCTGCCGCCGCCGCTGCTGCTGCCAATGGACGTAAACTCACTCTTCTTTCTGCTTTTCCTCTGCACCTTCGCCGCGTTCCGGTACGATATGGAGCCCTTGTAGCTAACTTTGAGCACGGTCTGTTCTTGAATCAGTTTTTCCAGTTCCGTCCTGGTTCGGCCCGGGTCCGACCCATGTCGTCTCCGGACCATTCGACTGATCCTCTCCAGGTCCGGACGGGCTTTCCTCGAGCGGAGCGAGTCGATTGTTTCCAGGATCCACTCTCGGTACTTATTGGGCTCTGACATCTTTTTCTCCCGTTGGTGCGGCTGGGGTTTGGCCCGAGTGCGTCTTTCTCTCTGTTGTTCCACTAGTGACGCTGCTGTGTCAAAGCTGGGAAGCCAGAGTGAGTGCGATTCCCCGGCTAGAGAATGAGGACGGAAGCCTGACTGGTATTACGCTTGCGTTTTGTTGGCCACATTGTGCGCTTAAGGTGGACCGAAGATGGCGCCTAGGTCTCCGCCAGAGACGCACACACTATGGCTATAGCATTTAAGGTGGATTCGGCAATAGCCTCTCACGCATCTGAGCCGTGTTTCTTTGTTCGCAGTCTCGTCCCGCTTAAGCCGCAGTTTGTAATATCAGATGTGAACACAAAGCCAGACTCAGCCGCGTTCCAAATCGCGGGGAGAGGAGAAGGTTGAGTTATTGAGTGTCGCGTTTTTTAAGCGTTTTGGCGGAATGAGCAGCGCGGTCAACAGATGGGTGGATGTCTGCTCCATTCCGCATCAGGCGACAGTGATGCATGTCTGACCTCTGGGCGACAGCTCTCTGCCTACCCGAGAACATTGAAAATATCTCATTGTCTACGATTCACTCTGCCCCAAACTTGCAACAGCTGAACGATCAAATAATCACACCCACCCCATCCAGGAAACACACAAACACACACTTCCAGTAGAATTTCACAAGTAAAACTTTATTGGAATGATACTCATGTTGCAAAATATTACACTTCGTGTTTTTACGTCACTGCTCCCGTGACTTTAGACGCTTCCCTTCGCAGTGTGTATCTGTCTGTCTGTGTGTGTGTGTGTGTGTGTGTGTGTGTGTCGGGGGTTAACATGGTTTCCATTGGGGTCTCATTTCCCTAAAAAGTGCGACAGTATGTACCAGCATTGTGCGGAATCGAGAGGAAGTTGTATCACTGCAAAAAACATCGGAGACACAGAATAATATTGTATCATAACTTCAAACTTTTGTCCATGATGATATAGCCAACATTAAGCTTGACATTGAGGAAATACAGCAAATGTATAGTTAACATGTGGTTTACAACAATGTCATAATAATATTATTATTATTATTATTATTATTATTAATAATAATAATAATAATAATAATAATAATAATAATAATAATAATATGCCAGCCGATTACTGCAAGTATTTACCTTGCAGCTCTTGTCAACATCTAACTACCTAGGCTTTGTGATTTTGACTTGATCAGTGAAATGTCCTCAGCTGTTTCATCTCAGCGAGAAATAAGGTGGAGTCAGTCAGTGCAAAGTAGTTTCACCGAATATGATAAGTTATAGGTTAGTTATTACTAGAATAATAAATAGGGCAGGGGATGGAGCCCTTTGGTCACAAGTTGGTTGCCTTGAAGTATTAGTGTCACTAATTTCATCCATAAGATATCAATCAATCAGAAGCCTATTTGTTTGACATCATTTAGGCCGGATCACCAAAATACAAAATGGGACATAAATGTGTACATGACAGGGAGCTTGCTCGTTGATCAACAGGAGCACAACAGGAAAAGAGTTTGCTCCAGAAGGCTCATTTTCATCTGCTGTCCCTGGCCAGCTGTTTAAGAGGCAGTCTTCAATCAGGACCGAACAAACAATTGAGATGCAACCGCCTACAGCCCATCATTCAATGTCATGTCATTTTGTCCAAGCACACATTTTCAGGGCCTTGGAACTCAGTTATCATAAGACCTCCTTGAGTTTTCAGATGAGTTTGTTAACAAGGGAACGCTTCTCTACCTATCCATCCTACATGATGTGAACACAGCAACATAGTCAGCCGATAGGTCTCTGCTGGAGATCCTTTGAAAGTTTTAATAGAAGTGCAATACTGAATCACTTAAGTGGCCTTTAAGACCTTCATCACTTCAGCTGATACTGCTCTTCAATGGTGCTTAATTCATTTGTGTTGAAATCAATTTACCACACATTAAACCTGGGACCATGTTATTAATAGGGGCTTGGGTCCCTTCTACTGGTTAAGCCAACCTTGGACATTGTGCTACATAGACCTTTAAAGGATCTGCGACGGATCATTTCGCCCACTTTGAAAATTTTAAAATATCAATCCATATGAAAAATTATAGACAGGTAATTTACACACTCCAAAAAAGTAAATTTGAGGAAATGCTTGTTATATTTTCCCATGTCTGGTTTTGGACAGGAAGGATTCATGAGACTGAAATATCCAGAATTTTGAAATGATCAGAAAAAAACAGCGTGGCTGCATGAACCAAATTAGAATATTGTCATTGTGGTAGCACATTAAACTCCAGCTATAAAGAAGGCATTTGAAACAGACACTAGTGTCACTTTGTTTTATTCTCTCAATTCTGAATGACCAAAAACTACAAAGACCACCATTAAACAGACAGCGCTAACATACCTTGCATCACAGCTCAGGATCTACAGAGGTATGTGATGTGTATTTCAAATGGGCAGCTTGTGCGCCGCACACTACCATCACTGTCTGTCCTCGGTACCGGCTCTATTTAACTCCATGTGCTAGCTTCTTCTAACTTGATCTTCACATTGTCACCACATGAAGAAACTAAATGAAAGCTAACCTGTGCATGTAAACACAGATGGGAATAGAGTGTCTGTCTCATGGAGCTTGATTGGAGGAGAGGTCTGCGTGCTGGGGAGATGAACATAGCCACAGGTTTCTATAAAAACTATTCCCTTATGCTCCTCTCTGTGCTAACCAGAACTTTGAATGTCATATTCTGTATCAATAGCATTGCTTGTACATCACCTGCTTAACTTAATGCTTTATGTTGATACAATGTCTATTAAGTGATATGTTCAAACCTGAGATACCATGACGTTACTTTTTTTTCTTCACAACCCCATTAAGAGACATTTCCATCCTTTTTCTCCATGTTCTTAGTTAGTTAGCGTGACATGATATGGTTGGAGCCGCTAGTATCTAATAAAGTGTTAAAGTTGAGTGTTGTATATATGAACAAAGCCAGGCTATACCTACAATGATAAGAAGTACATATGGAGTTACACAGAAACACTTGAGTGACTTCTCCCTCCCTGCAGGTATCATCTGTCTGTAGCCCAAATGAGTTTGAGCACATAATGCATTGTGTTCTTTTTCTTTTGGCAAATCATGCCAGTGACTTGATGATACTATTTAAGCATTTAAAAAAAAAAAAATCATTCCAAAAAAAGTAATGAGTGTGAGCGTGATTGATTCAACAATTTTTTCTTTTTCCCCCGGGGGGCAAGAGCAAATCAGTTTTCAGTTTAAAATTTGAGAAACTTGTGCAGACTGAGACCTCGACATGTTCCACTCAATGGGCTGTGTGTGATGACCAACAGAATGTGGAGGGTTAGAACAGGATTGACTGATTTCTCTATGATGTGGCCCAAAAAGTGAGTGGATGATGAGAATGATCAAAATAAAAAAGAGCGGGGAAGATCTGTGGTGGAAAGAGTGCAAGAGGCAACTCCTTAACGAGTGTGGGGGATCCCAACACCCAGGAATCTGCTTTCGTCATGACGGGGGATCCATAAATTAAACGGATTGATTGATAAATAAAATGACAACAGAAAAAAGGCAACACTGCTGGTTATCAGTCTCCTTGCTCTATCCCCTTCCCCCCCCTCTCTTTTTGTAGCTGGTGCTTGTGATTGGACTGGAGACGGTACTCTCTCTCTCCCTATGTCTTCCACTGGACCAGCCTACCTCTGCCTCTCCCTGCTGCCTCCCCCTCTAACTCTAGAACTCTGCAAACTCCTTGGCACATTTCTCACTGAAGGACACGCGGACCTCCTCCTCCTCGTAGTCATCAAAGTTGCTGGTGTCGCCGGGTCCTTTAAACTTGGGGACGAAGGGAGCTTCCACCTAAAGACCATCACAATACACAGCAGCGGTTGAGTGAGCAGACTTTACAGCGGTCGCACATCTACACTACACTCCACCACACACACACACACACACACACACACACACACACACACACACACACACACACACACACACACACACACACACACACACACACACACACACACACACACACACACACACACACACACACACACACACACACGCACCTACCTTCTTCTGGTAGATGGCGATCCAGTCGGTGGTTGCAAACCACTTGTGTCCCTTGATGTCATTGACGCCGTTCTTGAGGTTCCCGTAACGTTTTGTGAGATCGACCTACAAGGATAATAGCACAATATGACACATTATAACCCTCACTACTACATGCTAACACATTCTGAGGAAAACAAAGGTCCCCTTAACATCAGAAGGACTGAGTGCTTTGATTTCACCTGTAACAGGTTCCTCAGGAGGTCCTTCAGGTCTGAACTGAAGTGAGATGGGAAACGAACCTGAGGAAGAAGACCAGAAGAAGAATGACTCAGCAGTAACGTTTTGGGATGAAACAATGTGAGCAGATGAATAGGTCTGTATAGAAAGAGTTAGTGGGTGACTAATGCTTGGCCTCCCTCAACTACTCAGTTCGCAGGTGTGATTGTGTGAAGTGCCAAATGGCGGACAAAAATCAAGGATAGACACTGCAGGTTACATGTTTTAATTTATAGACATCACCATTTCAAAAAGACTAATGTTGAGATAATGGCTGTCAAAGATGGTTGTAAAGGACAAAAATACAGATGCAAACAGACAAGGCTTAGTTAAATAAAACTCTTTAATATTTATACTAGCTAAAAAGATCTCAAATCATGTTTTTGCCTGCTGTGCTAAGGCACAATGATGTTTGCTTGTTTTTCTAACCTTCATTGAAACAGGAAAATATGGCTGCGAGCAAGGGTCAATCCTGCTGTCATAGCTGCTGTGCAAAGTGCAGCTGTTTGTGTGTGTGTGTGTGTGTGTGTGTGTGTGTGTGTGTGTGTGTGTGTGTTACATTTGTGTGTCTGTATTTGCCTTCATTTGCGACCTCTAAAACACAACAGAATCTTTAGAAGTGTCTAAATGAAGCATTTTATTAGGATTGAAATTGTGCATAATAGTCACGCTTGACCCAAAACTGAAGAAAATTGTTATTAAAAATCCCCAAAAATGGAGCTTTGCTGTTAATATAAACCAAAGTCAAATATCTACAGTCAAAGCCACTAAAAGAAGTCAGAGACTGGGGCCGAGGAGTGGGGTTACAAACGGATCCTGAATGTAGCACACTGTGGCAAACCAGAGTCACGCTCACCTTCCCTGATACAATCTTTTCATAGATCTGAATGGGCTGGTCAGCAAAGAAAGGCGGGTACCCTGCTGCCATCTCATAGACCAGTACACCCAGCGCCCACCAGTCCACTGCCTTGTTATACCCCTAACAAGAGGGGGAGGACAGGGGGGAGAGACAGAGAGACATAGCATGATAAAGTGGATCGCGATTAAAATGTTCTCTTCATCCCATTTAGAGGTAGGTACATATGGCATTTAAGAGTAATGAATTGAGTAAAATGTTTGTGGGACATTGAATCTTGTACTGTACCAGGACATCTTATATAGAGCAAGTCTATCGATAAGGAGGTCATGATGATTGCTGACGTGTGTTGCATTGAAAAAGCATAAAATAATATCAAATGTGACATGTTCTAACAAAGATAAGGGCACATTTCTGCTAAAAAATAAGAATTGAATAATTCTATCATCATATATAAAAGCTAAATTATTTTGAGGCAGCTGGAACAAAAATGTAAGACTTGACTAGAATATGTTTGTTAACAAAACAGTAACTTTTCGGGTAGCTTTCTAACTTTCAACAGGGTTCCAGGGATCCAATTTTCCTTTTAGGAAAACTAGTGCAGTGCCCGAAGGAAGCAGTAGCTTATGCATGCTTAAATGTAACCTGTCTATCAAAGTGGGACACATAAACAGATGTAGCCTACACATAGGCAGTGTCAAACAGTCATTGAAATGTCTGTCACATCTGTCGTCAATGTGGTTTATGTTCTTTCTTTAATATTTGATGTGCCATATAATCCTCTATTCTTTATGGGCAAAGCAGGTGAATTTTTTATTTATTTAATTGCAGCTTGAAGGCAGCAGCATTTATCTTTGCAAACAAAATGAAGGGCATTTTTGCATCTTACATAGTCTTTAGCTCGTTTAGGTGTTAGTTTCTAACGAATTTAAAACATTCTGTGTAAGCGATCATGTTTACATTCACCTGTAGCAGAGCTATCCGAGACCGTGCTAGTTTAAATCAAGCCCCAACCTCAGCGATTTTTACCGGCATCCAATAAGGAAGTGACCTACAACTGTAGTAACCAGAAAGTGCCACTGGGGGTGGCGCCAAGACGAGCAGTTTTTCTTTGACTCACTTGTTAGATAGGCCGTTTTCAAAGTCTTATTAAACCTATTTACAGCCTGGGCCACGAAACCATTTTAGTCTGTATGTTTAGGTCATATCTCCATGACAACACTGAGGGGGGTGAATTTTTTTGGCCCACGCTAGTTTTTATTCTTTTGGAGGTTGAAATGTATTGGCACGATCTCTTGAGTGACAGCTCTCCGCCCGTTGTCCCTCACTTTGCCTCGGAGGTATACGTCAGCTATCTCCCTCCCCCCTGACGTGACGTCGATTCCCCTTTTCGGCAAGGGAGTGAGGCGGAGTAAAAATCTCACAAGATGGCGACGCGCACAAACCAGGATTATTGGATGCCGTGTGAATAACTGAGGTCAGCCCGGATGCTATATCCATATTATTTACTATCTATGGTTTAAATGGAAACCGCTATTGACACGCTAACTGAAATTAGAAGTGTTTAACTATACATTAAGTCTATAACAGTGAAAATAGCATAACATGCGATCGTTAACACTAAAGCGGACAGGTTTGAGGAGTTGGTGATGTCTGTGGAAAGGTTTAAGAACGTTTGGAAAGTTGGATGCATTGAATGAGGAAGCAACACTAGGCTGTGTCGGTCTGCTGTGTGTGTCCCGTTCGTAAATTCATGCTTTGGTCGCAGCGGCCAATCAAATCAGAGGGTGGCGGGGTTTAGCATATTCCATATCCGGAAGCTCAGGCCGATCTGACTAGCAGTCCGAGAGATATGCGAGCCACAGGAACACACACAGACAGACAGACAGACAGACAGACGTTTCTTGCTTCATAGATAGATAGATAGATAGATGTGTTTATACAGTCAATATACCTTAGAAAATGTTCACTTCTCTGACAAGCCTAAAGTCGCATAGTGCTCCACTGAACACAAATGCTGTTAAAGGGTAAAAAAAAACAAAAAAAACAAGTGACCAACATTAATCTCCATGCTCTCTGGGAAGTAGGACCTTATATTTAAGTTTAGAATCAAATGAACAAATTAACCTGTAAGAAAACCATTGTAAAGTGTTAAACTTTGCGAACACGTTGATATCATCAGAGGCAGAATATCTGGTTTCGAAAGAACAGCAGCAGACAATTCACATAAAAAGGGCAACAGTGGTGGCTCACCTTGCTGAGAATAATCTCAGGGGCCAGGTATTCAGGGGTGCCACACAGTGTCCAGGTCCGGCCCTTTACACGTTTGGCAAAGCCAAAATCTGTCACCTGGGAGAAGAAAGAGAAAGCAATGACAAAACACATTGAGATATAGAGTAAGAGGACAAATAGAAGAGAAATTAGCAGAGGTACTCTCAGTGCCCGGCTGACTTTAAATACGAAAAAAGGCAGAAGGGAATAGACAAGCAGAGAGACAGAGAGAAGAGAAAGAGAGAAAGAGAGAGAGAGAGAGAGAGAGAGAGAGAGAGAGAGACTGACAGAGATAGAGAGTGAGAGACAG
>CM049399.1:0-57500 GCA_026929865.2 Hyperoplus lanceolatus | reverse complement strand
CATGGCAACAACTAGATCGGATGGCACAAGACCGAAGAGGATGGAGGGTTTTCATCGATGGCCTATGTTCCCTAGGGAACTTAAAGGCCTAAGTAAGTAATTCCCCTCAGTCAGTGCCAGATTGTTTAGTGTGCTCCACAAACGCTCCAGCTTCTGGACATTATTGCTTTATCTTGATTCTGCCTGCTATTGTGTTTTGACCTGCATTCTGGACTTTGGACCTCCCTTTTGCCTGCCCCAACTGGACTTGTTTTGCCACGCTGTCTGTCTACCTGGTTTGTCATCCGTTTCCCATTAAAACGGCTTCTAAACCTGAACTGCATCCGGTGTCTTGCTATTGGGTTCTTGTCTGTCATTATCCTGAAACCTGACACTTCCATTCATGGAGTCTGTCAGTTTCTTGATCTGTTGACGATCAACTTTTTGTGCAGCAGCAACCACAGCCTCCCAGACACTGTTCCGAGAGGTGTACTGATTTCCTTCACTGTAAATATCCCGTTTAAGCAGGGCCCACAGGTTCTCAATAGGGTTTAAGTCAGGTGAGGAAGGGGGCCATGTCATTATTCTTTCATCCTGAAGGCCTTTACTGGCTAGCCATGCATGAGTGCTTCGATGCATGTGATGGAGCATTGTCCTGCATAAAAATCATGGTCTTCTTGAAAGATGCAGACTTTTTCCTGTACCACTGCTTGAAGAAAGTATCTTCTAGAAACTGGCAGTAGGTTTGGGAGTTGATTTTGAGGCCATCTTCAACCCGAAAAGGTCCAACTAGCTCATCTTTATTAATACCAGCCCATACCAGTACCCCACCTACACCTTGCTGGCGTCTGAGTCGAAGTGGAGCTCTGTGTCCGTTACTGATCCAGCCACGGGCCAGTCCATCAAGAGTCACTCTCATCTCATCAGTCCATAAAACCTTTGAAAAATCTGTCTTCAGATATTTCTTGGCCTAGTCTTAACATTTCAACTTGTGTGTTTTGTTCAGTGGTGGTCGGGTTTCAACCTTCCTTACCTTGGCCATGTCTCTAAGCGCTGAAGACCATGTACTTCTGAGCACTCCAGGTAGGTTGCAGTTCTGGAATATGGCAGAACTGGAGGATAATGGGTTCCTGGTAGCTTCACGTTTGATTCTTCTCAAATCTTTGGCAGTTAATTTGCGTCTTTTTTTCTCAATACGTTTCTTGCGACCTTGTTGGCTATTTGCAACAAAACGTTTGATGGTTCTGTGGTCACGCCCCAATATCTTAGCAATTTTAAGAGTGCTGCATCCCTCTGAAAGACTTTTACAATTTTTGACTTTTCAGAGTCCGTTAAATCTCTTTTTTTGCCCATTTTGCCTCAGGAAGAGAAGCTGCCTAATAATTATGCACACCTTGATAGAGTGTTCTCCTTAGGCCACACCCTCACTCATTACACAAATACACATCACCTGGGGCCTCATTTATAACGGTGTGCGTAGAAACCATCCTAAAATATTGCGTCCGCAGAAAGCCAAAAATGTGCTGCGCAAAAAAAAATTCAGATTTATAAAACTGTGCGGGGCACAGTTTCACGCAAACTTCCCTTTATAAATACCCACCTGTGGTGAGTTGTGCGCAGACGATCTCCACCCCGTGTCCTCCCACTTCACCTCCCAATTTAATCCCACATTCTACCATACATGGCGAATGCTAAATAGCTCCTGAATATGATGACGCACTTAATAAGCACGGAATTTTGACTGACATGAGGAAAAAAGGGAGGCAATCGGCCGCAAAGAAAGCGACTGTGAAGGAAGAAAGCCCGTGACGTGCATGTGCTGCAGAAACTGACTGACACACAGACACACACACACACACACACACACACCCGCGCGCTTATCACATATCATGATTGGCACAGTCGTTGTAGTCTTTGTAAAGCAGTTTCGCCCAACTTTGTACTGTATGCAATATCACGTATTAGCGTAGGCCTACTGTATATAAAATATGGTGTGACAAGTGAAATAAATAAGTCTATTCGAGAGAATTGTTAATCTCCCGTGAGATCAACACATTTCCAACAAAGTCAGATTATAGTTTAATCTTCCAGAGGAGGAATTGTTATGGGAAAGAGATGCGTGTAATGATTTGCTAAATTCATAACATGATTTTATCTAACGAAATATACAATTTAATTAATATCTGTTGGGCTTAACTTTGTACAAAACTACTTTTTACTCACCTCTTAAAATTTGCTCTCCCGCTGGGCACTCACGGAAACACCTCCCGACGTATAGGATATTATTATAGAGTAGCGCTAAAAGATTCAATTTATAAAATAACCAAAACATGTAGACCTAGGCTACTTGATAAGTAATTCAACCTACATCACAACTGCATGCCATAGACTACAGTAGCCATATATTCACAACTATAGGTAAGCTTATACATTTTATTGACTAAATATATTGGGTGCCAAGCATCATTTGTCTGTGTTTTTCTAATGACTGAGCTTTATTTCGTGGTGTTGCCATTGAGTGTCGCTGATTCCCCAGGAAAACCTTGCGGTAGCTCTACGCATGGTCGAAAGTTGGCGTAGGAATACGCACACTTCTCCGCAAATAATGTTTTTAGAAATACCAACGTTTGCCACCGCACATTTTCCCGCACATTTCTTTCCGTCTACGCAAGGTTTTTGTGCGCCGCAAGCTTTATAAATGAGGCCCCTGGTATGCTTAAATCCAATAAGAACTTAGGTTTATACAGCTTGAAGTTGGGAAATATGCATAGAAATTATGATATGGCCAAAATTGTGATTATATTCGTTTTTTGACTCTTCTATCTGTGCGAAGGGCGAGGCACATGGACTGGAATATTCTGTTAATAGGTTTATTTGAGGCATCAGGGATATTTGTTCCCTGGGCAGCCAAGGTGCATCTAAACAGCTTAACCTAAATAAGGCCTCATTTGGAGCACGGCCATCAGCTGGTCTGTGTGAGTACTAACAGCCGCTGGTGCTCCGAGGAACATTCAGTTTTCGTTCATTCTTGCACCCCTTTTGACAAAGGTGGTAATGTTTTTACTACGCCAGCTGTTGTTCCTGGTTGAGCGTACCCATGACAAAGGCATTAAGATAAACTTAAGAAAAATAGCATTCTTTGCACTGATGGTCTTGTTTGCTGTGACATGTAATTTATGATCACCAGAGGAAAAATTAGACTGTTTCAGAAATATTTAAAAGTTCCTCGAAGCATCTTTAAATAGGACAATTGGTCAATCAGGGAGGCGATGATGATGAGGGCGAGATCAGAAAAATGTATGGATTATTGCATCTGGAATTGCCTGGGGTGAAATGTTTAAGGCTGAAGAGACAGAAGTCGAGTTTTATAAAAAACATGGGTCTTTGTTGTGATGACATGGGCTTCTGTTGTGGATCACAATATAAACTCAACCAGGAGGGATCACATTATTTATTATTCATTTATTAGCTCAATTTGTAACATTTAAACAAGGCTGCTCAGTCTGTGTGAATCTCAGGACAGAGAAACAAGAGCAAATGATTCACTGAGGTTTGCATTTCATTCAAAACATTTTTAAACTGTAAACATAGTTAAGGTGGTGTTTTTTTTATTATTATAGGCCAATAGGCCTTCTGTGATGTGATAACCAATAATGCATTAATGTTATTATTAGTCTACTTGTTTGATTTCTTTTTAAGTAGCCTACAGAGACACATGTGGACATTTATTTACTTCAAATCGCGACCTTTCGCGCGGATATGACCATAAACAAGCACACATCGCGCCCCACCATTTGAGAAGCACTGATTCAGGCC
The DNA here is from genome assembly GCA_026929865.2 of Hyperoplus lanceolatus. NCBI lineage: Eukaryota > Metazoa > Chordata > Actinopteri > Uranoscopiformes > Ammodytidae > Hyperoplus > Hyperoplus lanceolatus. The sequence continues at coordinate 53,705 of CM049399.1, read as the reverse complement.
ATCTGAACTCTCGTCAGTGGTGTCGTTAAGTGGAATGGAGATGTCAGTCTCTTATGAGCTACTGTAGACAATCACTTTCTTTTTTGTGACCAGCGTATACAGCCATGCCACTGGCACAACTCACCCCAGGCCCTTTGGCACAAATCACCCCAACCCCAGCATTTTGTATAGACTCATAGAGTTGCATACTACAGCACTAAAACATGTGTCAAATGTTTTCAAACCTGTCTATACTTGTTCAGACACAATAATCAAAAATTACATCTCATTCCATCCTTTACAGGATGAGTCAAATGGATGGCTCTTCAAAAATATGTGGTCACATGACCAATTTCTTCTAAGGATTTCTAGAAACAAGGGGTGGCACTTCCCCCCTGGCACAACTCCCCCCACTCTCCCCTACAGGTATAGTATAGTATACTATACGGTATATAGATATTGTATGTATAAAACACAAATAAAAACTCTTCCACACAAATTGACTAATAGAGACTTCAGTGGTCAAAGCAAGACTTTTCCCAGTGGTTCTCAATTATTTTCTGTCATGCCCCCCCTAGGGGACAGACATTTTTTCGCGCCCCCCCTAAATTGAAATACTATTGAGAACCTGCTTATATTTATTTATTTATCTTTTTAACAAAACCACTGCACGAGTCGATGGCACGAGCATACTGCAATTTTGAAGTTCAGTTTATTAACAAGACTCCTCAGTCTGTGAATTTCAAAACAGAGAAACAAGAGAAAATGATTCATTGAGGTTTGCATTTCATTCAAAACATTTTCAAACTGTAAACATAGTTAAGGTGGTGTTTTTTATCATTATATGCCAAAAGACCTTCTGTGATGCGATAAGCTATAATTCATTAATGTTATTATTAGTCTACTTGCTTGATTTCTTTTTAAATAGCCTATACACTTGGAGACACATGTGCACATTTATTTACCGCAAATCGCGGCTTTTCGCGCGGGTATGACCGTACACAAGCACACATTGCGCTTGCTAGCAAAAAAATATATATATTTTTTTTTTTGGTCAGTTGGTTGGAAATCAAGGCCACCTGCCCCCCCCCCATACAACTCACGGCGAGAAGCACTGCAATAAGGAATTCTACAGAATGTGATGGATGTAAGAATCGAGTTATGCCAGAAAATAATTATTTCATACAAAGTTTAGTCAGACCTTCACAAAAGTAGAATGTAGAGCAAGACAAACATACACACTGGTATGCGGGTGGAGGGCAAGATGATGAGCGGACGGATGGAAAATGTATCTTCATCTCACACACACACACACACACAGCCGGACCAAGGCATAAGCGAACTAAGCGGTTGCTTGGGGCCCCGTACCGCCAGGGGGCCCCCTCCCAAAAAAAGAAAAAACTTTTCTTTTTTTTTGAGTTTCTGTGTTTGATATTGACATCATATTATGCAAATGCAAGTCATCATACAAAAAAGCAATAAAATGTTTTGGTCTAGATAATCAATAGCCTAATAATTGAATCAGTTTATAGTCTATAGCCTATTTCAGCCTCGTCTGTAAAAAAAAGAAAGCTGGACAACAGAGTTCTGCTGCTTCGTTCCTCTCACTGCATTTAAATCCATTCATTATATTACAGAGAAATATGTCCCGTAAAAGATAAAGAGCTCCAAGCCCATCCCAGAGGACCCTCCATAATATTTTATTTTAAATTAATATTTTCATGGAAAATACATGTGCCTTTCTTCAATAGCTTCTAATTCATCCGACCCAGTGTCTCCAAATCATTTGTTCACAGAAACTTTCTCAGATTTAGCCTCTTAATTTTTCTCTCAAAGTGCACCAGATTCATGCATTTCACTTTAACTGCTTCCTGCTTTCCTACTGTGCAGACGCTTTTCTGCTTGCTCTCTTGTTGGAGACTTAAATATTCATATCGACAAACCCGAGGACAGATGTGCAAAAGAACTGTGCTGTGTCCTTGACAACTTTGGACTAAATCAGCATGTTGACAAACCAACTCATAACAAAGGGCACACTCTGGACCTTATCATTTCCAGAGGAATGAACATTTCAGACGTAACAGTGGCAGATATAGGTCCCCTCTCAGACCATTCCTGTTTATTTTTTGAGAGTAAAATGTCTGTGCACACAACTGATCAATCAAAAGTAATCAAAAAACGGTATATTACAGAAAATACCAGTGAAACATTTATTCAAGCATTTTCTTTAATACCACCCCTCCCCTGTAACTCAGTTAATGACCTTTTAGACAACTTTAATGGCAAAATTACAAGTGTTATAGATGCTATTGCGCCCACTAAGATGAAGGTTGTCTCTGGTAAGAAAAGATCTCCCTGGAGAAATGCCCCGCAGGTCAGAATAGAAAAAAGAGAGTAAAGCGGAACGCAGGTGGCGAAAAACAAATCTCCAGGTTCATTATGACATCTTCAAAGAGAAACTTTGCACTTTTAACTCAGAGATGAAAAGTGCAAGGCAGTCTTTCATTTCTGACATCATCACCAAAAACAACAACAATGCACGTGCCCTGTTTGCTACTGTCGACAGATTAACAAACCCTCCTGTGTCAGTAGCGTCTGAACATCTCTCCACGAGGGCCTGCAATGAATTTACCTCCTTCTTTACTGAGAAAATTCACAAAATTAGACAAGCTGTCACTCAATACAAAGTACAACATATGTGTCATCGCTATGCCCACTTAAAATCAATACAAATGCAATGACACAATTTTATCTGATAAACCACAAAAACCTGGAGGACATTATACAACACCTGAACTCCTCCTCCTGTTGCCTTGACATTCTTCCCACAGGCTTCTTTAAAACAGTTTTTAGCTGTATGGCCTCAGATGTTCTACAAATTGTCAACATGTCCCTTCGGACAGGTGTATTCCCACAGGCCCTGAAAACAGCAGTCATCAAGCCACTCCTAAAAAAGAACAACCTAGATACATCACTCATGAACAATTATAGGCCCATATCTAACCTACCGTTTTTAAGCAAAATCATTGAAAAAGCTGTTTATCAACAGCTAAATAACTACTTAGCAATGAACAACTGCTTTGATGTTTTTCAATAAGGATTTCGACAACACCACACCACTGAGACTGCTCTGGTTAAGGTCCTCAATGACATCCACTTAAACACAGACAGTGGCAAAAGTTCTGTTTTAGTTTTACTGGATCTCAGTGCCGCTTTTGACACAGTTGACCACAGCATAATACTAGATCGACTAGCAAACTGGGTTGGACTCTCTGGAACTGTACTAAACTGGTTTGAATCCTACTTAAAGGACAGAGACTACTATGTGTCAATAGGCAATTTCACATCTGAGCGGACACATATTGAATGCGGGGTCCCCCAAGGTTCCATTCTTGGGCCTCTTCTGTTTAACATCTACATGATCCCACTAGCTCAGATTATGAATAAGAACAAATTATGCTGCCATAATTATGCAGACAACACACAAATTTACATAACCATATCACCAGGAGACTACAGTCCGATACAAGCACTGAGTAAGTGCATTGAACAAATCAATGATTGGATGTGCCAAAATTTCCTTCAATTAAACAACGACAAAACTGAAGTAATTGTCTTTGGTGCCAAAGATGAACAATTAAAAGTCAGCGCACAGCTTACATCTGTTATGCTAGAAACCACACACCAAGTCAGAAATCTTGGTGTTGTCATAGACTCCGACTTGAATTTCAAGAAACACATTAAATCAATTAATAAGTCAGCATACTACCACCTTAAAAACATATCAAGAATTAAAGGACTTATGTCTCAGCAAGATTTAGAAAAACTTGTCCATGCATTTATCTTTAGTAGACTTGACTACTGTAACAGCTTCAGCTAATTCAGAACGCTGCTGCTCGAGTTCTCACTAGGACCAAAAAAGTGGATCACATTACCCCAGTTCTGAGGTCTTTACACTGGCTTCCTGTCACTCAAAGAATTGATTTCAAAATACTGATGTTGGTTTATAAAACACTAAATGGTTTAGCGCCAAAATACATTACTGATCTGCTGATACGTTATGAACCGTCCAGAGCCCTTAGGTCGTCTGGGACAGGTTTACTTACAGTCCCAAGAGTTAGGACTAAACGAGGAGAAGCAGCTTTTAGTTTTTATGCATCAAATATCTGGAACAAACTCCCAGAAAACTTGAGGTCTGCTGCAACCCTCAGTTCTTTTAAATCGTGTCTGAAGACTTTTCTGTTTCCATTTTAACCTGTACTTTTAATTTAATTTAAATGTTTTACTTCTTTTCATTCGCTTTTAAATGTCTTCTAATGTGTTTTATGTATTTTAATCTTGCCCCTGTAAAGCACTTTGAGTGGCCTTGTGTTTGAATTGTGCTATATACATAAACTTGCCTTGCCTTGCCTTTAAAAACTTTAAAAAAAAATCTCCCGGGGGGGGCATACCCCCGGACCCCTCTAGGAGGGTCCAAGCCCCAACCTCAGCGATTTTTACCAGTATCCAATAAGGAAGTGACCACAACTGTAGTAACCCGGAAGTGCCACTGGGGGCTGTATGCAGAAGAGAGCCATCTCTCATTGACTCCAATGTTAAACATGCCGTTTTCACAGCATTATTAATCCTATTTCAGGCCTGGATTCTAGTCTGTATGTTTAGTTCATATCTCCATGACAACTCTGAGGGGGGTGAATTTTTTTCTAGCAAGCTAGTTTTTATTCTATTGGAAGTTAAAATATATGAATTTTAGGGGTGTGGCCTCTTGATTGACAGCTAGCCTCTGTCCCTCACTCAACCTCGAAGGCTAGTTGTAAGGGTTAGCATGCTAACTCAGTAGACAGCAGTGTGTTCATTCCTCCATCCCGTGTGCAGCTTGGGGCTGTACCAACGATGGATTAAGGACTGTGGTTTACAGTTTTTTCGGTGAGTAACACTGTATTTACAATTATTATTGTTATGTTACAACTGTACACTGTAGCCTATAGAACCAATTAAAAGCTGTTAGTTTCGCGGGTGTCACAGTGACAGTGTTAGCTCTGTTATGCCAGCTAAATAAATAGCTAGTAGCCACTACCATGACTTGAGCACCGGGAGGGTTCGGGCGGTGTTTGGGCCGTGAGGGTCGCTGTTTTACAGTTTATTAAGGGCATGGTACTGTGTTGAATACGTGTGGAATATCGGTTTAAATCATATCATAAATCATGTTGGCTGCATGCTTGTGGAGCCGGTGTGTCTCTGCCCGGGCCCGTTTTTTCAAGGCTCCATGCCGCTAACGACTGTTTATGGTCAGATGGGCACGTAATGGAATTGGTTCAGAAACAAAAGTTGGGCTGAGCGGTCCAGTTAAACCTTTTACTATCTATGGGTTAAACATATGGCATAGGAACACTTTTGTGACAAAATATATGCTCACAAGTTTGCGCTCAATAATGTTTATAGATGAAGGGGCTATGTGCATCCGTAAAACCGGCTCCGTTCCACGGTTACTACGATGGTTATTTTTTTATAACAGTCGTATAAACTCAAATTAAATATACAATTGTGGCTGTGTTTCCGCAGCTGTGTTATCCGTGGATATTTTGACGGTTATCGTACTGCAAAACGCTAATCCAAACGCTATTTTTCTGAAAAAAATTATTGATTGCCTAGTGCATTACTTTTATCTGACTCTCTGTATTGTTTGACTCAGTGGTTGTCTCTCTGTCCTCTTCCAGGTTAACATGGAGGAATGAATGTATGCCTCTGGTCTCCCTGATCTCTACGTGAAAGAGCGACGGTGTGGCCCTTCATCTGGCAGCAACTGAAGTCAACCTACATTCACACTATCCTCGTCTTATCTGCTTGTGATAATTGTCATTGATTGTGATATTTTGTGATATATCTTGTTCTGCACTGTCCGTCTTTGTAGAAGTATTCCTGCTCTGTAGAAAATCTTTCAAGTTTTTTTTTTGTGGGATTTTTTCCTAACTTAAGTAAAGTGTTTTACAACATTACATAGCCCTGATTAGGCCTATATAAAAAAACATAATTTTATTAATTGATAAATTAACAGGCCCAAATGTATTATCTTTTGACTATTTTTGTGTAATTTTTAATGAAAATATGCCGAGAATGTTTCATATAGCTTCTCCTGTTAAAATTTCAATGCAAAACTTTTACTTGTAACAGAGTAATTTAACAGTTTGGTATTTGTACTTTTACTTCAGTAAAGTATGTGAATATTTCCTTCTACACTGTTTAATCTTTACCTGGGTCATCTTTGAGTCTTACATACAAGCAAAATCATTTTCATAAGTACTTTTAATATAACATAATGTTCTACTTTTACTCAAGTGATATTGTAATTGGTGACTTGTAAAAGAGTCAATTCTCTGATATGATGATGAAGATACTTTTAATGACCATACAGCCAGGCTGGTGGAATTTGTTTTCAGTACAGCTCCTTGGTACAGGTTCCAACTTTACATTGAACATTAGACATACAGACAGGCACATTACATAATACAACAGGGCCATGCTTAATCGTCAGCGTTCAGATTTTAGAATATTGGAAGGCATAGTGTGCAGGGTGAGTGGGATCAGAGATGTGTAGTGTCAGTTTGCGGGATAGTAATTCAAGGGATGGTAGGGTGTGCCAATAATTTTGGATGCTGTTGATGCACTCTAATTTCTTCCGGGAGAGTGAGTCAAGGCTGGCAAATCAGACTGATGGATGAGGTGAGGATGCTTTCAATGATGGCTGTATAGAAGCGATAGAAAGTGTATTTAATCATTTAATTCAACTGTTGCACCTTAACATAAAACCCTGCTCTAAATATTTTATATAATATATGTATATTCAAAATCATAGGCTATTAAATTAGTGTTCTCATCTGTTTATAGATTGAATGTGTCCTCCCTTATCATGTATTACTGTTAATAACATTTTCAGTCTGGAGACCAAAATACAATTAATATTATTACAAATACATTGAGATCAGCTTGTTCAGCCCTTAGTCAACACTAGAAGACATTTGTTTCAGCTACGAGCTTTTTAATGCCCTCTCTCATGTGCTCGGAGGTGATATTGAGAATATGTTCAGCTCTGTTGGAGTTGTTGGACCAAACTGGAGGCAGGGAATTACGTGACTGAGGCTGAGCTCGTCTACCGGTAGGCTAACAAGTAGAGCGAGTGCTGTTAGCCTAGCTCCTGGCTCGAGCTAATGTTGCTAACTTGGTGCACGTCACAGTACTTCGGCTAGATGGGACTATCTCCCTCCCCCCAACGTCGCTACATGCCCTTTTTTGGTACGAGGAAGTGAGGCGGAGTCAAACTCTGGCAAGATGGCGGCGCGCACACGCCAAGAAAGAAGGGATACTCTTCGGTGAACTGAGGTCGGCCATGATGCTTTATCCATTATATTATACTATCTATGGGAGGGTCGGGTTCTCAGCTGTCATATATTTTCACCCATCTGGATTTTGGATGCACTAGCAGAAAACACTGGGTGTGGGGATAACATTTAACAGTGGGCAATAATTTGGGCAGCGCTACGATTCGAGAGGGGCCCACACACACACACAAACTAAATGTGTCCGTACCTTGAACGAGAAATCTAACCGCACCAGAAAAGGAAAGCTGACAGCCTGAAGAATCCTCTTCTCATGCAGAGTGTGCTCTATCTGCTTGAGCTTTACCACCTGGAAGGCAAAGAAAGAGAGAAAGGGAGAATGAGATGTTATACTGTAGCGTTACAAGTAATGAACGTGGGATTGAAATCATTTATCACCAAAAATAGACTACTTTTACTCTTTTAAACATGGACATTAACAGTCAACAGTCCCTGTGAACACTGTGTGACACTGTTCTAAGATGCTACGTAGTTGTACTCTTTGTAGTAGTTTTGGCTTGGACAGAAAGACCCAACGAAGAAGACCAAAAGCCCCAAATCTGTGATTCTGGACGAATAACATATACACATGTATGTGAACAATCATTAATTTTTTTAATTTTATATACCGAAAAAATGAGACGGAGCAGGATTAAGGTAGGATACATGAATTGAATTGGCCAGTTACATCTACTTGTATACAGCAGAGAGCACGGCCATGTTACTCTGAGAAAGCGCCGAGCCTTTTTTTTCTCCAATATGCATGAATGGCTCATGTCTTGTGAGTACCAATTTTTCCCATGAATAACATTTCTATATTTTCTGTGAGCGTGCTGTGAGTGTGTACATTTATTTAAAGCTCCCATATTATACACTTTTCGGAACTATTATACACCATATTATATGGTCTTAGTGGTCCCTAATATGTTTTTCTTTAATTGTTTGCTGAAAAAAACTTTCAGATAATTTATTGTACTATGCTGATGTTCAGCTAATCTCACAATGGCCTATTTTTTAAAAAGAGCTGCAGCTCCCCTCGTAAATATACAATCTTTGAGGTCCCCCGGCCCCCTGTCCGGAAGCAAAGCCAGATACGTCTCGCCCTCTGTCTGTCGGGGCCGTGGACCAATAAGAAATAGGGGTGTGGGCTGCACAGAGGAAGCTTCTGGCTTTCCAGTTTGTGAGGTCAGAAACGAGGAGAATTCTGACTGGAGTATATTGGGGGGGAGGGGTGTGGGTTTCAGAAAGGGGGAGAGTGAGAAAAGGAGAGATTGTTATTTTTTTAAATATTTTGGCAGTCTCTAGGCACACCGTGGACCCATGGATATGTTAGAACACATTTAAAAAGTGCATTTAGCATAATACGTGACCTTTAAACACCCTCCATCCCACCGGTCCCCTCCTGAACCAGACTGACCTTCTGCTTGTTGAGGATCTTCATGGCGTAATGCTGTCCTGTCTCTTTGTGCTTCACAAGCATCACACGGCCAAACGAGCCTGTGCCCAGGGTTTTCAACCTCTCAAACTGCTCCAGGCTAGCAGTGTTCTGAGCAGACAAAACAAAACTAGCTTAGTTTTTAAATATTTTTTTTAATGTTTTTAATTAACAGTGTGTCATTTTGTATGTTTTTTTTTATACAAGCAATCATGTGTATGCTATATAGTTATCACATAATATACTGTATATGAAATTTGGCGGATGTGGTTTATGATAATTAGGGATGTGCCCAGTAAGCCGCCTTAATGGTTCAGATCCTGTTAAACAGCTTGGAAATAATAGTTGATTTAACTAAATAACTGAACTCCTCACACAGTTAACCGCAAGATACCTGGTACCACTCAGCTTTATTGAAAAGCAATGCTTTCAAACAACTAACTTGTTTTAACGTGAAGATGTTTTTTTTATGAAATTAACTAATTTGTAGGATACCCATGATGAGCATAGTACATGGTGGTAGCAAAAGGCCAAACTTTTGATTTTGTTTTACGAATACTATATTAAGCATTTCAGATGGCTTTTATATACACTCACAATATTTTCTTCCAAGAAAGTTTGCCCTCAAAAAAAATCTAAAAATGCTAAGTTTTGGCGGTTTTCTGAGCGTTTCCTTAAATTTTAGACTAGTTGGTTAGAAAAAAAATGTGTTAAACGGTGAAATTAATATAGATCCTGTGCAAATCTACAACTGCTATGTAAGCCTGTGAAATAATTTAGAGATCATCTGCAGGAAGTTTACATTAAATACAGTCAGTGTGATCTAGTTTCATAAAAAGAAAAGTCAGAGCAAAATATCCCCTTTTACCATAAGCACACACACACGAACGATCAGAAGATAAATATTGTTAATTTTTAATGGGGCGGTGCATCTGAATACACACACAGACAATGCTCTTCAGACACATTATTCACTGAGAAAACAGGAATTTGCTAAATGAGAAGACGATATGATCCTAGTATCAGCACAATGTGATTTTAATTGAAGTCAGTAAACGATCAAATTAAACAACACAGAGTTGTCACCACCTCAAGTATTTTACTACTAACTTACTTAGGAGAAGAACCTTGATGAAAGCCCTGCATCGTCCATGTATTTTTTTATAACAACATTTATTTCTCCATCCAAAGATGTTAAAACGTACATACAGTACATTTACAAATGACCACTTTGGAATGCATTTAGAAAATGAGTGAAATTCCAATTGCGATGACAGGCATTTTTTAATTGCAAGAGGAAGATGCCACACATGAACTTGATGTAGTTACACGGACTCGGATGAAAAAAAAAAAAACGTCTACATGTTTGAATGCACACTAACACACGAACACAAAAAAAAGAGAGAAGCTGATTAGAATAGAAGAAAGAGAAGTCACATTCCTACATGAACACACATCCATCCAAACACTAACCTGTGCAGGATTCTCCCACTTCTTGAGAAAGTCCTCTTTGGCTTTAGCAAGGAACTCCTTGACTGTGAAAGACAAAACCACAAGAAAAAAACTTTAGTGGAGTGTGTGTGTGTAAAAAATTAAGGAAACCTTAGTATATCATCAGAGACGATTGTAGAGAGCTGTTGTTTTTTCTTCATTGAAAATATAGCCCATTTATACTATTTACAGCTCGCTTACAATTTAAGGGCTGGTATACTGGTTTTCAAATGCACAATTTCCCTTGTTTGACCGTTTCTGGACTTTTACACTGCACATAGAAAGAGGAACAAATGGCAATGGCAGGGATGACATACGTATAAAGAGGTGACACTGTGGTTTTATATAAAGGGAGTTTAATGGTACGTACCTTAGCTCGCACAGGGACATTAGACTAAGATCAACTACTCTACTCAACTAACCCAGATATGCCCCAAGGAAAAAGATATGGATCGTGGATCCGTTTTTTTTAATAGTTTGTAAGGACATGCTGTTAAAGGGTAAATAATGTATTAAAATAAATACACCAGTCGCCTTAGACATGAGCATAGGCCTACTCTCACCCTCTTGTATAACAGTAACCTTCCAGTGCAAAAGAGAAATTCAGACCAGCTCAGCCATACCTGCAGACTGTGATGGGTTGACTAAACTAAATAGTCCACCACACATAGTTTAGATTCAGCTCATCCACACTTTCAGTAGCATCTCTTTCCAATAGAGGGAGGGACAGGCCTGGAGTGTTATGGAAATATCTGACACATACATTAGTTTGCAGTTGCCAAAATGACAGTACGGTGAAAATCCCAGGAGGATTACAATTGCATTGAGCTGTTATGCACATCTCTTACAGATGGCTGCTGTAGGAGAAGTAGTAGCCTACATCCTGTTCATCCTCCAACCATTGCGACTACATAAAAAAAAATGTCTCAAACTGAACAGTGCTTCTGACACTCATTTGAACAAAGGTTCCCTTTTTATCTAAACATCGGGTTTATTACACCCAGGTTCTATATTGTATGGGAAAAGCTCATTTGTTTGCAGCAAGGACGTTATAGTGGATTCTTAATTATTTGGAAAGCAGCAATCTAATCAGCATTGTGTGGCTCCTTTTTATCTTACATATAGCTGCTATCACACCGTCTCAGATAATTGTACTAGGCTGTAACAGAGCGAGTGCTGCTCAGGAGACTAGTGATGTGTGCTCGCGACGGTACCCACCGCTTTCCATCTCGCTGCCCTTCCTGGCCGTGGGCGCGTTGCCCATGATGACAACTTGTCAACGGGCGATCCGTGGCGTTTTGGCCGCCCTGCAGCCTTCTCAAGCCGGTCTAAGCTTGATTATGTCTGAACTGTATCTCCTGAATCCAGCTGTAACAGTTAGCAAGCGCTCACGCAGAGGTCTTGATCTTGTAACCAGTCTGACAGCTGATGATGCAGTGCCACGGCGAGACGAGGTAGTGCACTCACTCCACAGCCATCAACAACCGGCGACCGATATAGCGCTTAAATCCACGGGGAGCGATCGTTGTGGTATCTCGGTCGCTGGCGCTTCACGGTGCTGTCAGGCCGACCTCGGCGCAATTGGCCTGGGCACGGAGGATCCAGTCTTCTCCTGTCCCTCCTCGCAGCCCCCTCCGAGCGAGGCCCCCCGGCTCCCCACCTCTCCCCCAGAACCTCCAAAACACAGATACCGACGGCGGGAATGCGAAAACGCGCCGCCTCTCGTTACCGACCCCAGCTCTAAAAAATAAACCTCGGCGGGGTCCGACAACGACAGGAATTCGCCCAAATCAACATTGCACCCCCCCCCCCTGCTGTAGCCTCGGAGACGAGCGAGATGACGGAACTACAGCCGAGCGAACATCCCGCCTACTCGTTAGGACAAGGGTTGATTGACAGCTGGGGCAAGGCTACGGATTGGTCGCCTCTCAACGGAGCTGTCGCACGGTACCCACTGATTGGCCTTTCGCAATCCATCCCAGACGGAGGCGTACAGCCGCCCTACAAAACCGAACGTAGAAAAAAGGGAAACGTCACCGATTATATTCCTCCCAGCGATGTACGCGCCCACTTTCCCTGTCTCTCTCCACCATTGGCTTGGCGCGGTCGAACCGTGGGAATCTTGGGAAATGCGAGGACATCTATTGGCTGTCAGTAGCGACTGACAGGAATGTCCCCCCCCTCCCAACCGTACACAGCCAAGCGACTGATACGCGTTTGGCTATGTGACGTCAACAGCAAGCTATTTTTAGAAACGTTGGTCAGAATGAAACGCACGCGCGGCGCGGTCTGGCTGGTCAGAACCTCCAATAGTGTATGTGGTGGGACATGAATCACAGGAAATAAAATAACCCTTTGACAATCGGTTTTGAATAAAAAACAAAACAGAGGCACATAGGCTTTGTACCAACGACCTTTACAGAATCAACAGCATCCTTCATACTTGTCCCAAAGCGGGTGAACCTACCAGGGGAGTGTAGCTCTGCCCCAGGGCCCTGTACTATCAGGATCCTCAAAAAGCTCAACACGTTTGCATTTGAATATCTAATTTCAATAATACATTTGAGCTTGTGTTGGTAAAAATACACATTTAAAATGGAACCTGTGCTATAAATAGGAGGTGCCTACAACTACTGCAGAGTATGACACCATTATATTCGACACCATTGTAAATGAGGGTCACCCCTCAATTGGTCTCTCGAGGATAAATAAAAGTTAAATGAAAAAAAAAAAATGAAATATTGAGGCTCTATAGCCATCTACCTTATTATGTAAAAGGTGCCCTAACGACCACAGCTGTACGTGTTAAATCCCTACGTTTAGGGGAAATTTAAATATATTAATATTTGTTATGAAAAACAAGTTTTGAAAATGATTACCAGTCTCTGTCTGGCATTTGTTGTGATCTGGGAGACACCGTCAGGTTCATTTGGTAATTTCTCAGGCACATTTCAAAAAACAAGTCTTGGTCAGCATTTAGCTTGTTTCCATTGTCAATTTGCATGCCCCTACAATGAGAGACAATAGTAATCAAACATTTGATTAATTTGATGGCCACTTACCACTCATTTGAGCACTGCTACAGGAAAGATATAGATAGATACTTTATACACCCCCAAAGGGAAATTGTATTGTTGCTGTAAAAAATAATCAAAAATCAAACATTCCTAAAAATGAACAAAGTGCATTTTAATAGCAAATCACTGTAGATGTTGATAGCTGTGAGCAATACTTTTACTTTTATCTGGCCTTTAGCTAACCACATTTTCCATTGCGTCTTTCTAAACATGTAGACATGAAAAGCAGACTGAGGGAACAGATGGATGCCTGGATGGAAGAGCTAGTCCCTTCAACCAAGAAGAGATAAAATGGGTGAGAGCAGACAGTTCCCCCCTCCCTTTTTGGGTTTCAGTTGCCAAGCAACGTGAGGCTGGAGTGAAAATGGCAGAGCGATCCTGCTGCATTTTATGAATGAAATAAGGAAAAAATTAAGGAGCCAGAGTGGGGAGGGGTAAGAGTGGGCCGATGCGTGCACACAGACACACACACAAGCCTAGTCTCACTACTGTTCTTCTCCAGGTGAAAGCAGCAGTGTAAAGTACAATGAGGTGATTACCGTGAAGCAGCACAAGGTCCACAAAACACACTTTATTAACCCCATCGCTGTTGATACAAATACTGAGGCAGAGAATATATAAGTACAAAAAGAAAAATATGTCCTCTAATCTTGAAAACAAAATAAGCGCTTGTAATACATTATTTACAGTATGTTTAAATCATCCAAACAACTCGACTGCAGTGTGGCACCTGCTAGTCCTTCACCTACAGGTTTTAGGGTATAATTACAAACATTTTATGTTACATTTTAAAGAACATTATCCGAACTGTGACACGTTATAAGAAGCAGGGGAAACTCAAGGGGAAAACCGGCAAGTATGTGGTTTTACCATAAGTGGAGCTACTTCTTACAACAGGCCCATTATTTTAACCCCAAGATTTATGTCCAGAGGTTATCCAGATGCTACACATTTACACCAGATTTGAAAAACCTTCAGAACAATGAAATGCTTGCCTGTAAGCAGCAAGAGCTACATCTGTTCTGTGCTCAGTTGGACAAAATGGCCGGCACAGTGTGGGTACCAAACAGGTCAACGGCAGTGCATGAGTGCGACTGACAAGTCTCCGGGTTGTGAGGATATGGCAATAGTTAACCACCCTTTCTCTGGCCCAGCTTTAACATAATCCAAGAGAAATACGGTAAAATAAGGTAATGACGTGTGTGCAGATCTGTGAGTGTTGAAAAGAGAGGGCTAACAATTCGAGGTCCGTCCCACTTGTGTTAGCGGTATAAAAATAATGTCCCTGCTTTCTGATAGTGTCCACGTGTTACGTAGTCCAAATGTGTGTTGGGGCTGTGGGTGAGTGTACTGGTAAGAACTTCTTGTCCATTATCTTAACCTGATGATTCTTACATGCAGTCCATGGAGTTGTCCGGCATCAGTCCCAGACTTGGCATCTTTCCTGGTATACAGGACGGAGGGAGCATGCCGCTGACGTTTGGGGATGGGTCCACGTTCTCGTTGTCCTCCATCTTGTCCGCAGAGCCCTCCCAGTTGATATGGAAGCGAGTGACACGGGGGTTGGAGGCCAAAATATTTCTCTGGAGCTGAGGGGAATGAAAGCAACATCGGTGAAAAACGCTGAAGTGTGGCACATTGGGGATTATACATACATCAGTGAATGTATTCTTTTTATAGTTTATCCATTAAAGGTGCAGTGTGTAATATGACATCATCAAGAAAGTTCTACAAAGTTCTAGAATGCAACGCTCCCTGGGTAACCCCACCCCTTTCGAATAATAACAGAAGCTACAGTGGCCTTCAAGGACAAGAACAATTCAAAATTTTAAACAATGCACCTGATGACATTCCAACTATGACACTTTCAAGATGGCGGCACTAGGCCTTGGTCCAAAATATGCAGAAATATGGATATATATGAGACCCTTTCTAAGGGAAAAAATAAATAATTTAAAAAAAAAATTCAGCTATTATGCACCAAATTAAATGTACTTATAGATATTATAATTACTTTCTACAAAATCTGCTAGGAAATAAAACCCAAAATTCTACACACTGCAGGTTTAAGAGTCAAATCTTCCCAACATCAGAAAATAAAAATAATAATAATAATGCCCATTACAACCTCGTAGGGCACAGGATGTCGCCTTCAAACCTATAAGATATTTTACAATTTTAATAATATAAACAAAAAACCTGAAATTCTTACATTGGAGGAGCTAGAACTAGTGAATTGACTAAGATTGTAAAAATCACAAGTCCAACAATTATTTGACAAATGATTTCAGCACTCTAACAATTTCCTAATGTATAAAGTAAAAGTGCCATTACTGTTAAAGCTCGACCATCATATTTTAACACAAATGAATGATCTCAATCAGTTTCTCCACAACTGCTAAAATCCTATTGATATTTTATGTTTGATTTTTGGAAAAATTAAGAAAAGGTTGAGGAGGATTCTTTTTTACACCGCTTACTAAAAAAACATCCTTATTATGGATTAATCTATCATTTACATTTTGCTTATCTGATTATATAATGCAACTGCATGGTGCCTGAACTGATACACTAAACAATAAAAGATAAATAACTTCCCAATTACTTCAATTTCAGAGCACCAGAGGGCAGTAGAAAACAGTGTATATTTGAATAGACCCAAAACAGTCCCTGCGTGCCAAATCAGTCACATACTCTTTCTTTTCACTACACTACATACTAAAGTAGAGATGAGTTTAAGGGCCACAGGAGAGAAAAAAAAAATCAGATAAGATTTTTTTTTTCCCATTATGTTGAGAAATGTCAAGAATAAAAGATGAATACTCCAAAATGCTATTGGAGTTAGTGTGGCATTTATGTTTTTTCAGCATACCACAATTGACGTGCATGTATTGGGACATCCTAAATCTTTTTTTGGCATAATAAATAGTAGGGAAGTATGGGAATTGGAACCCAGGGACAGTATATTTCAATAGACTCAGAATTCTGTATATTTCAATAGAACCGTCTCACTAGTATATATCATATGTTCACACTATCTACTAGGGCTGCCCCCTTAGTCGACCAAACGGTAGTTGACCAGAAAGGACATTAGCCGAACAAGAGTTCACTGGCCGCTTAGGAAAAATTAATGAATACATTTATGTCTAATAGTAAATGCGCTTTTTCAAAATACATCACAACCAATATGGCTTGACCATGTAAAAATGTTATTTGAAAAGGACAGACACGCTCAACAGCAGTCCACCTTAATTTAACATTGCTGCCCAAAGTCGCAAGGTTTCCTTCCCAAAATCCGCCCGCTGATATAAATGAATTAATAGCTGATGAACCTTAAGATCAGACAGACCACCGTTAGTTAGGTTTAATTTTTTTCTGCTTCAAAACCTGAGACACAGCTGAGCAGGGTGTCCGCAGATCCTTAAAAAAAGTCTTGAATTCATGCATCTAAAATGAAGGCCTTAAAAAGTCTTAAATTCATTAAAAATACTATATGCTGGTCTTAAATCCATTACTCAAAAGGTCTTAAATTTGTCACGGCAGGACAATTTAGTATTTTTTTTTTCTTCTTCCGGGACTTTCCGAGGAGGTGATGTAGAGAGGCTACTTTCTAACTAACTGCTCATATAAAAGTCTGACACTTCGCTAGAGGCAGTACAGCCGTGCGTGGCTGTGATTCGCATTTAAACGTAGAAGAAGAATGTGTGTCCCCTGCCTCCGAATTTGAAGTCGGTCGCGGGAAAGCAAGAAAGGAGAGAACGACGCAGCGGAATGCATGCCCAGCTATTATAAATTCAGTGAGGTGGAGGGAGGACGACATATGGCTGGTTTTATTCACCCCGCGACCGCAACTACACTGCAGCCGCTACTTGTAGGTGCGCAACCACCCGCCCGCTGGCGATGTAGGTAGGCTACTGACCCAAACGCAACTCACAGAAACAAACAGATTTATTGTGTTTAGTAAAAATGTTTATTTATCTATATTTATTAGCTGTTCATCATTCAGGTCGCGTTGCCGTGAGCTCACAGAGTGAGACGCGAGTCTCAACCATGGTATCCACTTCTCTCTCTGTCTGTCGCTTTCTTTCTCTCCACTACCTCCCTCTCTGACGGCTAGGCTATATACAGTAAAAACTATTGCCGATCGTCCCATCAATCGCAGACAGTAGCCCACATTTCCATCACCAATCTGTACAACCCTAATACCCGCCGTTTATTAGCCTGGCTGCCTGCAACAATATGAAGACATTTTTATTTTTTCGCAAATTACCTCAGGTCCCGTGGGCATCCCAGTTATGCAAACCTGTAGGCCTATATCTACAGTAGGCTAGGCCTACAGTATTTTCCGATATTGAAAATGCAAAAACATTCACCTGTGGAACCAATTTTTAAACAGTTTCTGCTATAAGTTCTGAAAAAGAAAGTTAATGGACTAAGTGTGTTGTTTGTTTATTGAATAAGTAATTCAAATTTAAAGTATAAGTTGTATAAAAATAAATTAACAACAATAATGAGACAAGCGAAAAAATATTATTTTGGTAGCCTTTTAGAAAAAACAAAACTAATATAAAAGGAACATGGAATATTTTGAATAGGCTGATTGGGAAAAGTAGGCCTACTTCAGGTCAGGCCGGTATACCACACCATTTCATAAACGAGAATAATAAGAAAATTGAGAACTTAAACAAAGTAGTAAATGAATTTAATTCCTTTTTTGTGAATGTGGGGCCCAAGCTAGCAGAAAATATTGATAAACATAACGCACGGCCACAGGATGGAGGGACAAGGGGGAGTAGAGTACTCCAATCATGTTTCTTGGAGACAATAATGAAAACAAAATTCTATCCATTGTAAATAAATTAAAAAACAAGACATCTACAGATACTGACGGGTTAGATATGTTCATTGTGAAAAAAAACATTGATTGCATTGTTAAACCTTTAAGTTACATATTTAATCTTTCTTTTCAAACAGGGGTTTTCCCTAATAGGATGAAGGTAGCAAAGGTGGTCCCACTTTACAAAGATGGTGATAAGCATATGTTTACACAAATTATAGACCAGTTTCGTTATTATCTCAATTTTCTAAAATCCTTGAAAAGATTTTTGTTCAAAAATTAGATGATTTTATTGAAAAGGAGCAGCTGTTGAACGAGAGCCAGTATGGATTCCGTTCTGGGAGATCTACTGCTTCTGCAGTCATGAATATAGTTGAGGACGTAGTAAATGCAACTGACAATTAGAAGCATACAATAGGTGTATTTATCGACTTAAAGAAAGCATTCGATACAATAGATCATTCAATTTTGCTATCAAAACTACAATCATATGGTGTGAGAGGAATAGTATTGGATTGGTTAAGTAGTTATTTGAACAAAAGACAACAGTATGTTCAGTATTACGATAACAAATCCAATAATATGCAAATTCTATGTGGGATACCGCAAGGTTCAGTTTTAGGACCGATATTATTTATACTTTACATTAACGACATCTGTGATGTATCTAAGTTACTGAATTTTGTTCTATTCGCAGATGATAAACTTTGGAAATTATTTGAATGAATTAGTAGAAAGTATGGAACAAGAAATGGTCACACTGAAGGAATGGTTTGATATTAATAGATAAATTTAAAGAAAACGAAGTTCATGCTTTTCGGTAATAGAAAAAAATATCAAAGTACTGTACTATCCATAGCAGGTACAATCATTGAAAGAGTTAAGGAAATTAGGTTTTTGGGTGTGCTCCTAGATGAAGGGTTGACGTGGAAACCACATATCTCACACATACAGAAAAAAATATCTAAGAGAACTTTTGTATTAAATAAGGTAAAATATGTGTTAGATTATAAGGCATTGAGAACCCTGTAATGTGCGCTAGTGTTGCCCTACATCAGCTACTGTGTGGAGAAACACATACCAAAGCAACACAAAGTTAATCTATCTGCTACAAAAGAGAATAATAAGAATTGAAGGACATTCTTCCCCAATTTTTTTCTAATGCTGCAGCTAACACATTTTCTTTATTGATTAAACTTTATTGATTCTTTATTAATACAGCTGGGCCCCCAAAAATCGCTGATATGTATTGGGTTTTAGGTGTTAAATTTATTTCAAGGTGGTATTAAAAAAAAAGTCTTAAAAAGTCTTAAATTTGACTTGATGAAACCTGCAGATACCCTGGCTGAGGCGCTGGGTTAAAAAGCAAAAAATATAAAAATCTTAATAGCAACAGTTTGTGAACCTGACACACCGGCAAAAAATAAAAACTTGCCGCAAACAATTGTAAGCGGGCATCTTGCACATAAGCAGACTTATAGCTAGTAGTTCGATCAGGATAAGGGAGAGAAAAAGAGAGAAAGAGACAGACGGAGAGACTTTTTTAAATATAGTTTTGCTATTTAATGTAGAGTGATCTTCACTGACTGAATTAGGATGACTTTATCTAAAACTGCGGAGTGCCAGCTGAGACAAGTCGGACTGGGCACAGAACATGGAATGTGTCTCATTTGTCTAGCCCAGTGCTTCTCAAATGGTGGGGCGTGAGTTGTCGGGGGGGGGGGGGGGGCTGCCTTGATTTCCAACTGACCAAAAAAATAATAATAATAATCATTATTTTTTTTAAGTGCTAGCAAGCGCGATGTTCGCTTGTGTATGGTCATATCCGCGCGAAAGGCTGCGATTTGCAGTAAATAAGTGTCCACATGTGTCTCCGTAGGCTATTTAAAAAGAAATCAAGCAAGTAGACTAATAATAACATTAATTAATTATTGGTTATCTCATCACAGAAGGCCTATTGGCCTATAATAATAATAAAAAACACCACCTTAACTATGTTTACAGTTTAATTTTTTTTTTTTAATGAAATGCACACCTCAGTGAATCATTTGCTCTTGTTTCTCTGTCCTGAGATTCACACAGACTGAGCAGTCTTGTTTAAATGTTACAAATTGAGCTAATAAACTGCACTTTGAATTGTTTTGCTGCAGAAGTTATCTCAGCTAATTTTTGTTATCTAATTTGATAATAAGGTGATTGTATGCAGAATGCTCGTGCCAGAAACTCATACAGTGGTTTTGTACAGATAAATAAATAAATATTAGCAGGTTCTCAATAGTATTTCAATTTAGGGGGGGGCGTGGAAAAAATTCTGTCCCCTAGGGGGGGCATGACAGAAAATAATTGAGAACCACTGGTCTAGCCTATAATCATGACTTTAAATAACTTGCTTCGCCAAATGTTGTTAGTTTATAACATGAACAATTGCATAAAATATCATTTCCATGGGGCTGTTCAGTCAGAAAGTGATGGACCTAAATGATGACTACTGGTCAACTAGGAAAAGTCTTAGTCAGAGGCAGCCCTACAACCTACATCTTGCAGTCATTTTTTAAATGCAAAATCATGAGAGCAGATCCTAACACTATCCATGACTGAAATCAATGACAATGTCCTGTGTGTTACCTGAGTGTAGTCTGGTTTGAGAGGTGGGTTTTCCCGGAGCTCAGGGTCTGTGTATTCGTTGTTGACATAGTAGCCGATGCGGATGAACTCCTGTCCGCGGTAGGTGCAGGTTATGAGGGCGACAGTCACTCCTACAGCGTCGCTCTCTGGGATCAGCCCGGTGTTAGGAGCATCAGCCTGTGAGGGCAGAGGGGAGACAAAGAGCAAGACATCAGATCACAGTAATCATGACAGTAATGCAGCACCTACATTTCCTACAATTTTTAGCCCTAGTAAGGCTCTGCGTTCTAATTTCATTTTTTTTTAAAGGACGAAAAAAGGTTAAGACATGGCCACAGCGTACTCACCTGAAACACAAACATGTGTCGGCCAGCCGGTACCGGTCCAACTAGAACGGAATCCAGGACCTGGTCATATTCCTCGCTCTCAGCCGAACCCACATAGATGATCTTCCACTCAAGGTCTGACATCACACAATAGAGACACATACAGTTCTGTTGTTAAGGATCTGTTGTCGTTTAGCGCGCGGTTCGGGGCAACTCGTTGAGGTCGTTTGTTGCTGCAGTAACATAACGTGATCAACCAATGGGCTTCTCCGAAAAACGTTCTCGAACCAATCACCGCAGGCAGGGGGCGGGGCGCTGAACACAAACGCGCCAGCGCCAATTTACAACTACTCGTCAAATGAAATATCACTCATCGACCCCAAATTATATTGGTAGTAGGCTATATCTAAGAAATGAATATCGTACCTTTCGTTGACTTACGATGTACCCTATGTAACAGCAATATTTAAGTTACCGCCTAAGCAGAATGCGCCTAGTGAAATAGCTAATATTGTACGGATAACTGGCATTACGTTAGCTGAACACAACACCTACCTTCCGGTAAATCCTCCATACATTCAAACGTCATTTCAAACTGAAACGGGTTTCCAAATGGGCTCGGGTTATCGAGCACAGCAACATTTAACACTTGTACTTTGGCCATAATGGTATCTTCTGAGGCAACTCCGTCTGGAAAACCAACTGAAGCTAGCTTTATTTCCAATGTATAAGGAGCCCTTCTGCACTTCGGTATCACTGTGTTCCTGGGCTGGCTCTCACGGTTGTGCGTTGCTTATCTTCACGGCTGCAAGTTAAAGTGTGATGTTCCTAGACCAAACCAAACACCAAAATGACCCGGCGCGCGGGGAGAGAGGAAGTACGTCATTTTGTTCTGTCTTCTTCTTCACTGAATTTTCCAAGAGTACCTATTTGTAGACCCATCAATGTGAATAAGTGCATACCGCCACCTACTGCAATGGAGTTGTAACGTCAGGGCTTTACTTCAGGTAACAAACAAATAAAATGTAATTAAATTATCTAATTTTTCTTTTAATAATTGCAAAATGATGTCAATACAAATTACCTTTACAGATACACAAACGACAAGCAGGCTACAGATAAAACATGTGCCTGAGGGAATAAACAGAATTATGTGTAGCCTACATAGAATATTATATCATTGCAAATTCCAAAAACCCGCCCTATCCCTGCCCAAATTCATATCTTCTCATGTGAGCTGTTCCCATCTGGATTTTATTGACAACATGCTCAAACTTTTTTCAGCACATCTGTAATACACTTTGCAATTAAATATAGCTTACACTGTATAGGGGAAAAGAATGAAATAACGACATACGCCTATACCGAGTTAAATGAAACCTTTGAAGACAAGTAGATCAGCAAACATCAACTTCCAACTGAAATCAAATGTCAATGTTTTCATTTTTAATGTACCGTTTATAAATGTGTGTTATTGTAAAAGCAAAAATGTATCTGTGGAAATACACATTGTGTTAAGATACAAAATGAACAACTTTTTGCTGTAGTCTACAAGCCAAGGGCAGACAGCAATTATTTTGTTAACAACCTAGTTTACATGAGTGTAAAAGTTCTTCTCTTCATGCTTGTCCACATTTTGCCTTGTATAAAACGTTGAAGATGTCCTTTATGTATAAAGCACATGAAAATGTAGTTGCTTGAGGTCCATTTGAGTGCCTAAAATTAAAATGACTTTTTCCCATGAATAATCATGTCCAGTATTCATGCCTAAATGCATGAATTCATTCATTTAATACTTCATGACCTCTGTCATTAGGATTAATTGTATCTCATGCATGCTGTAATGCAGGACAATACATTAATGAATGCATCAGCTGATACATGATTGCAGGCATTAATTAATGTTTCATGTATCATTAATATTAAGTGTTACGGAAAATCTAATGTTACACAAAAAACATCAGTACTGGAGCCTGTGATGTCAACTACATGTCAGGTTTCAGGATAATGACAGACAAGAACCCAATAGCAAGACCCAGGAAACAGTTCTGATTCAAAATGAAAAATTTAATGAAAAGTGGATGACAAACCAGGTAGAAAGAAAGCGTGGCGAACAAGTCCAGTTGGGGCAGGCTAAAGGGTAATCCAAAGCAAAGTCCAAAAGACAGGTTGAAACATGAACAGGCAGGCAGGCAGGATCGGAACACAGGATGATATCTGAATGCTGGAGCGCTAGGTAAGACACCTGACAATCTGGCAACTGACTGAGGGAACTGAACTGAGATATATGTAACAGATCTTGTTCTGCGTTGTGTCTAGTGAGTGAGGCACACACTGGAGTCGAGTTGAGTTGGTTTATTTCTTTTTAGGAGACAAAAAAACACGGGTGTCACACACACTCCACAGAATCTCTCTCCACTCAGCTCCGAGCATCAGTGCTCACTCAAGCTTCATAAATTCTTTAAGTATTATAAATACATGTGGAAGACAAATAAAATGTAAACAGAGCATAACACGGTCTCAAAGACATTCATTAAATAAAACCACAGTGTATAAAATATATACACTAATACAGTTTTAAACATATAATAACAAAGGTTTTCTACAGTGCATCAATTGTCGTTTTTCTTTAACACTCATCAACTCATTTTCTGTTTTACACTAAAATAAATGTCAAAAACACATAACACGCATACCTTTTTAGGAGACAAAAAAACACGGGCGTCACACACACTCCACAGAATCTCTCTCCACTCTACAAAATAAAGGAAGCAAATGCTTGAATACACATTAAATCACACAGCTGCATTCAAAAAGTCAACACAAGCCCCTTTTACACAGCCAGTGAAAGCCGGGAATATGCCGGCCTTTCGGCCCTCCCCCCAGCTGTGTAAATGCGACAGTTGCGGAACGAGGGAAGAAAGGTGCGAGTGATCGTTCCGGGAATTTTACTACCTCGGGGGGTAGTAAGATTCCCGACACGATCAGTTCCGCCTCTCTGTTTAAATGCTCCAGCTTGTTGTTGCGGAACAGGGGGGCGTTTGACGTTCCATAGTCTACGTTCTAAACATGCGACCATGTTAGCAGTTGAAGGATTTGTGTTTAACATTAACCACGGCGGCCTGATGTCCCGTAAAAATCACCAAATAAAAGGAACGGTGTATAATCTAGCTGATCATAAGGTCCGTTGCTCAATCCAAACCCCCGCGCTTCATTTTGCAGAGTGTATGAGTCTATTTCTGCCCAGGAGAAGTTGTACAATGGAAAGCTAGGCTAGGCTAAGTAAGGGATAAAGTATAGCGAACGGGTCACTTGCTAGAAATAAAGACCGAAAAGCTGAAGCAGGAGCCCGACGCGCAGCGGAGGGCTCTTGTTCAGCTTGAAGGTCGACCTAGTAACGGGGGAATAGTCTGCTCGCCCCGCTAGACTGTCTGCTTCAGCTGACTGAAGGCTCCGGCTCAGCTGTTAGCCACAGAGCTACTGTTTTGCTAACACATTCCGCCGCCGCTATTATTATCCTAAGTCTGAGCGTATATCCACACTTTATTTCTGTCTACAGTAACGTGACTTCACACACTGTGTGTATGTGTCTGATTGGCAGATCGCTGCCCTCACAAAGAGACTCGCTCACAACCAACCTGTCACACACACACACACACACACACACACACACACACACACACACACACACACACACACACACACACACACAGAGGTGAAGCGGTCGGATTGATTAGTCAGTTTGGTTAACTGTCCCAGTGATGTTGGACTCAACTGGCACATCGTGGGGACAGTAAAATACGGCCCTCTTACTGCAAGCTCCAGCACTTCTGCTCTCAATTCACCGGCCATTGTTGTTGTTGTAAAGCAGCTGACCGGCGCGGCGCTAAATGTTTACGTCACACCTGACGCTGTTTACAAGCACCTCTTTCATTCCGGAGCGCTGTGTAAAAGGGACTACTGATGCGCCAGCAGGCCGGCGTTGCTTGGTTCTGTGTAAATAACACAGAAGCAAGCAAAGCCGGCATTTTGGAGTGATGTTGTTCCGTCAATATGCCGCAATCTCTGTGTAAAAGGGGCTACAGACAAGCAGTGATCTTTTTCCCCTGCTAAAACTCTCGCGGCCGGGAAACCCCGCAGTAACTGCCGCTAGCTTAAAGCTAGTTCATAAAACATTAAAACACATATAAAAGTTTTTCAACAGTTTAACCAGCTTAAAGTTATCTGTACAGCGTGAATTTCTCCCGCGTGCCTAAAAGCACGTCATAAAGCAGTGTGAATTACATTATAATCCTTTAGGAACGACAAATAAAAAGTTTATAAAAAAATCATAGGGAGAGAGACATTAACATAACTTACCAGCTCCGAGCATCAGTGCCATAGACATTATATATGGATAGACGCCGCGTTGGCCGCTACTGCCTATTGGCGCTGACGAGAAATGCGGGCGCCATCTTGGACCGGTCACACGTTCCACTCAGTGCAGTCTGTTTGACAGGTTCAATGAACTGTCAGCGCATGTAATTAATCATATCTCATTAAATACCAAACTGATTTTCACGCGGTTTTCTTTGCTGGAAAGATCATACATGTAGCTATGATACAGGGCACATGTTTCGACGTGTTTTAATATTCATAGTGGACTTAACAGTCATAGAAGATTCTGATATGATATAAGTAACCTGACGTCCGAGATCAAATCTAGGAACATCCCACGAAAAGGGAGAAGGGTCTGGCTGCAGCCTGTAGGACATGGACATCCACATCCAACTGCTACGTCATAACCGTCTATGTCGGTTGGTTGCGATATTTCTTTTTTTAACGTTTTGTAGACATCGATAAGGTGGATTTTTTTTCATGATTCATTAATATTTATTTCATTAATATAATTATAATAATAATATTATTATATTACAGCGTGAAGGACATCCACATCCAACTGCTACGGCATAACTGTCATAAACTGCTACGTCAGACTTTTTAAAACCTTTTTGAACATCGATATGGTGAATATTTTTTCATGAATCATTAATATTTATTTAATTATTTAACTTATTATTCAATGTTGTATCCAATTGCAACGTTATAACCGTCTACGTCGGTACACATTTAATTTTTATTAGATCATATGGGAGATGTCACGTAGATTTCTTATCGATGATACATTTTTGGATTAGCCTACACCGACAAAATGGCAGATGTCCGTCACGTGGATTTCATATGGATGATACATTTCGATACACCGACGATCTGAAATGGGACAAGTTAGAAGATTTGTCCATCACGTGGATTTCATAGCCTGGATGATAGCCTACATTTGGGAGACACCGACAACCTCAAATGAGACAAAGTAGACGGTGTCAAGTCTGTCAAGTGAATGAGCAAACTAACGGCGGGAGGCGCGCGCCGTTGAATCTAACAGCGAAGAGGGCGTGGCAAGAGAGTGAAGTTGCAGTTGGATGTGGATGTCCATGTCCTACAGGCTGCAGCCAGACATTATAACGAAAAGGGGGAAAACGGAGACATTTCCAGTTTGACTAGCAATCTGATTGAAAAACCTAATGAGGTGTCAACAAAACGGGAAAAGGGAAGCAGAAACAGGGGCAGTAAAGTCAGCTATTTTAATAAGTTAACAATATATGATTAGGCTATATATAAATATATTTATTCATTTACAGTGACGAGGATACACAATAAAGACAATCACAGGGATAACATAAACAGAGAACAGAAATAAAATAGGATAAAATATATTAATTTAAATAAAGTAGGCCTATACAAAATACAAAACAAGAGCAAAAATAAAATACTAAATGAACAATGAATTCAGCTAAAACAGTTACAGTCAGATGTGTAAAATTCAGAAATCATAGATTCAAATAAACCAAGAGTAGGAAGAGCAGTCATTTTTAAATTGCTCTGCAGAGCGTTCCATGAATTAGGGGCACTACATGAAAAGGCAGTTATTCCTAAACTGGAGTTAGCTCGGGGCAATTTAGGAGGAGTAGTCGAGCATGGTACATATGAAGGGTGGATGTTTCCCATGAAGGCATTAAATAGCATATAAATAAAAACCAGTGTATATAATATCTCATTAAAAGAGAAGGACAACATGAGTGTTCATGTAAAAATATGTTTTATTTCTCTAATTTAAAACACAAGCTTGTTAGGCAATTGCCTCTTAAAAGAGGACGGGATTTTTTAAAAGCAAAGTCTTCTTGGTTGTCCAATGTTCTATGCTAGGGGGGGAATACCAAATTCAGTCTAGTCTCGAGTTGGTTCCTCAGACACAGACAGGAAATCAATGAGTGCCTTGCAGCGCGGTACATTTAAAAACACATTCAATACAAAACCACAGCAATCAAAAGTATTAAATTAAGGGAAAATCAAACAACAACAGCAAACAATAATACTCAAATGCATAAAATAAAGTTAACCATCCTTACAATCGCATTTTACTCCGAAGAGAAATTCAAGCGAGGCGAGTTTGGCAATCTGGTGCAGCCTTAATTTGTGAAAGACAGACACAACCAATGACAACAAGTCGGAATGGTGGTTGTCGATGCCAAACTGTGTCTCCTCAATATGTTCCCCAAGCAGAAACACATCCTCCGTTTCAATCTCCTCCCGGACGAAGTGTGTGACTCGGACTTCTGGTTATTATATCATATCAGAATCTTCTATGACTGTTAAGCCCACTATGAATATTAAAACACGTCGAAACTTGTGCCCTGTATCTTAGCTACATGTATGATCTTTGCAGCAAAGAAAACCACGTGAAAATCAGTTTGGTATTTAATGAGATATGATTAATTACATGCGCTGACAGTTCATTCCACCTGCCAAACAGACTACACTGAGTGGAACGTGTGACCGGTCCAAGATGGCGCCCGCATTTCTCGCGCTCAACGCCCAATGCGGCGTCTATCCTTTATAATGTCTATGATCAGTGCTCACTGAAGCTGGACACAGGTGCAACGCCAAAATTACTCCCCAGGGAAACAAAAGGGTATGCTATGGAAAATAACAATGTGGGACCTATTTACACTTGGAAACTATTTTGGGGAGTTCACAATGGAAAAAGGGTGTGGATAATGACCAAAAATAAAATGAAAATAAAATAAAATTTAGCTCGGCTACATATATACTGGGGCTGATTAACTGATGAGGAGCAGGTGAGTGTGGGGCAGACCAGGTGAATGTAATTAACAGGGAGTGCAGAGCAGGAGGGAGTGGCCGGGTCTGAAATGACATGAGTTAGACAGGAAACCAGGAAAACAGACATATGAAAACAAACTAAATACTGGCTGAAGTTGTGACAGAAGCCCCCCCCCCCCCCTCTCCCTCTCCCTCCCTCTCCCTCTCCCTCTCCCTCTCCCTTAAAGGTCGACTACCAGGCGACCTTAAACTGGAACTAACAAATTCAAACCCAAACAGGGTGGGTGGAGGGGAGCCAGGAGGAGGGAAATAAAAAAAAATGGACCAAGGCAGAGCATGCGGTGACCGGCTGGCCAGGGATCAGGAGTGGGACAGTGCACGGGGTGACGGACTGGCCAGGGACCAGGAGTGGGACAGTGCACGGGGTGACGGACTGGCCAGGGACCAGGAGTGGGACAGTGCACGGGGTGATGGACTGGCCTGGGAGCTGGAGTGGGGCAGTGCACGGGGTGACGGACTGGCCTGGGAGCTGGAGTGGGGCAGAATGGAGGGGTGTCAGGCGGGCGGCCAGAAAAATGCCCCAGGGCACAGCCGGGAGCTTCAGGCGGACGGCCTGGGGGGCAAGCAGGGACACGGCCGGGATCTTCAGGCGGACGGCCTGGTCGGTGAGGGCTCCGTCCCTCTGGAGGCCTGCAGCAACAAAGATGAAGGCGAGGAACCCTTTCTGGAGGCCGGCCTCGGCGACGACGAGGACGATGGAACCCTTCTGGAGCCCGGCAGAGGCGACGACCCACAGGTAGCCGGCATCGGCGAAGACAGACCCCCGCAGGAGGACAGTAAGGGCGGAACCACTCAGGAGGCCGGTGGCGACGAAGATGAAGGCGAGGGAACCCTTCTGGAGGCCGGCATCGGCAAAGACCCACAGGTAGCCGGCATCGACGGACCCCTGCAGGAGACCGGCGAAGGCAGAACCACTCAGGCGGCTGGCCACGGCGAAGGCAGACCCCCTCTGCAGAACGGCCTAGGTGGAACCCCCAAGGACGCCAGCGGCCACCGTGACGGGGGCGGACCCCTTCCGGAGGAAGGCGAGGCAGAGGGCGATCCCCCTCAGGCAGGAGCGAAGGGCGGTCCCCCTCTGGCAGGAGCGAAGGGCGGTCCCCCTCTGGCAGGACAGGGGTTGACACAAAGGTTTCCAAAGCACTTGCCCAAGTACAGGTAATGTTTTACTTGCCCAAATGTCGTGTTCACTTTCCCCCCAAAAAAAAAAAAAAAAAAAATGTTAAACAATGATATATAGGCTATTTAAATTATTATATATTTTAGCGAACGGTATCTCTTAAATGCAAACACTGCTTACTTGTCTCATCCTGACCACATACAACCAACAACAATTCATATAAGCCTAGATATCATGACATCACACATACAGCCAAGAGCTTGGTCCTGCTGCAGCATCGTGAAAGGGCCTCTTTTTGCCATGCACCTGGCCTGGTTTTGGGGGGCTCAGAAAACTCAGTCTAGCTCAGAGTCAAGCTGAATGTTAGCTTCCACACAAATGTGTTCAGAAACATTTAACTTATTTTACTTATTTAAAACAGTCCCATTGTGCCAAAAAGATATTGTGTGCCATAAAATGATTGAAGTCCACCATGTTAAAGCTATTGCCCGGTTATACTGTAAGTAGGGAGGGGGATCATTAATTTCTGTTCATATTGATACCATTATCAAGACTCCACAATCCAAATCGTTATTGATACTTTTCTATTATT
The DNA here is from genome assembly GCA_026929865.2 of Hyperoplus lanceolatus. Lineage (NCBI taxonomy): Eukaryota > Metazoa > Chordata > Actinopteri > Uranoscopiformes > Ammodytidae > Hyperoplus > Hyperoplus lanceolatus. The sequence goes on along the minus strand of CM049399.1, from coordinate 23,635 downwards.
GTGTTAAAAGAGAACTGGTATTATTGCTTTAATTGCTTATAAGATGGGCAGAGCTCAGGATAGGACTTTAAACAGGTCATAATTCCATATTTAGGCCTACTATTTATTTTATATTGCTGGGAGTTTTTCACCCAAACTGTATTATTCAAGCTTCTCGCGAAAAACTCAAATTTCTTTTTTCTTGATGTTACATTTGAACACATCATGATGTCCATTTATTGACCTTTGCCTAATAATCATTGTACTGAGCCGACCTGAACACATCACATTTCAACCGTTTGCATTTTTTTTTAAAGCTTATACTGCAGATTTTAATATGGATTTAAAAACTATCAAATTTTTGAACTGCGGGACTTGCTACACAGTCTCTCGTTTGTTGATCATCGCTGCTTTGATTAAATGATGAGACCGTGCCGAGCCGGTCTGCAGCGGCCCAGTGGAATTATTATTTTTTTTATTATTGTGTGTGTGTGTGTGTGTGTGTGTGTGTGTGTGTGTGTGTGTGTGTGTGTGTGTGTGTGTGTGTGTGTGTGTGTGTGTGTGTGTGTGTGTGTGTGTGTGATGCTGCTCAATTGCAAATATAGCCAATCTATTTTGTGTGAGTTAGCGGGAAAAAAAATTGTTTTGCAGACTCAAAAACACATGAATAAATAGCCTAGACTACTGACAACCAATCTAAAATCCACTTGCCCATTCGGGCAACCAAATAGCAATCTCAACTTGCCCGAACATTACTTTCAGCTGCCCTGGGCAAGCGGGAAACCGTTAGTGTCAACCACTGCAGGAGCGAAGGGCGGTCCCCCTCTGGCAGGGACAGGGGGCAAGACCCCTCGGGCGGCAACAGGGGGCTGCACCCCTTAATCAGGGGGTGAGACCCCTCAGGCAGGAACGGAGGAGGAGACCCCTCGGACAGGAACAGAGGAGGAGACCCCTCGGGAGGAGGAGGCCCCTCGGGCAGGAACAGAGGAGAAGGCCCCTCGGGCAGGAGCAGAGGAGGAGGCCCCTCGGGAGGAGGAGACCCCTCCGGCAGGAACGGAGGAGGTGGCCCCTCGGACAGGAATGGAGGAGACCCCTCGGGAAGGCAGGCCTCCCCTGGCAGGCGGACCCCCCCCCCCCATCAAGATGTGGAGACCGGACCCTCTCATGACGACGTGGAGAGGACTCAACTGAGGGTCCAGAGATCAGTGCAGGTAAACACTCCTCCTCAGCCACAGCATCCCCCTCGGGCTCAGAGTGACCTACAGGTTCAACCACGGGCTCTACCAGGGGCTTGGGAATCACCTCATGGACTTCAGGGACGGGTTCAGGTTCTGGAACTACTTCAGGTACCGGCTCAGGCTCTGGTTCAGGAAGGACCTCGGGTTCTGGAGTTGGTTCTGGTTCTTTCTCTGTCACTGTAACAGGTTCGGGGACTGGAGTCAGCTCCGAAGCTGGAGAGTTCTGAGGAGACGGATGGCACTCCAAACTCCACACCCCCACTCTAATAGTCCGCGAGGCAGGAGGAGGCTGGCAGCTGGAATGCTGGGGCTCTTGTGGTTGGTTGGGCGCCTTCTGGAGATGGTAGTTAGCATACTGGGGCTGGTAGCTAACATGCTGGGACTGGTAGCTAGTAGGGATGGGCATTTTAAGAAATTCAATTGATCGATCATCGGGAAAATTAACGAGCAATTATCGAGCAATCGTTTTTTTTTTTTTACATATTAAAAAATGCCAACAGAACATCCAAAATACAGCGTTTTTACCATAGACTGTATAGAAGAGGTTTTTACTCAATTACATCTTTATTCCAAGATATTCTAGGCAAACAACAATCTATTAAGACAAGGCAACTTTTTAAAATAAAATAATAATAAAATGCGGCGCTGGTGAAAGCCCGAGGCTATGAGCCAACAAGGAGCCAATGCTACGACACCTTTAAAGTTTAAACACATATGCGCCTCCTAAGATGGTGCCGAAGTCTGCATAAGGGCACGGCACGTTTCTCTGAGTGATAAAGGACCTAACGTTACTTCATCTAATAGACAAAATGTGCAAATTATTTCCCTGATGAAGGCGAAGTAGGAAAGCATAGACGCTAATGTTAGCTGCTAATGCTAGCAGCGCTAAGGTGACATGTTTAACAGGGTCGGATGTAGGCTTCAATGTACAAGTGGTACATAATTCGGTTTGTTTAAGTGTTGTACTTATTGAAGGTTTCACAATGCTTAATGAACTTAGTTATTTTCGGTTCTAAAGCTGTCCGGTCAGATGCCAAACTTCTCCTTAACTTCCTCCTGTTTATGTTTTGAGATCTACGGCAGCTCGCAGGCCTGTTCTGTTGTCTCCTACTACTAGTTAAGTATCTTCCCCTGCTGGTAGGATGTTAAATTGCTGCCCATACAGTCTTTGGTGCTGCCACATAGTGAAACTAATTGCTGTGCTGCCGGACTCAAACTGCGCAACACAACGGCTATATGATCGATAACAATTTCACGTGATCGACAATATTCTTAACTAGCAATGATCGATTAATCGATTAATTATGCCCATCCCTAGTAGCTAGCATGCTGGGGCTCCTGTGGTTGGTTGGGCGCCTTTTGGAGCTGGGAGCTAGCGTGCAGGGGCTGGTAGCTAGCATACTGGGACTGGTCGCTAGCGTGCTGGGGCTGGTGGCTAGCGTGCTGGGGCAGGTGGCTTGCTTGCTGGGGCTGGTGGCTAGCTTGCTGGTTGCAGGAGACCGGAAGCTGGTTGCTGGAAGCCAGGGGCTGGAGCTTGCTGCTGGAGGCCAGAGGCTGGAGCTTGCTGCTGGAGGCCGGAGGCTGGAGCTTGTTGCTGGGAGCAGGAGACTGGAGCTTGTTGCTGGAAGCCGGAGACTGGAGCTGGAGCTTGTTGCTGGAAGCCGGAGACTGGAGCTTGTTGCTGGAAGCCGGAGACTGGAGCTGGAGCTTGTTGCTGGAAGTTTGGGATGGTGTGCTAATAAATTCCTCTGCCAAGTCAGGCAGCAATTTACGCAGCCAAGGGCTGACGAAAGGACCTCCGCTCTCTCCACACAGTCCACCGCATACTTAAAGTCATTCTTTATTGCAGGTGAGAATATACGTCACCTCCCTCAACTCCAGTGCAAAATGTGTATCTGCTGGGTTCATTTTTGGCCAGATTGTACTGTCAGGTTTCAGGATAATGACAGACAAGAACCCAATAGCAAGACACCGGAAACAGTTCAGATTCAAATAACAGATTTAATGAAAAATGGATGACAAACCAGGTAGAAAGAAAGCGTGGCGAACAAGTCCAGTTGGGGCAGGCTAAAGGGTAATCCAAAGCAAAGTCCAAAAGACAGGTTGAAACATGAACAGGCAGGATCGGAACACAGGATGATATCTGAATGCTGGAGCGCTAGGTAAGACACTAGTACATCTGACAATCTGGCAACTGACTGAGGGAACTGAACTGAAATATATACTGGGGCTGATTAACTGATGAGGAGCAGGTGAGTGTGGGGCAGACCAGGTGAATGTAATTAACTGGGAGTGCAGAGCAGGAGGGATTGGCCGGGTCTGAAATGACATGAAAGTTAGAAAGGAAACCAAGAAAACAGACATATGAAAACAAACTAAATATTGGCTGAAGTTTTGACACTACAGAATCTCAATACTAGATGCAGACCATAAAGTAAAGACTGTTACACTTTATTCAAAAGCATGTACAGTAACATTGATATTTCTGCATCTTGTATCTCATTGTAGTCAAACTTTGGCCCTGGCAACCCTCACAAATAAATAAATTACATTAACATTGGGTTTCTCAATAAGCTGTTTACAACAATCTGATTAGAAATACATTTTCATAAATATTATAAAATGTTGTCCAAAAAACTGCTTTTTTCTGTCTAGAACAATTTGCAGGGCGGTGTGGGCGTGGCCAACAACGTTCTGAAAGGGAAGGTTCTCTCAGTCATGGCGCTGAGCAGGTTAAGCCCAGTTCAGACCAAAGATTCAACACGCAATGAGACGCAAACTTGAAAATGCTGCATATGCTCAACGAGCCTGACTGGCAGTTTACACTGCTGCACCGGGCTACGACGGTAGCCGGTTTCCCTAGCAACGATGAATGCTCTGGCACAGCTGAGAGCCACAAGCTCAGCATCACTTGCAGGAAGTAACTTATTATTATCAGTGACGTGCGGTGAGGTCAGTGAGTTGGTAGGCACTGAGTTCTGAAAGCCAGATTTCTCTAAACCTATTGTTAAATCAAAACAATAAACATCAAACATGCACGCACGGCCAATTTCAAATAAGTTCCTACCTCTCTCTCTCTCTCTCACACAGACACACACACACACACACACAGACACACACACACACACACACACACACACACACACACACACACACACACACACACATACACAGACGGGACGTACAGTATATGAAATGTCACGACGGTGACTGCAGGTTTGCCCGTAGCCTACTGTAGTTTGGTCTAAATGATTAAACATCGCATCCATCGACTTAAAGCGGCAACGAGTAACATTTAAATATCTTTTAAACAGCCTCATGTTTCCTCTCATAATCATAAATTACCTTTAACAGCAAACGAGACCATCAGTGCAAAGAAAGACGTTTTTATATAGTTTTTATTACTGCATTTGATCTGGTCGTACACCCAGTCCGATTTTCGGTTCACGCGTGCATGCTCTATGGTCACATATCCGTAGGCCTATTGGTCGCAGATTTCAGTGTGGCGCAGGAACGCAATTTGAGAAGCCCAGGTGAGGGAAGGGGATAGGGAGACCAGATCCCAATTCACCAGATGTGGGACAAAGACTATACGTTTGTGCGGGACAATGCGGGACAAAGTGCCGTTTTTTAGCAAAATAAACTCGTGTCACCACCGGTAATGCCAGAGACACGGCTTTCTATATTAAAAAAACACTATCTTTAGATCAGCGCGCAGCAGTTAAGTTAGCTACTGTTAAAAAAATAAGCATTAAGGCTGCGGCTTCACATTAAAAGCATTTCACTGGCTTCACATTAGCATTTCACTTGACAAACGTGAGTTGGCTTTTATTTTGAAGTAACAGGACGGTAAACGCTGAAGCACTGCAGGCAGCACCTTCACAGAGCTCAGCCCACTGAGCCTAGCAGCCCGATACACACACAGATAAACACACACACAGACAGCTATTGGATAAATGCCAGATTATAAAACACGCATTTAAAAAGGGGGCTCACTTTCAATAACAACACGGGACAACGTCTCAATTTGCGGGACGTGTGAAAAGTAATGGAAATGCGATCTGGTCACCCTAGAAGGGGAGCGGGAGCCTTGTTTGAGACAGTTATTTGTCATCATAATGACTGATAACGGGGCTGAACCATCAAAGAAAAAAAAGAAAATGCAATGAAGAAAAGCTAAAAGGGAGAGTGATAGGCGGGCGGGAGGGTGTTGCCAAGCAACGTATACACAATTTCACGGAGTGAACCTAGACTGCAGTGTTTACTCCTAAATGAATGAGCGGTAGCCTACTAAAACAAAGTTTACTTTGCCTCACCAGCATCATCAGATGACCATTATTCATCTGAAATAGTCATTATTTACAACAACATAAACACATTACCTCATCGTGATCCATAACTAACTGCCGTCTCTCGTTTATTCGCTTTGTGTGGGGACACATACTCGTTCAGCTCCATGAGAGGTGACAATGGATCAACTCATTGCAATCAGGTGTAGTTGATGCTGTGTCACTAACCACTCTCACCGAGCCGAAAAGAGTCCGGTGCCCTCACACTTTCAACACACGGATACGCACTATATTGCTTCCTGATTATTTGAATTATTTGAATCTTGCACGTCCTGCACGAGCAAGAAAACAACTTCACGACAGCTGGCGTCGTAAAAATACTCCCGCTTTTGTTCAAAGGTGTCGCCAACGTGCCGACTTACTCGTTGTAGCTTTAACAGACCCGTCCCTCACACCAAGGGCCGAAAAAACTTAGGGGAACGAGTCAAACCTTCGACGATTCAAGCTACTACTTCTGTTCAGCTTCAAAATAAAAGACAGCACTCACTATTCTGTAGGACTTACAGCATAACTGATGGCAACTCCACTCCATAGACTTTATCTTAATAGATAAAGTACCAGTAGCATATGTCCCATGGACCTGTCCAGCATCAGAATGTAACCGTTTATCCACATTGCACAGCTTAGGTTTGTCCGTCAGTAACAATGAAAACACAAATGCTCAATTGAATATAAAATACAGAATGGATTGCACTCGGTATCAATTCCTCCAACCTTATTATTAAATAAACCCCAAAAAAGTTTCTGACTCACCAATCTGACTCCCTGGCTGTAGAAAGAAGCAAGACGATAGTGATCCAGTCTGACTGACAGCACAGCTAGCTAGCATCCTTCCGTTCATGTAGGCTACCTGTCCGTTTGAAATGCTCGAACATTGTTTGTCCCTGTTGCTGCTGTAAACCGTCCAAGGCTGGCGCAGGCCTTTCTCTTACCATTAATTCTGTTCCTTTTTAAATTATAATCCAACTTGTTAAAATTCCTCCAGTCTGAAATATCTGTGGGTACGGACGGCAGCTGCAATGTTGACTTTAAAATCCGCGGGGGTAACATGCATGAGCGTAGCCGGCGTAATGACGTTGACCTAAGCTGCGTAAATGTCCAGTAATATCACGATTTTAATTGGTCCATGAATGATATGTAACATAAAGGCTTCTAGCATACCACATTTACGTCAAAATAAGCAGAAATAATCCTGTTTATTTGCGTACATATTAAAGAATAGAGATCGAAGTGCGCATGCGCGAAAAGATTTTTTGCTTGCCGTCCACAATGAATAGGCAGCAAAAGCACTGCTTATTTTGGCGTAATTTACTAACTGCCACCTTTCTCATCAAAACCTCTACACTTTTTTAAAGTAATCGCGTATTGCACGTAAAGATCTAAATACTTAACAGTAATAATACAAATAGAAGTTTATTAAATAAACATTTTTTTTTATTTTTTGCACCCTGACGACACGTCACTGATTATTATTATATAGGCCTATAGGTTTGCAATTAGTTGTTAGTTGTCTTAAAAAGTCGGGTCGTTTTATATTCCGGGTGTAATATTCAGCGTCCAGTTATGGACTGACCGTTACCAGAGCGATCATTCAGCTTCAGGGCTTGTGTCCAACTTGTGTTTATGTTTTATTTTTTTGGGTGGAACACTGGCTGCGCACTCAGATGCGGCCGGGACAGAGGTGTGTGCACTTGGATAGAGTTCGATGTGTCGAGAGGAAAAAGAGGCACGGGAAATGGCCAAAGAGCTCCACATCCCCAGCACTGAATTCAAAGCCTCGACTCATTATGTTGCGAGTCGACGTGTCAGAGGCATGAATCGGCGCAGCGATCGACTTACAGTGGCTTTTCTGCTGTGGCACGCGTAGTGAGGAGAGCTTGCCAACTGCGCTGTCCTTTTACGCACCAACACTGCCTCCGTGATGTTCAGATTTAATAATTTGCATCAAAGCCCTTATGATAATAAGAATGAGAGGCTTTATTTAAATGTTGTCAATGCGCAAGTGGTGATTATATTAACTGTGTCGGCTGTAGACTGAAACTAATGGAGCGAGGCGGTTGTTTCACTTTGCAGTTAGTCACGCAGTCAGTTTGGAGACATGTCTCTGTGTATCAGGGCTCGGGACATGCAAACGGATCACGGAAGCCAACGTGCAGGAATCCCCGGTGATCATTTAGTCTTAAACCACATAGTTTTTCTGCACGGCGGCTCGGCGAGGTCTCACTGTGAACGTCACCATCACAGTGTTTCAGCGGGGTACGCGCTGCTTCGCTCAGAAAGGGGTTTGAATGTAGACTCAGGCGCAAAGAGACAGTCTGTATCTCTTGCGCAGCACCAGAGAGATTGTATAGATTTGTTTTTTAGAACGTGTGACAACTTAAGCCAGAGACGTAAGCCAAAGTTTGAATCAGAAATGTTCTAACGGGTGATGTGATAATTGAACATGATGTAACTTTTTACTTGTGCATATCTTGTGACATTTGCATTTATTTTTGTCATGAGTAAAAGTAGGAAATGTTTAATGAAACAGAATAGAATGTGAAGGCTCATCAGGTTAAAGTTGACCAGAGGAAGGGGGAGGACCATAGGGTCACAGAAAGTAATAGGGGGAAGGACCTTATATGGCCATACAGTAGTAAGGAGTAGAGGGAGGGGGCTACCGGGGTTCCCCCATGCAGCTGTGCCTTTTTCACTCCTTCCTCTCCCAAGTCTCATTGGTTTTCAGTTCACTATATAACAGCACGTTTGGAGCAGGACAAGGCACTTTTGGGCCGCTTTTTGCAGGCATTACTATATACTCCTATAGTTTGTCACTCTCTGTTCCAGCACACTCTGTCTTCAACCATGGAGGCAGAAGAAAAACTTAGAAAAACTTTGTGAGTCCAAAATACTCTGAAAGATTTTCGGACTTCGAAGTACTTAGAGGCAAAGTCTTTTAAAAACACATCTTTGAAACTCTTGACACAGAATGACTTGGTTAAATATTATTAGAATAGGAAATCGGACAGAATGACTTGGAAGTAGCAGGATATTATTGGGAAATACCTGTCTAAGTCCTTGTCATTTAATAAGATTTCGTAAAGCTTTAGACGGTACTTATTAGGCATGCATGTATATGTCTGGGTATTGTTTCAAGTTTTACAACAAATTTAGAAACGAGATCAAGTCAACAGATAATAGGGGAAAAATAACTCTATTGAATGAGTTATAGGCATATAACCTCTTTTCTTTTCTTTTCTTGTCCATTTTATGTATTATACCTATACTCTCTTGTGTTTTGTAAATAAAATCCCTTAAATGTTGTAAAGCCTCAGTTGTGAATTAGTTTATAACTGGAACAGAAGGACTTTAGGTATAGGGTTTTTCTTCAAAGAGATGGTTCCGTCCTCTGGGAGGTAAGTACAATTTGATTCCACACAACGGCACATTACTGATTTAAAACACACACAACCTCATACAACTAACCTCTCTGTAAGGAGAGAATATGTTGATACACCTAATCTTTAAAAATATAAGGAATAGGTTGTAATACCTTCCCAGGTTTAAACGAGGATGTTTAAATTCTGAAAATAGTATATCTGTTCTATTTTACTAGAAGGGTGGTTTACAAACTAAGTTACTCACAACTTATAAGCAATAACGTGTGAATTGAAACCTTCCGTGAACACAGGAGAAGGATTTTCTGAAACAATATTAGAAAGGGTTTATAGTTTAGCGGAGATCTACATCATCATAAAGGATGAGGGGGCTCTGATAAAATAGGAACTTTAAACACGGTGTTATATATTGAATATTGTACTTTATTTAGACGTAAAACTCAGGTGTTTAAGAGAGTAAATCCAGCGCTATTAGACAAAGAGGCTTGGGTGGGCGTCTTTTGCAGGACACGGGATGAGAGGAGAGTCTTCTTTATGAAGGAATAATACACAATTAAAGCATTGTGCTACAAGTTGGTTAATACGGGTTTGATAGGATATAACTTTTGATACTAGCTTTTCATTATAGATCAGACTTCTTATAGTCGAGATCGCAATACGGGAAATCCAATGTATTTTAGAATCGTGTGACGACTTAAGGTGAGAACACACTACACGCGTTACCCACGTAAGATTTACGTGCGTAACGCAGCTAAAATGTTGCTTGATCATTTTGTGTCAAAAATGGTTCTACGGGTGTTAAAACTGTTGTGTGGTAAAGGACTGTATAGGTAGTTCACGGACTGCTGGTGTCGCCCTGGTGTGTTGGTAAGAACACCTCTCTTGAGTCAGAAATGCAGTTTAGGATTTTTACTGAAGGTTTTAGGCAGTACAGATGCAAAGAATGTGGTCTACAAGGAAAGGGAAACAAATGTACATTGGTATTTGTAATTAAGGAATACAAACCATACAAATCTTCACATATATGCAACAATGCACTCGCCACTTAATGGTAAATCTGGACTATTCTAATAACACATAAAATACAGGAAAATAATCGGCCATTAATATATTAAGAAAGATACATATACGAGGCCGTTACATAACGTGACCAAACAATGGCGATCCAACCGTTTCTAAATCAACGGCAATTAAACATATAACTTCTACAAACAGATGAAAATACTCACGAATCGTCATTGACACTCACACTTGCATCCATACAATGGTGTTCAGCTAAAACTTAACAGGAAAAGGAGTCATTGACAAGCCACGTAACGGGCAAACTTATCCGCGGTCGAAATAATGTGAGCGAGTGACAGTTACGAGGGACAGTTATGGGCAAGTGACAGCATGAGCATGAGCTGTCAATCAATGCTGGTCGCACGCGTCACAGTGATCAACGGCTGCGCGCATCACGGCAGCAGAGCATGCATTCTTGAGTTCGGAACAGCCATCGGACTTTCTAACATAGCCGCCCCCACATTTGGTATCAAATGTGTTCTCTGGAAAGGCCGACAATAATCCATCTGCATCATGGAATGCTTGCGTCGTCATCAGGGATCTCTGGTAGAACGATAAGGCGAACAATGGGCCTGGTGTATACTCTGTCCTTCATCTGTACCTCAGCTGACCGAACATGGCTGTCAGGACCTGGAAACACTTTTATCACCTTCCCAATCTGCCAGAGGGATCGGAGTAGCTGAGGATCCACCATCATGACTACTGATCCAACTGTGATGTCAGGAGCAGGAGTCGTCCATTTGCCTCTCTTCTGTAGGCCAGGTAAGTAGTACTTGATAAAGGCAGTTCAAAACCTATCAGCGAGCACCTGCGAGTGTCTCCACCGCCGACGTCCAAGGAGCTCTGACTGTGGATAGACAACTTGGGGTAATGAGCTGTCAGGCCGCCCCATCAGCAAGTAGTTTGGTGTCACGGGATCCAAATCAGCCACGTTTGCCGAAACGTAGCCTAAAGACTCAATTTCAATGAGGACAGTCCTGAGCACTTCTTCGCTCACCGTCTGGGAGCCGATGGTTGGGTAAAGAGCAGCCTTTACTGAGCGAATTTCTCGTTCCCAGGCACCACCAAAGTGAGGTGCAGCAGGCGGATTAAAGTGGAACGAAATCTGCTGAGCTGCTAGTTGTTGCTGGAGGTAAGGGCTTAGGTCGGAGAATGCTTCCTTCAACTCCTTCTCACCCCCTCGGAAATTGGTTCCTTGATCCGAGTATAACTCTGCTGGTTTGCCACGCCGAGAAATGAATCTCCGGAGAGACATCAGGAAGGAGTCGGTGTCGATCAAAGATAGCACCTCTAGGTGTACCGCTCTTGTAGTGAGGCACTTAAAGATAATTCCCCACCTCTTCTCCGTCTTTCGGCCAATCTTCACCTGGAGTGGGCCAAAGCAATCGATACCGCAGGAGTAGAAAGCAGGTTTGAACAACCTGAGCCGAGGTGGTGGTAGGTCGGCCATCTTCTGGCTGGCTGGTTTGGACCTCCATCGACAGCACTCCACGCATCCACGCTGGTGACGTTTCACTGCCTCGCGGCCTCTTAAGATCCATGCGGTACGCCTCAATTCAGCGAATACCCGCTCCGGTCCGGGGTGGCACAGTTTGGAGTCGTACTCCTGGATGAGTAACTTGGTAAAAGGGTGGTTAGGACTTAGCACAATCGGGTGTACGGCCTCCACATCGAGTCCCTCAACTCTACGGAGCCGTCCTCCCACTCTGATGACCTGATGTGTTGTGTCGAACTCAGGCGAAAGGCAAAGGAGATGACTGCTGGATGAAACAGGTTTACCAGTTTGGAGGAGCACATATTCTTCTCTGAAGCTCTCTCGCTGAGCATTCCTGAAGGCGAGCATCTCTGCAGCTTGATATGCACTAGCGGGTGGTGGTCCAGCCGCCCTGTGAAGTTCCCGAGCATGAAACTCAACCAGGTCTTTCCAAGTCCTGAAGGTAGGTCCATCTGTTCCCTGGGAATCTGAAGTCGTACCAAGTCCACAGAAGGCAGAACGCTTAAGCTCTGTGGTGTCCTCTGCTTCAGGGCAGTTCGGTGGAGGAAGGACTGGCCACTCCTCAGGAGATAACTGCAGGAACTCTGGTCCATGACACCATCTGTTAGGTTTCACCAACTCTTGGAGGGTTTTACCTCTAGTCAGGTCGTCTGCTGGATTCCTAGGAGAATCGATGTATCGCCAAGCCTTGAGGTCGATGAGCTCTTGTATTTCCGTCACCCTGGTGCCTACAAAGACTTTAAAGTGACATGACTCTGAACTAAGCCAGGTTAGGACTGTTGTTGAATCACTCCAAAGCACAAGGTGACGAATCTCAAAGGTGAGCTCAGCTTCCAGTAGCTTTGCCAACCGAGCTCCCGTAACAGAAAGCTCCAGTCTGGGCACAAAGCTCCAGTCTGGGCACTGAAAGTAGTTTCCGAGGTGCAACTCTTGAGCGTGCAAGGAGGAAGGCAACATGAACCATACCTCTGGCGCATTCAGACCGCAGGTAGGCCACCGATCCGTAGGCCTTTTCGGAGGCATCACAAAATATGTGTACGTCTCTCTTGGTGTCTGGGTGGTCCATGGCAGCTGGGGTGTAACATCTAGGCAACTGAACTTGAGGCAGGTATTCAAGTTCCCCTTCCCATGTACGCCAGACTCTTAGAAGGTCTTCAGGGAGGTTGGGATCATCCCAGTCCCTCCTTTTGTCCCACAGCCGCTGAACCAGTACCCTTCGCTCGTGTGGTGAAAGGAAGTATAAACCCAAGAGGGTCATACTGACTGGCTAACACACGGTAGATGTTACGCATGGTGGTTTCTTTGTAGTTGACAGGTCGGTGCTTGTAGCTGAAGGTGTCAGCATCACAACGCCAGCTCAGTCCTAGCGTTGACTCGTGCGCTTCAGACTTGTCTTGGGCAAGCCACAGTTCCAACTTATCTGACCTGGCATCCGCAGGTAGGTGGCTTATGACTTCGGGCACATTGCTGGCCCACTGACGTAGATCAAATCCTCCAGTGGCAAGAAGGCTTCTGAGCTTGTTGACCAGCTGTTTTGCTTCCTGAGAAGATGGCAGGCTCTGTAAGCAGTTGTCAACATAGAAGCACCTTTCTACTGAGGACCGTTCCTCGCTGTCGGTACTGCTGTGGTTTCAGACATGACGCTGCAAGGCGTAGGTCGCACAACAGGGGCTGCATGTGGTTCCGAATGGCAGCACCTGCCATTCGTATACTCGAGGTTTCTCTTCCTTCTGTTGGCTGCACCAAAGGAATCGCAACAGGGGTTTGTCTTCAGGCAGCAACAGCACCTGGTGAAACATACTTTTTATGTCACCACTTATGCCAACAGTGTGCTCACGGAATCGAAGAAGGACTCCCAGTAAGGAAGGACTCAATGTAGGAGCGGCCAGCAGAGACTTGTTAAGGCAAAGGCCTTTATACTGGAAGGAGCAATCGAATACGACTCGGTTCTTTCCGTTGTGATGCACTATATGGTGAGGGATATACCAACAACTATCTTTACCGCGTGTGCTCTCCTGCGCAGGCAACCTTGCCACAGTACCAGCAGCTTCCAGCTTCTTTATCTCCACTTCATAAGCGGCTGAACTCTCTGGATCCTTTAAAAGGCACCTCTCCAGACTTCTAAGCCTCGGCATAGCAGCATCCATAGGAGCCTGTAAGACAGGCAAGTTCTTCCTCCAGAGCAATGGGGTTGCATATCTGAGAATGCCATTGACATCAACCCTGGTGGTCTTGGCATTGAGCAGATCGATGACCTACTGGTCCTCTCTTGAACGAGTCACCTGTTTCTCATTTCTAGCAGGCAAAACATCCAATTGCCAAAGTTTCTCAACGTTTCTCATCAGTTATACGTCCAGAGAACTGTGAGATGTGAACAAACACTGGACTGATGACTGCAACTCTGCGTGTCTTGCTGGGCCCTGGAGCGTGCAACCAAGCCTGGTCTTAATAGCTGCAGGGCCACCTGGGGGTCCCAGGCGAACTGGCTCGACTGGAGTTATCAGGTGAGTATGGTCTGCCCCAATGAGTAGCATTGGACTGACTCTGTCAAATGGTTGTAGAGGAATGTCCTGGAGGTGCTTGAACTTCGATTTGAGGGTAGCCACTGGATACGTGTGGTCTGCGAGGCTGAGCTGTTTGGCAGTGAAGGCATCACTTATGAGGAAGGCTCTGTTAGGCTGAGTAATGGATGAAACTCGGAAGGTGACAGACATGCCATCCAACGTTTGCACATCCTGGCGAATGGTTCGCAAGGCTAGGTTTTCTGGAGTTCCTTGCAGTCCTAGCTCACGAGCAGCTGCAGAAAGAAGCATTGTGCGTTCCGAGCCGTCATCTAGAACTGCGTGAGTATCCAGTGTCCTGTTCTCATGCTGCAGGAGGACCCGGACTATTTTCAGGAGGACACGGCTGCACTCTGTTGGTCTGCCTAGGTAAAGGGTATTGTTAGCAGAGCTGACTAGACATGACCCTTCTCTGGCAGGCTTAACGTTGACCTCATGAAGTACCTGGAGATGTTTACCTTGACACTTACTGCAGGGTTTCTTAAGGGTGCACTGTGCTGCCTGATGGTTTCTTCCACACCGCCAGCAGCGTTGGTTTGTTTTTATCCACTGGATAATCAGGTCTTTGCTGAAAGACTTAAAGGTATCACACTGACTCAGGAAGTGCTCTTTGCTTTCGCAATATGGGCAGTAAGCTTGCCTTGTCTTCTTCTTGTCAGGCTCCTTTGGTGCTGGCGCTTCAGGAGGCTTGTCAGAGGTATCCTCTGCACCATGAAGCACTGTGGCTGGACGAGATGGTTTAGTATCGTGCTTTCGATCCATGTTCCTCTTAGCGTCTAAGTTGTGCTCTCGGAAGCTAGATTGGCTTTCGCTATCCTGGCACCATGCCTCATATTGCAGCCATTCTGAGAAGTCTGCCAGGTTAGTCCCTGTTCCAGGTCGCCGACACATAGATCTCTGGAACTCAGATTGTTATGATCCTGCTTGGGCCTCAAGCCCTTGTGTTGTTTTTCCCTTTTACCCTTGTCTATGTGCTGGTCTATTTCAGGGTTGGAGTCAGGTGTGCTGGAGTCAATCACCAGCATTCACAGCTGCCATCAATCATCAATCAACTGCTCTTCATATACCCGGCCCTACCTGCCAGACACTGCCAGATTGTAGATTCTGTTTCCACACAGTCAGTCCTCTCTCTTAGCTAACCTGTTTGCAGCTCCGCTTTTTGCATTTTTCCTGGCTAACTCCTGTCTTTTCTGCTACAGCTCTCCTCAGGTTTGCTCCGTCCCCTCCCTGTGCCTGGGCGCCCCTGGAGTCACATCGGTCTCGACTTTGTCACTGGTCTCCCGCTGTCCGAAGGTAATTCTACCATACTCACCATTGTTGATAGATTTTCCAAGGCTGTCCATTTTGTGACACTGCCCAAGCTTCCCACAGCGTCTGAAACTGCTGATCTCCTGGTTCAGCATGTGGTCCGCCTCCACGGGATCCCGGCTGATGTGGTCTCCGATCGGGGTCCACAATTCGTGTCCCAGGTATGGAAAGCCTTCTGTCGTGAATTAGGGTCCTCTGTCAGTCTCTCCTCAGGCTACCATCCCCAGACTAACGGGCAAACGGAGCGGGCCAATCAGGATCTCGAAGCTGCGCTGCGTCACTGCTCGGAACCAGTCATCCTGGAGCACTCACCTTCCATGGGTTGAATACGCCCACAATTCCCTGACAAGTGCAGCTACTGGTATGTCCCCATTCGAATGTTCCCTTGGATATCAACCCCCTCTGTTCCCAGCGCAGGAGAGCGGCATCGCGGTGCCATCTGTCCGGGCCCACCTTCGACGCTGTGGTAAGGTCTGGAGGGACACTCGCGCTGCTCTGCTCCGTTCCACTGAGCGCAATCGGGGCATGGCTGATCGACACCGGATCCCGGCACCAGAGTTCACACCAGGTCAGAAGGTTTGGCTTTCCTCAAAGAACATCCCACTCAACACAGAGTCTAAAAAGTTGTCTCCCCACTACATTGGGCCTTTCGAAGTAGTCACAGTCATCAATCCATCCGCTGTCAAACTGAAACTGCCTTCATCCATGAAGATTCACCCCACATTCCATGTTTCCCAGTTAAAACCTGTCTCCACCAGCCCTCTGTGTCCTCCAGCAACACCCCCTCTACCCCCCCGCATGATTGACGATCACCCCGCCTACACGGTCCGGCGGATTTTAGATATTCGCCGCCGTGGTCGGGGGTTTCAATATTTGGTGGACTGGGAGGGGTATGGTCCTGAGAGGAGCTGGATATCCCGCCAGCTCATCCTCGATCCCTCCCTCATTAGGGATTTCCATCAGGACAACCCAAGGAGACCCGGTGGCTCGCCTGGAGGCTCTCGTTGAGGGGGAGGTACTGTTATGATCCTGCTTGGGCCTCAAGCCCTTGTGTTGTTTTTCCCTTTTACCCTTGTCTATGTGCTGGTCTATTGCAGGGTTGGAGTCAGGTGTGCTGGAGTCAATCACCAGCATTCACAGCTGCCATCAATCATCAATCAACTGCTCTTCATATACCCGGCCCTACCTGCCAGACACTGCCAGATTGTAGATTCTGTTTCCACACAGTCAGTCCTCTCTCTTAGCTAACCTGTTTGCAGCTCCGCTTTTTGCATTTTTCCTGGCTAACTCCTGTCTTTTCTGCCACAGCTCTCCCGACCTGACGCCTGCCAGCACTTCCTCCCGGACCCCTCTGCCTGCCTTGCTATAGCCTGCTCACACTCCCTGGACTTTCCCCGTTGCTCTCTCCCTGGAGCCCCATGACAGCCAGCTTCCCCCCCGGATCACGGTCCTAACCCCCCTGCTGGTTACTTCCAAAATAAATCTTCTTAAAACTGTTACTGTCTCCGCGCCTGTGTCCTCCTGATCCAGCCGTTACACAGATCGTAGATCAGAGGGCAACTTGCTTAAGAGCCGTTCGACGTGTGACCCGCATTGGAGCTCCACTGCACCTTCATGCCCCAGAGCCTGGAGCATCCCCACTAGGGCTCGCACTTGTAACGCAAACTTCTGGAAGCCCTGTGAATCTCCCTGTCGAATGTCTGGGGCATTCATCACATTCATTTTCGTCATGGCTAACTTCTGAGGTTGGCCAAACTTGTCCGTCAGGGCAGCCATGGTGTCCGTATATGGCATAGGTGAGTTCAGATAGGCATCAGCAACCAAACGAGCCTCATCGAGCTTGAGGTGGTCGAGGAGAACCTGATAGCGGAATAGTTCCGTGGCATTAGGAGGTAGGAGGTTTCCCAAGGCAATCTTTAGACGTGTGAACTCACTAGGGTCTCTTTTGGAGAAATCTGGGATCTTTGGAATGGGACCTCGGTAGGACCGTTCACTCAGGAATGCAGGTGGCCGCTGTGCAGGCGCAGCATACGAGATGTCAATATGTGGCACATATTGAGGCTGCATACTATATGGCTGGCTGAGGTGGGCTGGCTGCAGTGGCTGTGAAGGTAGCGGTGGTTTCCAGCTAGTAGCAAGCTGTTGTGTATACCCACGTTCAACGTGCTGGTTGTCAGCAGCAGGCACCTGATTATGACCTCTTCCGTTGTACTGGAATGTTGGTAACAGAGTATTGGGCTGCACGCCTGAATGTGGTGCAACTGAGGACTGGTTCCTAGGCTGGGCTGATGCCTTGTAACTCACCCATCATCCTGCTCATGGAATCCATCAGGAGCTGCTCTCTGTCGTCTGCTGGCTGAGCAGGTGGGTCTGCAGGGTAGTTGTAGGCTCCATGTGCTTGATCTGGTCTCACATCCCTCTGTAGAAAATAAGGTGCAGTCATCAATGACTGAGGTGCTGGGACAGGTGTGCTAAAACTCTGAGGTGGCAGTTGTAGCACAGGCTTTGAAGGATGCAAAGGAATAGATTGTGTAGGCGGAGCTTGGGCAGCGATAGAAGGAAGCTGATAGAATGGAGGCACATGCTCCCCATCAGTACTTTGGGCAGGCAGGCTGTATGGTGATGACCACATAGGTGCTTTTGGATGCACCGCTTGTAATCCTTGATGTTCAGACCTCTCCCAGGGTCTGTGGAAAGGTGACTGTAACCTGGGTTCCCTTTCTGATCGCAGCGCTATCTATGCATCAAAGGCGTACTGCTTGTTACTTTGATATGCATAATACTTGGCTGC
Organism: Hyperoplus lanceolatus; assembly: GCA_026929865.2. NCBI lineage: Eukaryota > Metazoa > Chordata > Actinopteri > Uranoscopiformes > Ammodytidae > Hyperoplus > Hyperoplus lanceolatus. The sequence continues at coordinate 5,475 of CM049399.1, read as the reverse complement.
ATGTGGCTCCTCAGCTATGTTCCATTCATCTAGCAGTACATACTCTGCATGTTGGCTAATAGAGCTGGCTGAGCGGGATGAATGTGGCGTCATCCTCCTCATTTCATCCACCGCCATGGTGTGGCGCCTGTCTTCTAGTCTCTGTGCATGCTGTACTGCATAAGGTTCCTGTGACTGTATTATTTGCTTTCGACCAGCCAGTTGGACATCATAATCCCTCAGATAAGCGGGTGATTGAGACCAGCGTTTAGGGCGTGTAGAGTCTACCACTTCCTCATCAGGTGGGGTATACTGCATTCTGAAGGGCTTAGGAATCCAAGGTAGCACCACTGATCCGGCTCAAAGGACCAATGTTAAAACTGGTATGTGGTAAAGGCAGGGCTGTACGCTTATTTTTTTAGGTGGTAGCACTGGTGCTAGTAAGCAAAAAAATTCAGTAGCACAAAAATAAATTTGGTAGCACACAAAGTAGTAGGGATGGGAATTGATAAGAATTTAGCGATTCCGATTCCGGTTCCGATTCTGCTTATCGATCCGATTCCTTATCAATTCTCTTATCGATTCTCATTGGGTGAGAGAATATGTACAAATTAGTTTGTTTGTATTAACTCTCTTTAATATCTGATCAGAAGTGTAGTGTATGCATTGAAAGATTATCAAGCTACTTTAGGATTAGGAAATTGTCAATTTTCACATTAATTGGTCCAGCCCAAATGCCCTTATGTGCCCTACAAACTAAAAACACATACTTAAAACAGTCAAGGAAGAGCTTGTGCCTTTTGGAATATTAACAGTGCTCATTGGCACTTGAAACAAAATTCAACTGACAGAAAAAATACAAATAAGTCTTTTGAAAAGATAATACCAACTCTTTTTATGCAGAACAATTATCATGTTTTCCCTCTCAGGAAGGATACGAGATCTTTAATGTATGTTAAGTGTTATTATATGATTGCGCCCTTACTCTGAAAGGCCAACGTGATGATGTCACTATACGTTAACGCCTCAGGTCAAACTGTCACGACTGCACAGTAGACAGTCATGTAGGCTATTCAAGAAGAGAATAAATACGCCATAAAGGCTTTAAGAGAATGTATCACTTTGCTTATTCTTCACCACGCCAACGACAAGGAGTCACCGCTCCATCTCAGCTTTACAATGTACGCTGTTATGTTCACCGCGCTGTTTATTAGGCTAATATAATGTCCCTGCATCAGACACGTAGCGGATGGTTTTATACACATCGATCGCTCAAGTAATCCAAGGCAGAGCTTTTTGTATCGGGCAGAGAGCGTTATTTTAAGTGTGTCTTACTGTCTTTATAAAGCGTATTGTTAAAGTTTCCTTACCACCGGACCGCCGAGTCCCGCTGTGTGTTGTTTTGCGTACGTCCCCACCGCCGTGCTTCAAGGCAGCATTTAACAGCTGTTGAACGAGAGTAAACAGCGGGCCTTTTGAAGCGAATAAGAAATCCTTTTTTCCTGTTTGTATGCTGCTCTCGCCTTTTTATGTATCTCCCTCTTTCACTTGCCCACACCTAGGCTTACACACACATTAATTCATATAGCCTACATTGTATGTTCAAATCCAAGTGATGGGCAATTCTGGTGCCGAGTAAGGCAGCGGACGTTTAAACGTTCAACCGTCAGGATCGCAGTCTGCGCGCTTGCTTGTGCACGAGTCATTTGATGAAATGGAAACTTTACCGTATTGTTGCCTTTTCATGTGTAATACAACCACACTTTAGAGCGCTTCTGCCTCGACGTCATGTTTGCTGCGTTCTGAACCAAAACAAAGCAGCACGTGTCTGAAGTCATGACGCATTTGCTACGAGCGGAACCGATAAGCGGCATCGTTAAGCAGGCATGTTAACGATTCCAAGGAATTGGTTGACTCGGAACCGGGTCTGAACAAGAACCGGTTCTCGATTCCCATCCCTACAAAGTAGGCTATGATTGAAAACTTGCATAACCTTAACCCTTGCATTTTGCTCTAATTACCTTTGAGCATGTCATCCTGGTCTCATTTGAGATTCACAATTAATATGATATCCTAGTGTGTGCAGTAATAATTGTAGAAAAATTAATAGGGGTGCACTGATTGCAATTTAGAAAAAAGAAGCTAACCTGCCAATTGCAATTTTTTGCTGATTCAGAATTATTATTATAATGTCCTTCTGTTAATTAAAACCAAACTTTAAAACATTAAACATAGCCTATTAAATAAATAAGTATACATATTGGTACAATTTAGGATAAATTAAATAGGTTGTTGTGAATGTGTTGGGAGTAGCTTTTCAGTGGCCTATTTAAAACTTTGTTTAAATAGACTAGGCTACTGTTGACTGCTCTCTGCAGCTGAAGGAGTTGCCTTTCAAGCTAGAAAAAACCGCTAACTTCCTGTTCTTACCGGCTTCAAAATAAAAGTCAACTCACGTTTGGCTACTAACAGACTTTTAATGTGAAGACGCACAGGAACTGTTCTGTTTGTACACACGCTAACTTAATTGCGGTAATGTGCCGTCTTCTTCCGGTAATTGCCTTTGGTGAAGTTTTTATACCTAGAATCGCTGCACGAGCACAGATCCCGAGCACACATCTTTCACCAGCCAAAGTGGAGGGTGGACTCAATAACTTACTTGCCTAAGACTCATTTACCCGCAGTGTTAATGTAGAGCCCTCTAAGCAGTGTTGCATCACTCCTCTGTGTTTCACAGACAGCCTCTCCTCATTATCAACCTGTCGCACGAGTGCGAATGGATTCGTATTCATCATCGCACGTGATCAATTTCAGTAGCAAATGCGATCAAAACTGTCGCACTGTACAGCCCTGGGTATAGGTAGTTCACGGACTGCTGGTGTCGCCCTGGTGTGTTGGTAAGAACACCTCTCTTGAGTCAGAAATGCAGTTTAGGATTTTTACTGGAGGTTTTAGGCAGTACAGACGCAAAGAATGTGGTCTACAAGGAAAGGGAAACAAATATACATTGGTATTTGTAATTAAGGAATACAAACCATACAAATCTTCACATATATGCAAATAACATAAAACAATGCACTCGCCACTTAATGGTAAATCTGGACTATTCTAATAACACATAAAATACAGGAAAATAATCGGCCATTAATATATTAAGAAAGTAAAACATACACGAGGCCGTTACATAACGTGACCAAACAATGGCGATCCAACCGTTTCTAAATCAACGGCAATTAAACATATAACTTCTACAAACAGATGAAAATACTCACGAATCGTCATTGACACACACACTTGCATCCATACAATGGTGTTCAGCTAAAAATTAACAGGAAAAGGAGTCATTGACAAGCCACGTAACGGGCAAATTTATCCGCGGTCGAAATAATGTGAGCGAGTGACAGTTACGAGGGACAGTTATGGGCAAGTGACAGCATGAGCATGAGCTGTCAATCAACACTGGTCGCACGCGTCACAGTGATCAACGGCTGCGCGCATCACAGCAGCAGAGCATGCACTCTTGAGTTCGGAACAGCCATTGGACTTTCTAACAACGCGCGTAACGTGTATAGTCTCCCTCCCGTTATTGTATTTCCCCTAATTAACCATGGCTGCGATCAGACCCGACCCAACACAACAGCGTGCATGTCCGCACAAAAACAACAACAACACGGCCAACAACTGTGCCAAAAGACAAACTGAACAGCACAAATAGCCTAGCATTAAAACAGCATTGCATATTCACGGCAGCTACATAACAAACACAGTTACAGCAGCATCGGTGCACGGCGGCACAACATAAAGCCAAGTAGCCAACATTACCCTACCTGGCTGTGACAGGGGACCGTGGCTGGCGTAGATGAACACCGGTGCGTCTCTGTACTTGTTGTGAAAGTCCCCCGGACATAGCCGTCATGTTTGGGTTCATACACACAACCGGGTGAGTTAACTAATGCTATACGGCGCTAACTTGTTTTATCGGCTAAAGCACAGCCGCACATATTCACTGAATTAACCAGGAAGTCCATCCTCCTGGTTTACTCTCCCCACGTCTTCTATTCCCGAGCTGCTGTCATACAGCACCGGCTCGCCTGCCTGCAATACATTTTCCTCCTAGGTGTCTCTCATCAGCCTCTGTGTACAGTACACTGTTCTCCGAACGTGCCAATGTATGTGACGTCAAGTTCCTCAATGCAGGTAAATATGTGTTTCTCGGTCCAACACTCAGCTTCTGTGGGCCAGTACTCCATCCATGTGCTCTCACCAAGCACATACTGATACCGGATGACAGCAAAGCAAAATACACATTTGGTTTCTATGATACCAGCTATCTGTTCATAGTGAAACGGCTAGCTTCAAGGTCACAGTTTTAATCCATTTAACATGTTCCAAGTAAAATTATACATCGTAAAATATCATAAAGACTATGCATTTATAGCTTCATTTCGATACACTGAGACTGTGTTACAATTGACAGATTTTCCCCCAAACCTGAAATTCACCTTGGTAGAGGTCAGAAGAGGGGTGTAAATAGTCGTGAGTTTCATTCAAATGAGGCAGTGCAAGCCAAGGTAGTTGTCTTATTTTGGTAAAAATCTCAGACTCGAGAAAAGAGTGTGTTTACACACCCACAGAAGCACAAGATCCTCTGCTTTGCACTGAATTTGTACCATTAAGATAATTTTATTATTAATAAAAAAACACAACCATGTCAAATATGACTTAATGAAAGTAAATGAAACTAGAAATGCAATTCCTGAAGAAATTGCGGTGTGAATGCTGCGCTGCTGAACTGAAGCTGATGCTGAATAAACTTCACTGCTGAATGTTGATGAAGAACGAAGGATGAATATATCTGAATGAATAGAATGATTGAATAATACAATTTATGAAAAATTACTGAAAAATGAATGAATTATGACCTTGAAACTTGACCTTTGACCTCTAAACTCCTCTGGGGTTATAATTGAGTCATAATAAACATTTGTGCAAAGTTAGAAGAAAATCCGTGTAAGTCTAAATTTTGCGGTAACTGGGACTTGAACCGCCAACTTTAAGCTCAGGGTTAAAAAAATAAAAAATAAATAAATAATAATAATAATTATAGATATGCCTAATGCTTCATATGCACTTACCCCGATACATGTTCACCTTCCCATAAAGACTTGAGGTGAAAATTGCATTCCCTCAGCTTGAATCGAACTTGTGACCTTTAGACTACGAGGCCTGGGCTTAAACCAATAAGTCACCAAACCTGTTATAAAATGCAAAGAGCAGGTCACATTTATAAAGAGAACTGTATATTCCTATGGTGCGGTGGTGACAGCTAATCAGGGCCAATTGGTAACAGCTGTGGTACCTCTCCACCTTTAGAGCTCAGCGAAACGCATCCCTCGAACTTCTGCCTCTCACACGCAAACCGTTTGTCTGACTGACAAAATGAAGATACCGTGAGAATCAGAAGATTCCAATTAATAGTCAGTGTCAAATGTGTTT